>JARQOC010000006.1:237839637-238371010 GCA_033576535.1 Allobates femoralis
AGTATACAGGGTTGTGTGGGGCTCGAAATGTATCCTTAAGGCAATATGGGGCTCGTACTGTATATAGGGCTATGTGGAGGTTTATACTGTTATATAGGGGCTATGTGGAGGCTGATACTGTATATAGGGACTATGTGGAGGCTGATACTCTATATATATAGGGCCTATGTGAGGGAGGGCTCATACTGTATATATGGGCTATGTGGAGACTCATACTGTTTATAGAGGGCTATGTAAGTGCTCATTCTGTATATAGGGGACTTGTGTGGAGGCTCATACTCTATGTAGATAGGTTATGTGTGGGCTCATATTGTATATAGAGGCCTACAGTGTTGGCCAAAAGTATTGACACCCCTGCAATTCTGTCAGATAATACTCAGTTTCTTCCTGAAAATGATTGCAATCACAAATTCTTTGGTATTATTATCTTCATTTAATTTGTCTTCAATGAAAAAACACAAAAGAGAATGAAGCAAAAAGCAAAACATTAATCATTTCACACAAAATTCCAAAAATGGGCCGGACAAAAGTATTGGCATCCTCAGCCTAATACTTGGTTGCACAACCTTTAGCCAAAATAACTGCGATCAACCGCTTCCGGTAACCATCACTGAGTTTCTTACAATGCTCTGCTGGGATTTTAGACCATTCTTCTTTGGCAAACTGCTCCAGGTCCCTGATATTTGAAGGGTGCCTTCTCCAAACTGCCATTTTTAGATCTCTCCACAGGTGTTCTATGGGATTCAGGTCTGGACTCATTGCTGGCCACCTTAGAAGTCTCCAGTGCTTTCTCTCAAACCATTTTCTAGTGCTTTTTGAAGTGTGTTTTCGGTCATTGTCCTGCTGGAAGACCCATGACCTCTGAGGGAGACCCAGCTTTCTCACACTGGGCCCTACATTATGCTGCAAAATTTGTTGGTAGTCTTCAGACTTCATAATGCCATGCACACGGTCAAGCAGTCCAGTGCCAGAGGCAGCAAAGCAACCCCAAAACATCAGGGAACCTCCGCCATGTTTGACTGTATACCACACTGCTGGGGGCTGTATACCTGTGCTGGAGTCCACCCTCGGCTTATACACGAGTCAATAGGTTTTCCCAGGTTTTGGGGGCAAAAGTAGGGGGGTCGGCTTATACACGGGTCGGCTTATACACGAGTATATACGGTAAGTGGAAATATCCCCATAGATTGATCACAAATAAGTTTTCTATCCGAGAAAAACATGGATAGCACTTGCACGTGCAAATAAGACTTCTCATTGAGCTCTTAGCTAGCAACACAGGACTTGTCACTGATGAGATTTATTCAGCACATCAACACCAGTCACACAAGTAAGACAACATATAAGGCAGCAACTCAACCCCTAAAGTAAAAATATCAAAAAGAAAAAAATTATGATAAAGAAAAAGCACAATCTTAAATTGTTAAAAATATAATGAAGAATACCCAATGTCATTCACCTGGATGCCTCCACTGTGCACTGTCACCAGGAGTGATGATGTCACCGTATTTAACAGACACACGACCACCCGGCCAGGGATCGGCAGCAGCAGCTCAGTTTCTAGAACTATGCATTTTTGCATGATTTTCTGCTGACCGGCTGCTCCAGTCACCTGATCACTGGATACTGTTACAGGTCGTGCTGTCTCTCGGAGCCATCGCTGGGTTCCCTTCCTGTCTGCTGACCACCGGGCTCACACATCAGCACACTACAATCATTGGAGTCATGAACCTAATCAACAGTGCACTAGGCGCGGTTGCGCTCCTTCCCTGTGAAAATAGGGGCCGGCACAGCTCAACCTGATACTCCCCTTGACCAATAGCTGTCCGTCCTCTGGTATATCAGGCCACCTTCACTCTTGGGAGGTGCCTGATTATTGAGTTAGTGAGCTTTTGCTTCTCTGGCTGTTAGTCAGGCCCTCCTTGTGCTCTGCTCCGGTAGACCCATTCCTGCTCTCCTAGCCTCCGACTCTGATCCCTAGAATCCTCCTTAGCTATACTGTAGTATAGGCTAACCCTACGAGCCGCCCCCCTGGTACTAGCAGCTGTGGTATTTAGACCCCTGGGCTTGCCCCTGACAATCCCTATATAGGGGTTGGTTAAACCTGACCAGCTCACTCAGGTGAGTTCGGTACCACGGCCCAGTGGGTCCACTCTAGGGCGCCATCCCCCGGAAGCATTACAGAATAATCAGGCCATGGACCCCGCTGGTACCACATTCTCAGCGCAAAAGGAGCTGGCTTATCTTCGGGAGAATCAGAACCATATTATGGCTTTCCTTCAGTCCATGGATTACGTTTAGCCTGTACGCAGGGGTGCCACAAGAGGGAACTGCAGTCAAGCATAGGGTAGTCAGCTTATACAAAAAGCGGGCAAGGGATGGTAGGGTTTAGAAGAAAGTGGGTGGGACGTAGTCAAAGTGACAGCACTGGGATAAAAGGGAGAAACCAGGAAGTAGTGAGTAGTAGGCCAGAGGGTGCCGAGGAGTAAAGACCAGGACTAGGTCAGTACAGCTGGGCCAGAGAGGAAAACGGCAGCATGGCCAGAGGAAGACTTTGAGAAGGAGAATCCCTTTTGGTGCAGAAGTCACACGGGTAGGACAGAGCCTGGTGGTTCCCTAGTGCAGCAGGGACACTGGAGGCTAGACCAATACCAGAGCGCTGGCTCTGAGGTGAGTGGAGTTTCAAGCCCAGATCACAGACATCCCAGTGGCGAGATGCAGATTCCATGTCTGATTTCCTTACACAGTGCTATGAGACACAGCAGCTTATAAGGGCTCTGTCACGATGACCTAGTCAGGACCTGCAGCTCTCTGGCGCCCCCTTAGCCTGCTGACCAAATCCGGTATTGCCAGAGGATAAGAAAGGAGCCCAGCTGCCCTAATTTATGTTGTCTACTGCGGCACGTGATGTGACAGGATGTATATACATCACCAGTTCCTGCTAGGAACGTATATATACCTCGATCCAGTCACCCTCAGGCCCACAATATCACATAAACACCAAAAATTAAGCTGCCACCACCGATCTTTCAAGGTAGACCAGTAACCTGTGTGATAGCGTCAAACAAACAGTGAGGTCGTGAGAGCTCGTTCATAGGACAAGGAGATCGAGACTAGTAAATTATAATATTTTACTCCCAAAGATGGGCAGTATTTATATAAAAGATTTACAAGATGTTACATAAGAGACAATATACATGTATGCATAAACAGTTATAAAAATAAAAGGAATAAAATAAGAAATGTTCAGACCTAGCCACACATGGATAAACGTAGTTCCGTGGGGGGGGCCTCTCCCCTGAAAGGTAGGATTCCGTCACACAGCTGGTAGTGGCTATGTCGGGCCCCTGGATTAGAATCAGCCCAAAAATGGCTTCTCTGCTTTTATTAAAGGCAAGGGAACCTGTGGCCCCCACCTCATAGAGTGACAACTCCCTGTGGGCTTGTCCACTGAGACCTCCCCTTTCACCATGCTTAATAAATCTTCATTCTTCATATCTGGGGATGGGGTGGGTTCACAAACACGATAAATAACTCATATTTACTTTCATGTAATTCTGAGAATATTGATACCAAATATGACCTAATAAAGTTTCAAAGTGTATAGCTCACCATGGCCTTCCTAGGCTGTTTGTGCTGGAATCCAAGCTGGTATCCAGATTAGCCGTGAAGTAAAAATAGAAAAATTCCGCACAGACCGGGTATTCTGGTTTAAAACTCCAATTCTTTATTCATCCATACGAATAAAACACAAGTTCTGGGGTACACAAGCCCCCCTCCCACGCCTTACGCGTTTCGGTTAAAGCACCTTAATCATAATCATAAGAATTGGAGTTTTAAACCAGAATACCCGGTCTGTGCGGAATTTTTCTATTTTTACTTCACACCAAATATGACCTACCTATGATGTTCAGAAAGGCAGGACTCATTTGCCAGGTTCCTGAGTGTTACATAGATATATAAGACATATCATTAAATGTGCAAACCGGTGAACAACCTGAAAATATGAATTACTAGTAAAAAGGCCCGATGCAATTGCATCAGGAGCGCGGTGAAATGAATTGTGTGTATACAGGCGGGTGAGTGGCTAGCAGAGTATATATGGGGCTCTGTGGGTAGCAGACTATACAGGCGGGTCTGTGGGTAGCAGAGTATACAGACTGCTCTGAGGGTAGCAGATTATACAGGTGGCTCTCTGGGTAGAAAAGTATACAGGCGGCTCTGTGGGTAGCAGAGTATACAGGCGGGTTTGTGGTTAGCAGATTATACAGGCGGCTCTGTGTGTAGCAGAGTATAGAGAAGGCTCTGTGGGTAGCAGAGTATAGAGGCGGCTGTGTGGGTAGCAGAATATAGAAACGGCTCTGTGGGTAGCAGAGAATACAGGCGGGTCTGTGGGTAGGAGAGTATACAGGCGGCTCTGTGGGTAGCAGAGTATAGAGGCGGCTCTGTGGGTAGCAGAGTATAGAGGCAGCTCTGTGGGTAGCAGAGTATACAGGCGGCTGTGTCTGTAGGAGAGTATACAGGCGGCTCTGTGGGTGTCAGAGTATAGAGGGGGCTCTGTGGATAGCAGAGTATGATGTGGCGGGAGGCTGGAGGAGTGAGGGGAGCAGAGGCTGGAGGGGTGAGGAGAGCAGAGGCTGGAGTGGTGAGGAGAGGTCCAGATGGAGGGGTGAGGAGAGGTCTGGCTGGAGGGGTGAGGAGAGATGCGGCTGGAGGGGTGACATCACCGCTCGGCGGCAGGACGTGGCTGCGTGCTGGGGCTGATCGCAGCCCCAGTCACACGGCATTGTCCTCTGCGGCGGGTTGGGTGATGCAGAGAGGGATCAGTTCTTGCCCTCAGGTCACACATGTGACCTGAGCGGAAGGAGCGGATTGGGCGGTGTGTGGTAAAGACAGGACGGTCATCCGATTGGTCTAGGACGCCAAGTCCTGGGCAATGGGATGGGCGTCCTGTGTGTACAACACAGCGCCCAATCCGCTTGCAGGGGCAGGCAATGGGAGTGATCGGGGCGTGTCAGGCTTTGCAGGCTGACACGGTCCGCTCACTCCCATTGGCTGTTGGCGGCCACAGGACGACGTCCCTGGCTCCCGGCACCCGGCCACAGCCCGTAGACCGCTACTCCATCAGCATGGCGACATTGAGAGCCCAGCGGTGAGAGAGTGGCGAGGGGCGGAAGGCTCCGGCGGCATCCGGGCAGCATGGACCTCGCGGAGGGCGCGAGGGCGGTGGCGATGGTGCGGGGCCGACGGTTGGCAGGATGGCAGCGGTGTAAGGTAGTGCGGCTGAGGATGGAGGAGGGTGAGAGGCTGGAGGAGGCTGTGAGGCTGGAGGAGGCTGTGAGGATGGGGAGGCTGTGAGGCTGGAGGAGGGTGAGAGGCTGGAGGAGGCTGTGAGGCTGGAGGAGGCTGTGTGGATGGGGAGGCTGTGAGGCTGGAGGAGGCTGTGAGGCTGTAGGAGGCTGTGAGGATGGGGAGGCTGTGAGGCTGGAGGAGGCTGTGAGGCTGGAGGAGGCTGTGAGGCTGGAGGAGGCAGTGAGGCTGGAGGAGGCTGTGAGGCTGGAGGAGGCTGTGAGGATGGGGAGGCTGTGAGGCTGGAGGAGGCAGTGAGGCTGGAGGAGGCAGTGAGGCTGGAGGAGGCTGTGAGGCTGGAGGAGGCTGTGAGGATGGGGAGGCTGTGAGGCTGGAGGAGGCTGTGAGGCTGGAGGAGGCTGTGAGGCTGGAGGAGGATGTGAGGGTGGAGGAGGCTGTGAGGATGGGGAGGCTGTGAGGCTGGAGGAGGCTGTGAGGCTGTAGGAGGCTGTGAGGATGGGGAGGCTGTGAGGGTGGAGGAGGCAGTGAGGATGGGAGGCTGTGAGGCTGGAGGAGGCTGTGAGGCTGGAGGAGGCTGTGAGGATGGGGAGGCTGTGAGGCTGGAGGAGGCTGTGAGGATGGGGAGGCTGTGAGGCTGGAGGAGGATGTGAGGCTGGAGGAGACTGTGAGGCTGGAGGAGGCAGTGAGGATGGGAGGCTGTGAGGCTGGAGGAGGCTGTGAGGCTGGAGGAGGATGTGAGGCTGGAGGAGGATGTGAGGCTGGAGGAGGATGTGAGGCTGGAGGAGGATGTGAGGCTGGAGGAGACTGTGAGGCTGGAGGAGGCTGTGAGGCTGGAGGAGGGTGTGAGGCTGGAGGAGGCTGTGAGGCTGGAGGAGGGTGTGAGGCTGGAGGAGGCTGTGAGGATGGGCAGGCTGTGAGGCTGGAGGAGGCTGTGAGGCTGGAGGAGGCTGTGAGGCTGGAGGCTGTGAGGATGGGGAGGCTGTGAGGCTGGAGGAGACTGTGAGGCTGGAGGAGGCAGTGAGGATGGGGAGGCTGTGAGGCTGGAGGAGGCTGTGAGGCTGGAGGAGGGTGTGAGGCTGGAGGAGGCTGTGAGGATGGGGAGGCTGTGAGGCTGGAGGAGGCTGTGAGGCTGGAGGAGGCTGTGAGGCTGGAGGAGGCTGTGAGGATGGGGAGGCTGTGAGGCTGGAGGAGGGTGTGAGGCTGTAGGAGGCTGTGAGGATGGGCAGTCTGTGAGGCTGGAGGAGGCTGTAGGAGGCTGTGAGGATGGGGAGGCTGTGAGGCTGGAGGAGACTGTGAGGCTGGAGGAGGCTGTGAGGATGGGGAGGCTGTAGGAGGCTGTGAGACTGTGAGGCTGGAGGAGGCTGTGAGGATGGGGAGGCTGTGAGGCTGGAGGAGGGTGTGAGGCTGTAGGAGGCTGTGAGGATGGGCAGGCTGTGAGGCTGGAGGAGGCTGTGAGGCTGGAGGAGGGTGTGAGGATGGGGAGGCTGTGAGGCTGGAGGAGGGTGTGAGGCTGTAGGAGGCTGTGAGGATGGGCAGGCTGTGAGGCTGGAGGAGGCTGGAGGAGGCTGGAGGAGGCAGTGAGGATGGGGAGGCTGTGAGGCTGGAGGAGACATTTACTGTACTGAGCATGCTCAGTACAGTAAAAGGTCTCCAAACAGGAAGGCAGGGGTTAAAAAAAAAAAAAAAGTTAATGCTCACCTCTCCCCGAGCCCCCGCCGTCTCCTGCCGTCTTCCTCCAAGCTTCCGGTGGCTGCCGCAGGCTCCCAGTGTGTGCAGAGCTGTTCTAGTGCAGTTCAAGGACCTGCGGTGATGTCACAGTCACGTGACACCAGGTTACCATGGAGTAACCTGGTGTCACGTGACTGTGACATCACCACAGGTCCTTGAACTGCAGTAGAAGAGCTCTGCACACACTGGGAGCCTGCGGCAGCCACCGGAAGCCTGGAGGAAGACGGCAGGAGACGGCGGGGGCTCGGGGAGAGGTGAGCATTAACTTTTTTTTTTTTTTTTACAGTAGTGCGGGTCTGCGGCTCGTGATGACGCTGCGCGTCATCACTCGCAGTCCCGCAAAGCATGTTGGGATTCGGCGACAACGCCCGAATTCCCAACTGCGGATTATATAAGTAGATGTGTATGTGGCATGAACGGGTCTTCTTAAATTCGACATTGAAAGACTGTAGATTTAAACAAAGGAGTTTCTTTAGGAACAGATCTGGTTAAAACCTGTATAAGCTCTGCTCCTCTCAGCTTCAGGTATTTATGGGGGAGATCGTAAATAGTTCTGACTGGGGGTCGGTGTGGAAAGCAAGTGAGGATCTATGTACCTTACTCACAAACCTAAAGGGCGGAGAGATGAGTGAGCTATTGTTGGCTGACTCTTCAAGCATCTTAAAAAAATCATGAGTGAGATTCATACATTCATTCAGGTATTACTTTTAACATCTTGTGATTCCTTGGATTTCCTGGAACCAACGGACAGACGGCAGCGCACGAATTACCACCTTTCATCTAATGCTTTAACCTGTTTTCCTTGGGCGGAGTGCTGCAAGCCGGCTTATGCTTCAATAGTTGTTGTGACTCTCACAACAACACAAGGTTAGTGCAACAGCACACAATACAACACCCCGGTTACACCTGGATAAGACCCTATGTGCGCTTTTCTACTTTTCTTCTAGTTTTCAATACATTCATGACAGGCTCAAAAACAGTAATCCCAGTGATAAGGTCACAGTGAAAGAACCTGTGCTGCCTGTCATACGGCACGCAGGAGCGAGAGAAAGAAGGGCCTGAAAGGAGTCAGAAAGAGGGGATATGACTGGGAGGAAGGTTTGACTGCAGGAGGGTTATGAGCAAAGAGTAAACTGTGAGTGAACTGTGAACTGTACTGAGAAGTTGTGAAGAAGTCAAGTAAAATCCGGTGAACCCTGCCAGAGTCTCCAGTGTTTGCTTCCTTGCATGCTAAACTGTTATTCACCCTGTCAGGAGCAGCACGACCCACGGCAGGCTCATCCATTAGGCTGCAGCACCATCCATACTCCTGGCAGAAGCACGCAGCACTGGTGGTCTCCATTGACCACAACCCGTGGGTGGTGTCACGACTATCCCTGTAAATACCCCTTTACCAAGACCGCCGTGATAACCCCTGTGATATCCCGGTCCAGTACCGAGTACCCCGTCCCAGTGGGTTCCACACTCCCTTCAGACTTTTGACCCAGCGTCCGCCACTCAGCTGGTGAGTGCAATGAGACATGCAGTCTCGCATGCTGTCTTATATGTCCTCGGTGAACGATTGTCTTGTCTCCCTGCAGTCTGCAACCACGGCCTCGGCTCAAGCCGCAGCCTATCACCAATCTCCAGGAGGCGTCCCGAATCCTCCGCCTTGCCTTGGAAAACCACCTAGATATAGCGGTGACCCTAAGATGTGCCGCTTTCTCAACCAGTGTCGTCTATACTTTGAACTGCTGTCACAGCAGTATCCCACTAATCGGGCCAGTTTGGCCTTTGTGGTGTCCCACCTGGAGGGCGAGGCCCTGCCGTCGGTTAACCCTCTATGGGAGCCTGATGACCCCGTGGTCTCTCACTTGTCGACCTTTCTGGAGACATTCTGTAAGGTCTTCGATGAACCTGGCCTGGTTGCATCTCTTACAGAATCCCTCTTCAACCTCCGTCAAGGGACCCTCACCATTGGGCAGTACGCCATATGCTTCCGCACCCTCTTCTCCGAGTTGAGATGGAATAACGAGGCGCTGACTGGGGCTTTCTGGCGTGGCCTGTCTGGCAGTATAAAGGATAAACTCGTGGGTCGGGATGTCCCAGCAGAGCTGGAGGACTTGATCTCGCTAGCCACTCGTATCGATTTGCGTTTCCAGGAACGCTCCCGTGAATCCGCCAGGGAGAGGAGATCCATCCGGCCGCTTCCCTCTGAACACATTCCGCCCAGTCCACGGGCCATGATGTCTGCCGCCGCCCCCTTTTCTGAACCTATGCAGGTGGATCGGGTCAGGATGGCGGAACAACGCCGAGAGGAGAGGTTGGCTCACTGCCTATGCCTGTACTGTGGAGACGCATCCCATCACCGCCGGTATTGTCCTGAAAGACCAGGAAACTCCTCCGCCTAGGTCAAGTAAGAGAGACCATCCTAGGTGAGAGCGATGCCTCTCAACCCCTCACCCTGCCCGTGCAGGTGTTACGTCCGCAGAGATGCTTCTCTGAGCTTGCCTATGTGGATTCTGGGGCAGCAGGAAACTTCATTTGGCAAGAGGTGGGGACTCGGCTTGGAATCCCTGTAATACCTCTGTTGACGCCTCGCGTAATTGCGTTGGAGGATGGCCGACCGCCGCTGGAGATCGTCACAGAGGTGACGAAAGAGGTAGAGGTGTAGTTCGGGGCTCTACACCGTGAAAGAATTGCCTTCTACGTCCTGCCTGGTCTCTCCCATGCCCTGCTCCTCGCGATTCCGTGGCTCTGGACTCATGAACCTGCCCTGGACTGGCGCTCTGGGGACGTGCTGCGGTGGGGTCTTCTCTGCCAAGAGAGATGCCTGCAGTCAGTTCTGCCACCTTACTCCCTGCAACCAGATTCTGTTCATCCTGGTTTACCGATTGCCTATTGGCAGTAACCGGACGTCTTCAACAAGAAAGAGGCAGAAGTCCTCCCGCCTCATCGGCCGTATGATTGCCCTATAGACCTGGTTCCCGGTGCTACACCACCCAGGGGACGGATCTACCCATTGTCCCCAGCCGAGTCACAAGCCATGTCTGAGTGTATCACGGAAAATTTGGCTAGGGGATTCATCCAGAAGTCCACGTCCCCTGCTAGAGCAGGGTTTTTCTTTGTAAAGAAGGAGGGGGGCACCCTTCGACCCTGTATAGATTACAGGGGCTTTAATGTGATCACCGTCAAGAACAAATACCTCCTGCCGCTCATTCCAGAGCTCTTTGATAGGCTCAAAGGGGCTCGCATCTTTACGAAATTGTTCCTACGAGGAGCCTACAACCTGGTTCGCATACGTGCTGGGAACGAATGGAAGACGGCTTTCAACACCAGGGACGGCCATTATGAGTATTTGGTCATGCCATATGGGTTGTGTAACGCCCCCGTGGTGTTCCAAGAGTTCGTCAATGACATCTTACGTGATCTGTTGTATACGTGTGTGGTGGTATATTTAGATGACATCCTCATCTTCTCCCTGGATTTATCCTCTCATAGACAGCTGTACGCCAAGATGGAGAAATGTATCTTTGAGCAGACCTCTTTGCCCTTTCTCGGATACATCATTTCTGATTCCGGATTCCGGATGGACCCTGAGAAGCTCTCCGCCGTTCTGATGTGGCCCCGTCCTTGGGGACTAAGGCTATCCACCTGTTCCTTGGCTTTGCAAATTATTACAGGCAATTCATTCCTTATTTCTCTTCCTTGATCAAACCCATCACTGCTCTCATCTGTATGGGAGCAAAGTCCTGCAACTGGACCCTGGAGGCCGAAGAAGACTTCTCCACCTTAAAGCGCTCCTTCTCCGAGGCTCCTACCTTGCACCGACCAGAGGTAAACACACAGTTCATTGTAGAGGTAGATGCCTCCTCCATAGGAGCAGGGGCTGTCCTCTCCCAGAAATCCTCTTCGGGTCGGTTAGTCACCTGCGGGTTTTTCTCCAAAGCATTTACCTTGTTGGAGCGCAACTATTCTATTGGGGATCATGAATTGCTGGCCATCAATTTGGCATTAGAGGAGTGCCATTCATCCGTTCATTAACTTCACCGACCATAAGAACCTGCCTTATCTCCAGTCCGCCCAGAGACTCAACCTCCGACAGTTCCGGTGGTCCCTGTTTTTTGCACGTTTCAATTTTGAACTCCACTTCCGGCCTGGCAGCAAAAATGTCAAGGCTGATTCCCTGTCGAGGTCCTTCCAGCCGTCGGATATGGAGGAGGAGTCCATCCATATCATTGACCCTACCAAAATAATCACTGTGGCTCCCTTACGTATAGTTGGACTTCCGCCGGGTAAGACATTCATGGCACAGGATAAGAGGAAGATGGTCCTGTCATGGGGACACTCGTCTAGAATTGCCAGTCATGTTGGAGTTAAAAATTCTCTCTCTATGATCTCATCACTATTGGTGTCCACGATTTTGTTGCCTCATGTCCTTCTTGGGCTAGAAATAAGGTGTCCAGGAAGTTGCTGGCGGGACGTCTACTGACTATCCCAGTTCCGTTGGCTCCTTGGCAACACATAGCCATGGATTTAATTACGGATCTTCCATGCTCCTCTGGCTGTATGGTCATATGGGTAGTTGTGGATCACTTCTCTAAAATGGCTCACTTCATTCCTTTGCCCGGTCTACCATCCGCTCCCGAGTTGGCCAAGATATTCATTGAACACATCTTCTGGGTCCACGGATTTCCTCACCATATCGTGTCCGATAGGGGAGTCCAGTTCACTTCCTGGTTTTGGAGGGCGCTGTGCAAGCATATGGACGTCACGCAGGACTTCTCCTCTGCCTATCATCCTCAGTCCAATGGGGCAGGTGGAGCGCATTAACCAAGTCCTCACCACCTATCTTCGGCACTTCGCCAACGCTCATCACGATAACTGGACCTGTCTCCTCCCTTGGGTGGAATTCGCTTACAACAATCACTCTAGTGAATCATCAGCTAAACCTCTTTTTGTTGTGGTATTCGGGCAACATCCTGGTTTCCCTCTTCCGATCTCCTCAGCGTCCAGCAACCCGGCCTTTGATGCATTGTCCATGGACTTCTCCGAAATCTGGAGAGAGACCAGAGACTCTCTTTCACAAGCCTCTGGCAGGATGAAGAGACATGCTGATAAGAGACATCTGGATTCGCCATCTTTTCTCCCGGGTGATAAAGTGTGGCTATTTTACAGATATGTCAGGCTGAATGTGCCATCCTAAAAGTTGGGGCCGCGTTATATCGGTCTCTTTGAAGTCCTAGGACGCATCAACGATGTTGCCTTCAAGCTGAAACTGCCTGCCTCGCTTCGCATCCCAAACTCCTTTCATGTCTCGTTGTTGAAACCAGTGGTGCTTAATTGCTTTCATCCATCCTCCTGTAAACATGAGATAAATGCGCATAGGGTCTTATCCTTTTAACAAAGGGTTGTAGCGGTGTATATTAGGAACTGCTCACCTGGCTCGGTTGTGTTACCCACAACCGGTATAATCGCTTGTAAGATGGCTTGTAGAGAATGGCTGCTGCAGGGCCGCACCTTCACGATAACCGTGGAAACAGGAATGCTGTAATGGGACAAAATGCCGGAATGCCCGTGCTGCCACCAGGAATCACCAGGAAACAAAGAGTTAACTGGGCAGATGTTTCTTTATTCTATCCTACGCGTTTCAGAGCCTCTATCCGAGCTCCTTCCCTGGGGAAACTCTTTGTTTCCTGGTGATTCCTGGTGGCAGCGCGGGCATTCCGGCATTTTGTCCCATTACAGCATTCATCCATCCTGCGGCACTGTGCTACGGCCTCTCAGCTCCAAGAATTTCCAAGAAGGGACATCCTTGTCATGAAGAAAAGTAGAGGCAAAACCTTCTTCCTAATTGACTGTGTCGGCTTCGGTCCTGAGGAGAGGACCTGGGAGCTGCGGTAAAACATTGATGCACCACACATTCTGGCGAGCTTCTTACCACGCCTTTGGAGGAGGGGGCGTGAGGGAGGGGGTACTGTTAGGTCCCCTGGCACTGCTCCCCAGCTTACCTCTCCTGGGTCTGCATCCTCTGCACCTCTACCGATCAGCCATCTGACGTCCAGGCGTGCTGTGTCTCGGAGCCATCGCCGGGTTCCCTTCCTGTCTGCTGACCACCGGGCTCACACATCAGCACACTACAATGGGGCCTGCATGGCTAAACCTGACACTACCCTTGACCAATAGCTGTCCATCCTCCGGTATATCAGGCCAATAAATAACAGAATTTCACTTTTCAACAAAATATGGGCTACAACAGCCACAAACCACAAATACAATTTATGCAGCCTGAGGGATCCCAAGTGCCAGCTTCATAGAAAGGAGAACTACTAACCTCCAAGACTATGCCACTCCATCCCTTCTCTGACACCGGGCCTACCCGGGGCTCTACTCTGACCATGACATGTAGTTCTCTTAGTTATACAATCTTATACCCGCCTCTCTTAATTACAATAGATTCCAGGTTCCTTGTTTTCCCCGATACATTTATATATTGACTCAACTAATCACTCAGACCAAAACAACACACAGTGCACTGTCCTTCCTTTCTGAACGCTCAGAGAGGACGAAAAAAAGGATTAAAAAAATCACTTATATACTTGCATAACCCCTGGATCCATAATCTGTGGTGACAGAGCTCCAGGGCTCCATTCCTCCTCCTCACCTGCTAGCAGCACATCCCGGTGGGCATCATTATTCCCTCTTCTGTTCATGTCTCCATTTGAAATTTCCCACCTCTTCTGAACTATATGCTCCAGCCGGAATGTCATATCTGGCCCGCTGCATTGTGGGGGCTGGTCACGTAGTACAGCCCGGCTCCGGCGCATGCGCAGTGCGCATGCTGAAGCCGGCCTGTACCACGTGACCAACCCCCACAATGCACCGGGCCGGATATGACATTCCGGCCGGAGCATATACATCAGAAGAGGTGGGAATTTTCAAATGGAGGCATAATGAGAAGAAGGAACGATGACCCCCCCGGGGCGTGCTGCAAGCAAGCGAGCAGGAGGAATGGATTCCTCCCACCGCTGACTATGGATCCAGACTATATAAGTCATTTTCTTAATCTTTATAGGGCCCTTTTAGATGAGACAGGGATAGTTAGGGATCAGTTAGGAAGGTGCAGGGACAGCTAGTGATTGCAGAGAGGTGTAGAATGAGGTGACAGGTTCCCTTTAATCCTATCCATACTCCATATTTATTGTTTGCAAATGCACTACTAGTGGTCATAGAATAATAATGCAGCAGTATTTACCAACACCAAGTCACAACACTAATCCAATCCAGTATGCAGCAGGCTCCAATGATAAAGGAGGACTCTGTCCAGGTGCAAAATAATTATGAGCGAGCGTGATTGCTACTGCTCAATGCTTGAGCGAGCATTGGGGTGCTCAGGTATCCTCGTTACTTGATCAAGTATCATGGGAGGATGAGCGCCATGTTCACGTTCCAAACCTGCATGTTTCGTGGCTGTTTATTAATCAACATGCGGGGATTGCCTGCCATACACTGTAATGCTGTAGCCATGCTGGCTACTAGCATTACTGTAATTGGCCAACCACATGTGGGTTTATAAAAGACTCGGTGACACAATTCTCGACGGGCTTACACACTTGCCTCTACCCTGAATGCAGGTAACAGTCGTTCCACTAGAGCAGCACCTTTTTCTGCCGGAGGCCATTTGGAAATTTCTACCATCCTTCGGGAATTTCTCCACCACTTAAACGTATGTAACCTACACTTTCTAAGAAAGAAATGGATTAAAAGAAACCTTCTATCAATGGTGAGTGCCGTCTTTTCTTCTAAATATTTGACTCAAAGCTCTGCTCTGACTTGTGCAACACCTAACTGGAAGGAGCTGAGACCAGCCTAAAATTAAATCCAGCCCTCTAGTGCCCAAATTCTTCCCTTTTGATTGATTTTGATATTCAACCGCTTTTCCAGGTTTCCTAGAGCCATAGACGTCACAGAAGAGGACGGTGGTGTATACGTCACTGGGGGGGGCTGAGACTGGACCATAGAGATCAATTGGGATCTGGATTTAAAGGACAGACAGTTGGCAAAATGCTTCTGCCAGATGAGCACTGGAGTCCCCAGGAATCTGCCCGGGCCGCAGAAAAGGTCATCAAGGGTCGCCCTAGGGCTTGAGGTTCCTCACCCCTGCACTTGAGAAAGGACAGTATATAGCCTTGAAACAAACTTTTAATTTTAGGTTTCAACAGCAGTATAACTATAGAAAGACTGCAAGTCAGCAAATCCTGTCTATATGCTCTAATCTAAGCTCTCCCTCCTTGATCAACTCTCACTGAACTGCTTCTAGAGGAGAGAGTGTTGAACATCAAGACACCAGGTCTTATATAAGACCCGATGAAGGAGCAATAGTTTTGATTTAAAGGCACATAAATAGTGTTTATTGCCTTACAGTCATTCTATAGGTATACTACTACTGCAACCTTAAACCAAAAGTCCTTTTCAGAGATACATATTATCCTTTCTCTAGTAAAACCACTGTTACCTGCATTAAATGTTGGGATAGCTGGTGGAGCATGGATAGTTTTGGTTTAGAGGCATATAGACAGGGTTTATTGGCTAAAGGTACCTTTACACGCGGCAACTTTTCTAGGAATTTCACTGGCAACTTGGTTGCAGTGAAATCATGGAGACATTGTTCCATTTGTACACAGCAACGAGATAGAACAATGTGTCCATGATTTCACTGCAACCAGTACGTTGCCAGTGAAATTCCTAGAAAAGTTGCTGCGTGTAAAGGTACCTTTAGCCAATAAACCCTGTCTATATGCCTCTAAACCAAAACTATCCATGCTCCACCAGCTATCCCAACATTTAATGCAGGTAACAGTGGTTTTACTAGAGAAAGGATACCTTTACACGCCGCCACAGAGGGCGGTAACAGGCAGGCATCGCACGTGCACGCGCGCGTTTGCAACGGTGCCTAACGGTGCCTGATGCCACATAGACGCCGCCACAAAGTGCTCCACAGAAGGTATTTTCGTTCCCCGGAAGTGCCGACGGGTGCCGCGGGTTACCTTCTGTGGAGTACCTTCCCTGATTTACACGCCGCCACCACAAGGGAATATGGGCGTATATATTGCGCGCCGCAAGGACATAGGCGCGCCAGAGTTGTGTATTACGCGACGCTCATACGGTGATTGGACAGTGCAATAGCATCATGATTGGCCAGCCAGCGCAGGAAGGCTGGCTAATACTTGACGCTATAGCAAATGTGTAGTGTGACTGGTCAGCTCGTTAAATATGGCGCCCTGTGCAGGGACAACCAATCGTAACGCAGGAGCTTCGACCAATGATTGCTGATGGGGCATGGTATCCTTGCCGCCGTGGCACGCCCCAGGGATTACGCTAGGCCACGCAAATACCTTCCTGTGCCCCGATTACACGCCGCCACCATAGGAATTGTTCCTTCTTGTTTTTGAGCACAGCTCTGACACAGGTGTCGGAAGACACAGGAAGGAAACTCCTGAATTATACGCCGCCACTTACGGTGTTTTCAAGGCAAAAGGCACAATTGTGTCCGATGCCTGCTGGTTTCTACCTTTCTGTGGCGGCGTGTAAAGGTACCATTACAGTCTTTGTATAGATATTCTGCTTCTGCAACCTAAAACCAAAAGTCCGTTTCAGGGCTACATGCTGTCCTTTCTCTGATAAAACTGCTGTTACCTGCATTCATTGTAGGAATAGCGGGTGGAGGAGGGATAGTTTTGTATTTATGGCATACCCTTGTAGACTGTGAGCCCTTGCGGGCAGGGTCCTCTTTACCCCTGTACCTTTGTGTGCCTTGTATTGTTCATAATTGTTGTGGTTGTCTATACAGTGTTGGCCAAAAGTATTGACACCCCTGCAATTCTGTCAGATAATACTCAGTTTCTTCCTGAAAATGATTGCAATCACAAATTCTTTGGTATTATTATCTTCATTTAATTTGTCTTCAATGAAAAAAACACAAAAACAATTGTTCTAAAGCCAAATTGGATATAGTTCCACACCAAACATAAAAAAGGGGTTGGACAAAAGTATTGGCACTGTTAGAAAAATCATGTGATGCTTCTCTAATTTGTGTAATTAACAGCACCTGTAATTTACCTGCGGCATCTAACAGGTGTTGGCAATAACTAAATCACACTTGCAGCCAGTTGACATGGATTAAAGTTGACTCAACCTCTGTCCTGTGTCCTTGAGTGTACCACATTGAGCATGGAGAAAAGAAAGAAGACCAAAGAACTGTCTGAGAAAAATTGACAAGAGATTTCAATGCCAGATTGTGCGGATGGTGAATAAAGAATCTTGACTAACATCAGAACAAGTTCAAGCTGCCCTGCAGTACGAGGGTACAATAGTGTCAACCCGTACTATCCGTCGGCGTCTGAATGAAAAGGGACTGTATGGTAGGAGACCTAGGAAGACCCCACTTCTTACCTCGAGACATAAAAAAGCCAGGCTGGAGTTTGCCAAAACTTACCTGAGAAAGCCTAAAACGTTTTGGAAGAATGTTCTCTCGATTTGGACCAAGGCATAAACATAGAGTTTACAGGACAAAAAATAGGCATTCAAAGAAAAGAACACAGTCCCTACAGTCAAACATGGCGGAGGTTCACTGATGTTTTGGGGTTGCTTTGCTGCCTCTGGCACTGGACTGCTTGACCGTGTGCATGGCATTATGAAGTCTAAAGACTACCAACAAATTTTGCAGCATAATGTAGGGCCCAGTGTGAGAAAGCTGGGTCTCCCTCAGAGGTCATGGGTCTTCCAGCAGGACAATGACCCAAAGCACACTTCAAAAACACTAGAAAATGGTTTGAGAGAAAGCACTGGAGACTTCTAAGGTGGCCAGCAATGAGTCCAGACCTGAATCCCATAGAACACCTGTGGAGAGATCTAAAAATGGCAGTTTGGAGAAGGCACCCTTCAAATATCAGGGACCTGGAGCAGTTTGCCAAAGAAGAATGGTCTAAAATTCCAGCAGAGCATTGTAAGAAACTCATTGATGGTTACCGGAAGCGGTTGATCGCAGTTATTTTGGCTAAAGGTTGTGCAATCAAGTATTAAGCTGAGGGTGCAAATACTTTTGTCTGGCCCATTTTTGGAGTTTTGTGTGAAATGATCAATGTTTTGCTTTTTGCGTCATCCTCTTTTGTGTTTTTTCATTGAAGACAAATTAAATGAAGATAATAATACCAAAGAATTTGTGATTGCAATCATTATGAGGAAGAAACTGAGTATTATGTGACAGAATTGCAGGGGTGTCAATACTTTTGGCCAACACTGTATATGCTCTTTTCACATGTAAAGCGCCATAGAATAATTGGCGCTATATTAATAATAAGAATAATAATAATATTATAGGCAGGGTTTTTTGCCTTACTCCACTTTTAAACATGCATGATAAAACATACAAAACCGAAAATACAATGGATCTTATTGGAAAAATGTTAGGAAACATTTTTTCTGGTAAAATGACAATATTAAAAAGAGAAAAAAAATGAAATGCCACCTCCACCCATTAATAGCCAGGCCATCTCTCACTGTCTTTCCCCCTCACCCATGATTACAGTAGATTACATTGTAGAGGCGTAAATAAAACTACACCCACCAGTAATCACAGGTAAGTGTAATTTTAACGTTTTACTACCATATCTGGACATATTTGTGTGAGGTGGACAGGTACATCCTGTTTAATTTATGAAGCAGGGACTCTTAAAATCATAAAGTCTATGCGGATAATGTAAGAACTTATTAGAAGGAAACAGGACTCTAATACACTCTAAATCAGACATAAATGTTGGTCTCATACTCATAAAACGACAATGACTAATAACACCTCCATATAAAGTAGATAGGGGAGGGGGTGTGGCCTAATGGTAATGGTGTAGGGCAGGGGTCTCAAACTCGCGGCCCCCGGGCCGCAAGCGGCCCGCCATGCTCCCCAGTGCGGCCCGGGGCACCATGAAAGAAAAATGCATGCCCTGGGCCATTATACATGCAGCCGCCGCTGGTACCACTTTATTGTGACTACTGTGACAGGTACCGCCGGCTCAGCTCACACAAGTGAGTGTATGTGTATAATAGTGAGTGTATTTGTGTGTATATGTGAGTGTGTGTATAATAGTGTATTTGTGTGTATATGTGAGTGTGTGTATGTGTATAATAGTGAGTGTATTTGTGTGTATATGTGAGTGTGTGTATGTGTATAATAGTGAGTGTATTTGTGTGTATATGTTAGTGTGTATGTGTATATGTGTGAGTGTATTTGTGTGTATATGTGAGTGAGTGTGTATGTGTGATTGTATGTGTGTGTGAATATGTGTGAGTGTGTATGTGTGAGTGTATGTGTGTGTGAATATGTGTGTGTGTATATGTGTGTGCGTGTATATTTGTATGTGAGTGTGTATATGTGCGTGCTGGCTGGTGCCGGCTGCCGGGTGCAGGCTGGTGCCAGCTGCTGCCAGCAAGCGGAAGACTGGGAGCCACAGAGGAAGAAGCTGCCGGAATGAGAAGAGTGGAGTCAGGTAAGGCGCTGTTACAGCCGAAGATAGCAGCCTGGGGGGGGGGAGGGGAACGTGACCGCTGAAAGTGCCTAGGGCGGCAGGAACTCCAGATATGACCCTATGTAAGTGTGTCAATGTGTGAGTGTGTATGTGTTTGTGTGAATATGTCTAAGGATGTATGTGTGTATGTATGTGAGTGTGTGTGAATGTGCGGGTGTGTATATATGGGCTTGTCCACACACCTGCGCTCTCAGTATTTAGCGCTTCTGCGCTAAATACTTAGGCTTTGACAGAGAAGCAGAGGTGCATGTATGCGGCCGCTTTCAGCAGACGCTGTCCCTGGTTACCCGATGTGTATCGTGGTAACCAGTTCATACAGCAGGCTGCCCACTGTCCGCTTATCCCGAGCGCACAGGGAAACGCTGCTTGCAGTGTTTCCCTGTGCGCTCTGGATAAGCGCACACTATGCAGCCTGCTGTATGAACTGGTTACCACGATACACATCGGGTAACCAGGGACAGCGTCTGCTGAAAGCGGCCGTATACACGCACCTCTGCTTCTCTGTCAAAGCCTAAGTATTTAGCGCAGAAGCGCTAAATACTGAGAGCGCAGGTGTGTGGACAAGCCCTATGTGAGTGTGTGTGTGAGCGAGAGAACAAAAAGAACAGAGACCAGGACATTACTACAAGATGACAAGGGAGGGAACATTACTAAAAGATTGGGACATTACTACAAGAGGAGGACCAGGATGGGGGACATTAATATAGGATGGGGACCAGGATGGGGACATTACTACAAGATGGAGACCAGGGTGGGGACATTACTACAAGAGGACCAGGATGGGGACATTATTACAAGAAGATGATCAGGATGGGGACATTACTACATGATGAGGACCAGTTTGGGGGACATTAATATACAATGGGGACCAGTATGGGGACATTACTACAAGATGGAGACCAGGGTGGGGACATTACTACAAGAAGATCATAATTTGTACTTTACAAGATTGAGCAAAAAATTCTGGTATTGCTAAAATGTCACTTAGGGTACCGTTACACGTCGCAACATTGCTTGTAATTTCACTGGCAATTTGCTGGTTGCAGTGAAATCATGGACACATTGTTCTATTTTCTTGCTGTGTACAAATGGAACAATGTGTCCATGATTTCACTGCAACCAGCAAATTGCCTGTGAAATTGCATGCAGTGTTGCTACGTGTAACGGTACCTTTAGTCCTACAAGCAATGCGGCCCCCCGATATCAATTTTTTTCTACATGCGGCCCACCAACCCATCCGAGTTTGAGACCCCTGGTGTAGGGTTTTACCTGTGCTCTCCCCACAACAATAAGCGACTGGGCTAAATGCCCTCAAAAAGACTTTGACAACTGAAAAAAGATCTACTATCAAGCTGGTAATCACCTTGGGAACGTTTTGTTTGGGTCAGTGGTCACTTTTAAGAAAAATTCTCCTCAGAGTCCAGTCATCAAATTTGCCTGAGGTAAAGGACTGTGCTGTGACCTCATGAATAATGGCTGCCTAGTCACCTCATAATATCTTCATTGCCTAATACTCCCAAAATCATATATATAAAAGCCGAAGCCACTTCCGTCTTCAAGGCACAAAAATGACGTCACAGACGGAAGTGGCTTCGACACTACACCCGCTCAGGGTGATCCAAGATGGCGGCGAGCGGTGGCGCTTTAGCGCCCACCGCGAGCCGCAACACACACACACCCACACACCCACACACCGCACTGTCTGCTATACTTACCACCTCCGTCTTCCCCGCCGCCTGCTTGGATCCTCTTGCCTCCGCCGCCGACATATCGCCGCCCCCTGGAGGACTGGATCCAATATGGCGTCCGGGAAGTCTCGCGAGACTTCCCGGACGCCATCTTGGAAAAAGTATGTCCCGTCCCCCAGAGGACTGGACGCCAGAGCGTTCCCGGACACCATATTGGATCCAGTCCTCCGGGTGCGGCAACATGTCGCCAGAACAGAGGACTCAGGAAGACGCAGGTGGCAAGAAAGAAGCAGGGACGGTGGTAAGTATATCGGAGTGTGTGTGTGTGTCCATCCGTCCGCCCCACTCTGTTCACCGCTGACCACTCTGCCCACCTCTGACCACTCTGCCCACCACTGACCAACTCTGCCCACCGCTGACCACTCTGCCCACCACTGACCACTCTGCCCACCGCTGACCACTCTGCCCTGCGCTGATCACTCTGCCCACCACTGACCACTCTGCCCTGCGCTGACCACCCTGCCCACACAGCGCCGCTGCGCTGACCACCCTGCCCACACAGCGCTGCAGCGCTGACCACCCTGCCCACACAGCGCCGCTGCGCTGACCACCCTGCCCACACAGCGCCGCTGCGCTGACCACCCTGCCCACACAGTGCCGCTGCGCTGACCACCCTGCCCACACAGCGCCGCTGCGCTGACCACCCTGCCCGCCGCGCTGCTGCGCTGACCACCCTGCCCAAAGCGCCGCTGCGCTGACCACCCTGCCCACACAGCGCTGCTGCGCTTACCACCCTGCCCACACAGCGCCGCTGCGCTGACCACCCTGCTCACACAGCGCCGCTGCGCTGCCCACCCTGCCCACACAGTGCCGCTGCGCTGACCACCCTGCCCACACAGCGCCGCTGCGCTGACCACCCTGCCCGCCGCGCTGCTGCGCTGACCACCCTGCCCACAGCGCCGCTGCGCTGACCACCCTGCCCACACAGCGCTGCTGCGCTGACCATCCTGCTCACACAGCGCCGCTGCGCTGACCACCCTGTGCACCGCGCTGCTGCGCTGACCACCCTGCCCACACAGCGCTGCTGCGCTGACCATCCTGCTCACACAGCGCCGCTGCGCTGACCACCCTGTGCACCACGCTGCTGCGCTGACCACCCTGCCCACACAGCGCCGCTGCGCTGACCACCCTGCCCACACAGCGCCGCTGCGCTGACCACCCTGCCCACACAGCGCTGCTGTGCTGACCACCCTGCCCACCCGCGCTGACCACCCTGCCCACCGCACTCACTGCTAACCACTGAGCCACCGCGCAGTGCTAACTACTGAGCCACCGCGCAGTGCTAACCACTGAGCCACAGCGCAGTGCTAACCACTGAGCCACAGCGCAGTGCTAACCACTGAGCCACCGCGCGGTGCTAACCACTGCGCCACCCGCGCAGTGCTAACCACTGAGCCACCGCGCAGTGCTAACCACTGAGCCACCGCGCAGTGCTAACCACTGAACCACCGCGCAGTGCTAACTACTGAGCCACTGTATACTCTGCTAACCACTGAGCTGCCTTACAGTGCTCCATCCTCCCTCACCCCGCCGCTTTGTCCTCCATCCTCCTCCTCCCACCGCTCTGTATTCCGTCCTCCCCCTGCCTGTACCATTCCATCCTCCTCCACCGCTTCCTCCTCCTTCCTTTGTCCGCCTCCTTTCCGCCACTCCATCCTCCCCCTGCCTGTGCTGCTCCATCCTCCCCCACCCCACCGCTTCATCCTCTGTCCTCCTCCCCCTGCCGCTCTGTACTCCGTCCTTGCTCTGCTGCTCTGTCCTCCCCCTTCCTGTGCCGCTCCATCCTCCCCCACCCCACCACTTCCTCCTACTTCCTTTATCCTCCTCCTCCCCCGCTCTCCATCCTCCGTCCTCCCCCTGCCTGTGCTGCTCTGGCCTCCCCCACCCCTGCCACTCTCCCCTCCCCCTGCTGCTCTGCCCTCCCCCTGCCGCTCTGTCCTCCCCCTGACGCTCTGTCCTCCCCCTGACGCTCTATCCTCCCCCACCCCACCGCTTCCCCTCCTTCCTTTATCCTCCTCCCCACCGCCACTCCATCCTCCGTCCTCCCCCTGCCTGTGCTACTCTGGCCTCCCCCACCTCTGCCGCTCTGTCCTCCCCCTGCCGCTCTGTCCTCCCCCTGCTGCTCTGTCCTCCCCCTGCTGCTCTGTCCTCCCCCTGCCGCTCTGTCCTCCCCATGCCGCTCTGTCCTCCCCCTGCCACTCCATCCTCCCCTGCCTGTGCTGTTCCATTCTCCCCCATCCCACTGCTTCGTCCTCTGTCCTCCTCCCCCCCAGCTCTGTGCTCCATCCTTCCCCTGCTGCTCTGTCCTCCCCCTTCCTGTGCCGCTCCATCCTCCCCCACCCCACCGCTTCCTCCTCCTTCCTTTATCCTCCCCCCCGCCACTCCATCCTCCGTCCTCCCCCTGCCTGTGCTGCTCTGGCCTCCCCCACCCCTGCCGCTCTGTCCTCCCCCTGCCGCTCTGTCCTCCCCCTGCCGCTCCGTCCTCCCCCTGCCTGTGCTGCTCCATCACTCCCCCACCGCTTCCTCCTCCTTCCTTTGTCCTCTTCACCTTCGCCACTCCATCCTCCATCCTCCCCCTGCCCATGCTCCGTCCTCCCCCACTCCACCGCTTCATCCTACATCCTCCTCCCTCCCGCCGCTCTGTGCTTCGTCCTCCCCCTGCCGCTCTGTCCTCCCCCTGCCTGTGCCACTCCATCCTCCCCCACCCCACCGCTTCCTCCTCCTTCCTTTGCCCTCCTCACCTCCGCCACTCTATCCTCCGTCCTCCCCTTGCCTGTGCTGCTCCGTTCTCTCCCACCCCGCCGCTTCATCCTGTCCTCCACCCCCCCGCCGCTCTGTGCTTCATCCTCCCCCTGCCGCTCCATCCTCCCCCTGCCTGTGCCGCTCCATCCTCCCCCACCCCACCGCTTCCTCCTCCTTCCTTTGTCCTCCTCCCCTCTGCCACTCCATCCTCTGTCCTCCCCCTGCCTGTGCTGCTCCATCCTCCCCCACCCCGCCGCTTCATCCTCCGTCCTCCTCCCCCCTGCCGCTCTGTGCTCCACAGGCCGCTCCTTCCTCCCCCTGCCTGTGCTGCTACATCCTCCCACACCCAGCCGCTACCTCCTCTGTCCTCCATCCTCCTCTCCCCTGCTGTCCTGTCGTCCCTCCTCCCCCCTGCCACGCCTTTCTTCCCCCGCCGCTCCTTCTTCAAAGTTCCTCCCAATTCAGCCCTCACCGCCTTCCCCATGCAATCTCTATTTCTATATTCTAGAATACCCGATGCGTTAGAATCGGGCCACCGAGAGTTCCCGGATGCCATATTGGATCCAGTCCTGGGTGCGGCGACATGTCGGCAGAACGGAGGACTCAGGAAGACGCAGGTGGCAGGGAAGAAGCAGGGACAGTGGTAAGTATATCGGAGTGTGTGTGTGTGTCCGTCCGCCCCACCGCTGACCACCCTGCCCACTGCGCTGCGCTGACCACCCTGCCCACGGCGCTGCGCTGACCACTCTGCCCACAGTGCTGTGCTGACCACTCTGCCCACGGCGCTGTGCTGACCACTCTGCCCACGGCGCTGCGCTGACCACTCTGCCCACGGGCTGCGCTGACCAATCTCACTGCACTCATTGCTAACCACTGAGCCACCGCACTCACTGCTAACCACTGAGCCACCGCACTCACTGCTAACCACTGAGCCACCGCACTCACTGCTAACCACTGAGCCACCGCCCGGTGCTAACCACTGAGCCACCGCGCAGTGCTAACCACTGAGCCACCGCGCAGTGCTAACCACTAAGCCACCGCCCAGTGCTAACCACTGAGCCACCGCGCAGTTCTAACCACTGAGCCACCGCGCAGTGCTAACCACTGAGCCACCGCGCAGTGCTAACCACTGAGCCACCGTATACTCTGCTACCCACTGAGCCACCTGTATACACACAATTCATTTCACCGCACTCCTCTATCTATTAGTAAATAAACTATATATGGATTCTAGACTACCTGATTCTTTAGAATTGGGCCGCCATCTAGTTTTATATAATTAGGCTTCAAATAGAAACTTTGAGAGACAGCCTGTGTGAATTTTCCATTGATTTCCATGATTTGGGGACATCTGACAGACATCTGACAGGCATCTGACAGGATTCCATTGGCAGCAATATTGTACCTCTTAATTTCTAGGGTGTTCCTCTACAGGAGGTTACCCTGGGATAGTCTGAACCCTCCTAACCTATTTTTCGTTTGGCACCTATGATTTTGGACTTTTCCTGTCAAAAAATCCAAGATTCAGCATTTCTCTTAAGGGGCTGTCACACGCGTCAATATCGCCTGCACAATATAGGCTGCACGTGACGTTGCAGCGATATTGACGCGTGTGACATACTGAATCAACCAGCGATAAATCGCTGGTTGATGATCGCCAGGTTTTAGAATCAGTTCTAAAACCTGCCGATTGTCGCCCGGTGGACACGCAGCATCGCTGCGTGTGACACCGGGAGTAGCGATATTCCAGCTCCCAGCGCCTCTCACAAGCGCTGGGAGCTGGTATCCAAGGTAAACTGCGGGTATCTAGGCAGCGCGCGCTGCCTAGATACCCGACGTGTACCTTAGTTACCAGCCTCCTCCGCTCACCGGCTGGTATCTAAGGTACACAGCGGGTAACTAGGGACCCTAGTTACCCGCTGTGTACCTTAGATACCAGCCGGTGAGCGGAGGAGGCTGGTAACTAAGGTACACGTCGGGTATCTAGGCAGCGCGCGCTGCCTAGATACCTGCAGTTTACCTTGGAGACCAGCCTGCTCCCGCTTCCAGCAGGCTGGCAGCGGGAGCAGGACATCGTGGAAACGATATTTAAATCGTTTCCATGATGTCTCTGGTCAATTGATCACTGGTGAGTCTGTCTGTGTGACAGCTCACCAGCAATCAGCCGTCAATGTCGTCAGCGATCATCTCACTGACGACATTGACGCGTGTGACAGGCCCTTTAGAGCTTTGTGCTTTGCTGTGCCACCCTAATTTCTTCTCAAAACCCTTTGGAGAGTTGTCCTGGGTCTCCCCAGACCCCCCTGAACTATTTTTGGACTAGTATTGTTTGTTTTGTGGTTTTTATTACCAGAAACCTACAGCTTCAGTGCTTCTGTGGATAAAACCGATACTTAAGAACTTTACTTATGCATATTGCGTAGCTCCTGTTTAATCCATTGGAGCTTACATTGGAATTTACACCGGAATTACTTCAGAGCTTTCAGAGCTTTGTGCTTTGCTGTGCCACCCTAATTTCTTCTCAAAACCCTTTGGAGATTTGTGCTGGGTCTCTCCAGACCCCTCAGAACTATTTTTGGACTAGTATTGTTTGTTTTGTGGTTTTTATTAACAGAAACCTACAGCCTCAATTCTCCTGTGGATAAAACCGATACTTAAAGCGAACCTGTCACCCCCTCCAGACATCTAAAAATACCATAGCCACCTTCTGTAGCACTAAGGCTGCAGTCTGACAAGGTGTCTATAGCATTTATGCTCCCTTGATTCACTGAAATAAAGACTTATATAAAATCTGTTTCAAACCAGATCCAAGACCGGGAGGCGGGTTTTCAAGTGTCTATCTCCTTCCTCTGTGGTGTCAGTCATCCCTCTCTGCTCTCTGTGCACCACCTCCAGGGCCACCTCCCTGCACTACAGAGCTTTGTCAGCTCTGCTACAACATAGAGCTGCTGTTATAAGAGACCCCACAGTAGTAAATCTTGCAGGAGGATCCTGAGCAGAGAAAGCCTTGCCTGCTACATAGCAGCCCTTGAGCTGTCAGCAGTGCAGCAGAGTTGAGTTTGTGCTTTAGATCATAGGCTGAGGAGCAATGCTGCTGTTTACAAGAAACTGAAAGTGAAAACTGCTCAGCTCAAGGGCTATTTAACAGGCAGTGCTTTGTCTGCTCAGGGTCCTCCTGCTAGATTTACTACTGTGGGGTCTCCTATAACAGCAGCTCTGTGTTGTAGCAGAGCTGACAAAGCTCTGTAATGCAGGGAGATGGCCCTGGAGGTGGTGCACAGAGAGCAGAGAGGGATGACTGACACCACAGAGGAGGGAGACAGGCACTTGAAAACCCGCCTCCCGGTCTTGGATCAGGTTTGAAACAGATCTTACAAAAGTCTTTATTTCAGTGAATCAAGGGAGCATAAATGCTATAGACACCTTGTCAGAATGCAGCCTTAGTGCTGCAGAAGGTGGCTATGGTATTTCTAGATGCCTGGAGGGGGTGACAGGTTCGCTTTAAGAACTTTACTCACTCATATTGCGTAGCGTCTATTATATCTATTGGTACTTACACCAGAGTTGATATGATGCTGTGCAGCTCACATAGTAATTGCTGCTTACCACTCTGACTTTGCTTCTCTCACTATTTAAGTAGTGCTGGCTCCTCACAGCACTATACATGTGGATTGCAATTCTTGGTCCATTTTAAATTAAGTAGACCTGCTTTTCTCTATATATCCCACAATTTCCTACTGCACCTTTGTCCTGCATTGTCATCTAAGGAGAAGTGTAGCAGCTATTGTACTATTGTTATACTCATACAATTTTTTTTTTATTTTAATTTAAAAAAAATTTTTTTTTATATTATTTAGGTTTTTTTTTTGAGGATTTTCTGCGGAAGTTACAAATAAACATTTCTATTAGGCTATGTGCACATCAGTCGTTTTGTGGGCTGTTTTTGGTCGTTTTTCCAGCGGTTCCAGCTTACAAGTGCAGCAAAAAACTCAGTTTTAAAAACGCTCAGAAAAACAGCCGACAAAACGCTGTATAAACGCTATAAAAAACGAGCAAAAAACGAGCAAAAAACGAGGGACTCTGCTGAGCACAGAAAACTCAGTTTCTGCTAATCTACACCGGTTTTTGGACGTTCTGCAGAGATGCACAAACGTTAGATGTGCACATACCCTTACTCTTCACAGTCTACTTTTTGAAGATTTTATTGTCTTTCTCTTTCCACCTGGATCCTATTTCATCTACTAGTGACGATTATACTATATTGGACAAATTTGGATTTGTTACTAGTTCATTCACGATATTAAGCCATTGTATTGGTCCAGTATATCTGATATATACATATTACTGGTGACTTTTCTGCAATATTCAAGACTCATAACATCTGAGGATTCTGCGTGGGCAAGTGAGGTCGGAGGGCCTCCGGCGATCGCAAGCTTCGCAGACCCTGGGATTTCCGGAGTGTGAAGCAGATCTCAAGAATATGTATATGTTTATTTAAGTTAACTGTTTTCTTATCTGTGTGGGTGGCGTTACAGTGCACTGGTGCTGCTGGGATTTGGGCATTGTTTCAATTAGCTTTGACGGTGACCAGATTCTAACATTGATGTTGAGTATATAGCCACACTGATATTTTTATATTAAGCTTTATAATCCTGATACTGTTTAGACACCTTCCTTTTATTTACTATGTTTCGTAGGCAGACAGATCTTCATAAGGTCACTATGAATCCTATGGGTAAGTCCACTAAATCCCATCTTAAATGCACTCCATCTACAGCTAGGCTGATTTTGGATAGCGAACACAAAGAGAAGGTGGATAAAATAGATTCTCACATACTGGGCTCAGATATGGACACCCTAGATAATAGGGGTGGTGACAGCTTGAAGCAGACCTCTAACGTAAGGACATAAACCCCCCTGGGAGTTCTGCTTTGGTTGGATCTACTTTGGAGGAATTGGACTTGGGAGGGGGTGACAGTTCTGGTTCCCCCTCTGTTAAACAAAGACCTAGGGTCACTTCCTCTCCCTTATCTATTAAAATGAGGAGTCAGGCTGGGCCAGTAGATAGGGACATTTTGCTTGACCTCTTCCATAGCTTCGCTGATCAGATGAAAATGGAGTTCTCTTATATTAAAGAAGCGCTCTCCACCCTAACTACCAGAGCTGACAATATGGAGGCTGAGATAATAAGACTGTCTAAAATTAATAGCTCTCTTAGAAAAGAATTGGACAAAACTAAACAGGATTATAAAACATTGTCCAGTAAATTGGATTATTTTGACAATACTAATAGACAGTCCAATTTAAAATTGAGGGGAATTCCTGAGACAGTCACAAGGTCTGAATTACAGCCTTACCTTAAAAAAATGATTAAAACAGTGTTACCCTCACTGTCGGATGTAGAGTGTTTGCTGGATAAAGCGTTTCGCCTTCCTAAACCCACATCTGTCCCGGAGAAGTTGCCTAGAGACACTCTGGTTACTTTTAACTTTAAAAACACAAAAAATCTCCTCACCACCTAGATGCAGAAGCATTAGACGTTACCTAGATCATTTCATGATATATAAAATTTTTCAGATCTCTCTAAGGAAACATTGTCCAAACGTAGAATTCTGACACCTGTCACCAAGATATTGAGGGCTAATGGTATTATGTATAGATGGCTCTCCCAGACCAGACTTAACTTTAAGCGGGGTCCTACTTCTCATGTGATAGACGGATTGGAGGAGGGTCTTCAACTTTTAAGAGAGCTTGGCATTGCTGACCCGCCAGTAACCTGAATACTTATATTGGGTTAAACAGAACTTCATTTTTTTTTTTGTTTTTTTTCCCTTTTTTACCATATATGAAATATTATTTTAGTTAATCTCCCCCAATGTGTTCTTTTTTGCTCATTTCATTATGTACCATTTTCATCGACTGCCAAAACACTTGCTCCTTTCCCCAGAAGCTCCTGAACAACAACTGTTAACCCATTCCGAGCAGCTACATGCAGAGGTGTTTGCAAATCTGCATTTGTTGCATTGATGAGGTTTTGGTCAGTAATTTGCTCTAGTATTAACAAGGCACTAGTTTCATGACCCTTACTACATGCCAAATGTAACGCAGTATTCTTATTATTATCTTGCAGAGTTAGATCAGAACTTCATTTTGAAACACTGAGGTGATTACCCTTAGATGTATATAATACAATAGCTGTGAGCCCGATGCGATTGCATCGGGATTCTAGAATCTGTGTACAGTTTATGTATTAAGAGTTTAAAATAATAATCCAATTCTTCCATGATATCTTTCCATTAACTACATATGTTTGTATGGTGGATATCATTTGTGGAAAATTGAACTATTATGTTGTAAGGGTCTTAGAACACAAAGTAGCAATACGTGTTAATTTCTCAACCGGTTTCTTTGAGAAATCAATATTAGAATTCTGCCTATTGGCCAGTTTGTGTCAGCCCACCAATCGCGGCAAGATGCCCTTACGTCTGGTGGGTCCCTACTCTAACTAAATCCAAATTGATATTACTTTGATATTTTTTACGGCTGCTTTTTTCTTTTATTTTTAGAGGAGGTAGACTTAAATAATCCAATTTTCAAATTTGATACTGAAGGCGTTACCGACAACAGACTTGCAGCAATTTCCGTGCAAATACAGCCACTAACTAACCACAGGTGACTGCAGTTGATGTGGCTGACACTGCCACAACTACGTTGTCTGCACACACTGCAAGTAAACTACAAATTGCATACATGCAATAATAGAAATTACAGCAAGTATGTTGTAGGTTAGTCCTTAGTGATCAACTGTTAAAATTTAGAATATTCCTCAAAAATGTACAAAAGTATGAAAAAAAAGCCGCGGTAAAATGTAATTTTAAATTTATGTATGTCCCTATCTATCTAAATGTGCAGAACACACCTTGAGATGGAGATGTGTGTGAACAGCCATCCCACCCGTCTCTTAGCTTTCACAAAAACCTATAGTGCTGGAATTTAAAACAGTGGTTTCTATCATCCAGTGCAGAAATTTGGATGATACACAACTCTGATGTTCTTAGAAAAGTGTGTTCATAAGAATATAGTATGAAGAATGGAAGTAAAAGAAGAAATTTCTAAAAGACTAAGCTAATTTTTTTTTTTTAATTTGTATGAAAAAAGATAATAAGTATAGTAAAAGTCAAAAGTTCAATTTAAAATATTCCTGTAGACAATATTTTTGGTAAAGACTTTTTCAGAATTAGGCAGCAATTTGCCTTGAATGGGTGTATCCAGCACTTTGACCTTTACATTGCATCGTCTTTTTACTCGTGAAAAAGCCACATATAATTGTCCATGTCCAAAAACTGGTTCTGGCAAATAAATCCCTACTTTGTCCAGTGTTTGGCCTTGGGATTTGTTGATGGTCATGGCAAAAGCAGGCTTCACGGTAAATTGTCGATGTCTTAACTTAAAAGGTAAGTCAGTCTCTGATGGAGACAAATCAATCCTTGGAATGAACACCACATTTCCTTTGGCAGACCCACTAATGACTTTTCTTGAATCATATTGTCAAACAAAGCGATGACAATCAAGCGAGTCCCATTGCAAAAACCTTTTCTGCTGTTGAAGTTTCGCAAAAGCATGACAATAGTGCCGATTTTAATTTGAGGCGATGAGAAGGCATTCCCGTCGGTGTAAGTGAATTTAAAAATTCCACCGGATATTGGTCTGGGTCTTCAGTCTAATCAGGATCAATGGAATCATCACTAATGTATTCAGTGTATTCACCAGCAATGCAATCCATGACCTTAGAGTTGACCAAATCCACATCGTCATTTTTAGGGCAAAGAATGGCATGTGATGCAGCAATTTGAATGCTTTCGTTGTTATTTACATCAATTAAAATGTTTTCACCAAATATATCAAATATAAGTGAGCCAGTGCAGATCATGTCTTGCGGGATTTCAATGATATCATCTCCAAGGTTGAAATTATTGGACAAATCACCATTTCCCAGTTGAAGTAACCAACTGCTATAATCGGGATCAATAGAGCGCATGTTGTTGATGAGCGGCAATTGAGTGAAAAGCTGCCATTGTCGTGAGTATTTAATGCAACTCTCTACAATGTCTGTTCTTGTACCATGAGGGATGATAGGGAGACACTGTCGAAAGTCTCCTCCCAGAACAATGACTTTACCTTTTCAAATGTTGTGCAGCATCAGTATCAGTTTTAATTTTGGAAACCGATGTTTCATTAATTGGAATTGGTATTCCGTAAAGCGAATGAATGGTTCTTCTTCCTTGCAGTAAGTTAGCTGCAATCCCTGTACTGGCTGCAGGTGACACAATTTCTCCTTCTCCTCTTAGTTCATAAATTAATAAATCATAGAGGTATGTTTTCCCACTGCCACCTGGACCGTCGATGAAAAAGCACTTAGGTTGTAGACTTCTATCTTCTAAAGCTTGATGTATAGCATTATAGGCTAAAAGTTGTTGGTCATTTAAAGTAGCTTTCATTTCCCGAGCTCTTCTTAACTCGTCATCCTTGTTGTATTGTGGGCGGATTTGTGGTTTTCTTTTGGGGCGTGGTAGATTAAAATCAGTAAAACTTTTGGCATTAAATTTTAAAACATTTTGGACATCTGTCATTGCATATCCTTCACAATTGTCACACTCCTCAGTGTTGGAGTGGTATGCATGGCAGTAGTCTTGTATGAAGTCTTGTTTAAATTCTTGCCACAACTCCAACGGATGAGCGGGATGACCAAAAATACATATATATGCAAACATATCATGAAGCTGTGCAGGCATGTTTAGAACACAGGCATCCAATAAAGTATTTTTCCAAACACTATCATCGAATAGCAATCCAAGAGCTAATGCTGCCTCTTTAAAAGTTGGGTATGTAACTTCATTAACAGTTTTAATGTTGTTAAAACTTGTTGCTCCTTTGACATGCAGTAACAACAACCTTAAATAGTACCTTTCTTGTTCTTTGATACTGACAGTATACATTCTTCCAATCACTGAAGCACCTCCTCGCTTTCTAATTTCCCATGCACCTTCTTTCCAAACATAGTGCTCAGGAATTTGGCGGTATAAGTAATCATGAGCATGTGGGTCATTTTCATTGAGCTCAAAGTAGGCCATAAGAGTGGATTTTCTGTGCATTGTGTAACTGATGTTGTCAACAGAGTCATTCTCATGAAAATATAGTGGTTGAGAATGTGGGAGATGTACCGCAAGGCGAATAATGCTGTGAGATTGTCTATGCATTGGGTAAGCAAAGATTCGCCAAGCTGCCTCCGGTGCACTTACATACCTTGAATCCATGAATTGGTGTGTTTCATCATGTTGGATGTTGGTTTGACAAATTTACAGATTGGCTTTATCATGTCCTTTGTAGACATTTGAATAGGTATTTGACACTTTGAATGGAAGCACATACTTCCACATTAATATGACATTTGTATTTTAATAGTAGGAAAGGGTTATAGTGAACAACCCAAGAATTATCAATCATCTTGGAATGGTGTGGAAAGGATGGTCCTAAATTTCTTTGATAAGTAGGATAGGCATCCTTAGTTATGACTGTTTTCGGCTGGAATTTTTTTGGAAAAGCTTTTTTACACTTTCCAAGATCCATACAGGGCGAATTGGGGTTGTGTTGTCCACAGGGCCCATGAATCATGTGTTGCATGACAATTTGATGGAGCAGAGGGTAGTACGCAGGATCGGGAATTTCAGCCCACACTGTATTGTCTACTTCAACCTCAGTTCTTAATTTGGAATTGGTATGTAGAATAATCAAAATGTGAGCGTGTGGTAGGCCACGCTTTTGGAATTCAATGACATGAACCATTGCACAAACTTTGCCAAATAATCCGCTGTTAATGTCTTTTAATAGGGCTTCAAGTTTAATTCTGAAGACACGGGCCACTAAATCAGGTCTATGTTCCACACGCTGCCATGGTTCTAAATTGTTTATAATCTCACTCCATTTTGGATTACAGGTCATGGTTACAAAAAGATCTGGTCATCCAAATTTAGTTACAATAGCCATGGCATCTTGATATCGTTGCTGCATGTTTCTTGGACTGCCTTCAAAGGAAGATGGTAAAATGACCGTTTTGCCAATGGGGATACCTTTTTCTATAGATTTTTTTTGTAGATGTTCGTGGAGTACACAATAATCCTCCACTTTTAAATCCTTTTGGTGCTGACGAATAAAATTTAGGCGATTAGCCTCGATCTTCACATACGCATCAACTAAGTACTGCTGCGTTAGTTTGCCACCATTTAGGACAGGATTGAACTGAGTACGTACAGACAGCAAATAGCAGTAATATTGCAGTTGTGTAACCCTGCGTGGACTTTGGCCTTGATGCTTGAGTCCCTCATGCCAGCCTTGTTCTCCATGAGGAAAAAATAAGGGATAGAGTAATGCATCTAAATTGCTATGTAGAATACTGACTTGCTGTGTTTTAGGGGCCAAGGGGTTATTTGGGTCAGGTTTCAAATGAATTAAAATGTCTCTATTGAATGGTGGCTCTCCATTGTCATTATCAAAAACCACAGCGACTTCATTCACAGTAGGATTGTTATACCGTCTTGGGTCTTGATGTCTATCTTGTTTAATGGCCATGGTTATATTTGGCATGACGGTGCCATTTTCTACTGTTTTCTGTTGTTCCTCTAATTCAACGTCACGTAGCATTTTGTAGGCCGAAAAAAAGGGATTAATATTATCCAATTGAAGAACAATGATACTCATCAACGTAGGATGACATTTTAAATTTTCGGGAGACTGTAGCCGTTGTCCAATAGCGCTTGCAGTATCCAAAATGTACAGTTGTGCATATGCTGGAACGTGATCTTGAGCGGGATGGAGTGTTCCAGTGCGATGATAAATTTGCCCATGAATACGAAAACAGTAAGGGCCGTGTCCAGGTGGTGGAGAAACATTGGCACCCATGGAGGCAAAAGCAAAAGAACTATTAATGCTCCGGATGTTCTCCATGAGATTTTTGCTATATTCACTCTGTCCTTTGAGCAAACGTTGGAAGACCTCAGGGTATTGAGGTAAGGGTACCTTGACTTTTCCCTTGTGACAACAGAGAGTGAAATGTTGATCAGCTGGGCGTTCGGCCGAAAAATGTAGAGCTTGACAATGTTCACATACGAACTTCATGGGACCACAGCTATGTTCTAAAATAGCAGTATCATCATCCGTAAAGCCCATAGGATTTAGAAGAATAGTTGAAGGTAACAAAACCGGCCTTTTTTCTGTAAGCCTACATAGATCAGGCGTTGAATGGACGAACTGTCGACACTTTCAATAAATGAAGAAGTGGAAGGTAGATTCAACGCCGGCTCTTCAAATGTTGAAGTGGAAGCTGTCTGTTTGCGTAGTTGATGACGATATTTAGCAAGATGGGTCAAGCGGACTTGTTTAGACTTCGGAGACTCATTGCGTCTACGTGTCTGTAAAGCAGTTTTACGCTTCATAATATCACAGCGTTTGGTGTATGGCGTGTCTTCAGCACAGTGTTTGCGCTTACATGTGGCCTTGCAAGGTGGTAAAGGCTGTTGAGTAGGGGTTAATTGAGTAGAAGAAGAGATGGAAGCAGTATGATGGGCAGACGGTTCTCCTAAGGGCATGACCTTTTGTTGTTTGCGTCTTTCACGGTCAGCCATGGCTTTTTTGGCCAATTGGTTCCTTCTTTCTTCCAAAGACTCTTTTGAAATGCGACTTTTAAAAGCAGCCTTTGCATGATCCAACCAAAGGCGCCTATCTTCGGTGCTTTTCTTAGCACGCTTCTTGCGCATACGTGCAGCATCCTTGGCCACATCAGCCTTGTTTTGTGCCTGTGAGCTCATGTTGGGCAGTAGGCAGTCTCCTAAGGGCATGACCTTTTGTTGTTTGCGTTTTTCACGCGCAGCCATAGCTTTTTTGGCCAATCGGTTGGTTGTTTCTTGCGAAGACTCTTGTGAAATGCGTCTTTTAAAAGCAGCCTTTGCATGATCCAACCGAAGGCGCCTATCTTCGCCGCTCTCCTCAGCACGCTTCTTGCGCATACGTGTAGCATCCTTGGCCACATCAGCGTTGTTTTGTGTCTGTGAGCTCATGTTGGGCAGTAGGCAGTCTCCGAAGGGCATGAGCTTTTGTTGTTTGCGTCTTTCACGCGCAGCCATCGCTTTTTTGGGCAATCGGTTGGTTCTTTCTTGCGAAGACTCTTTAGAAATGCGTCTCTTAAAAGCAGCCTTTGCATGATCCAACCGAAGGCGCCTATCTTCGGCGCTCTCCTCAGCACGCTTCTTGCGCATACGTGCAGCATCCTTGCCCACATAAGCCTTGTTTTGTGCCTGTGAGCTCATGTTGGTCATTAGGCAGTGCAAAAGATGCAATATGAGCTACAGTAAGTTAGTTAAGGAAGCAATCAATAGTGAGTGTGTATAGCTAGGCAATAGCAATAAAGTAATAGTGTGATTGTTGGTGAAAGAGTAAAATCAAAGCACACACTTATTGGTATTGACAATGAAGCAGTTACGTATAGATAGTGTAAGTAGGTGTAAATAGAAATGAGTGTGTGTTCCAATGACATAAAATGAGACTTGAAGGCAAGAGATATGGATCTAAGTAGCATATATCGGTAAAAATGTCACTGTAGCAATATATAACAGGTATAGAATGACTTAATGTCCCTGTGCCACAACTATAAGGCTGTGTTCACACTGGGCGTTTTTGGGCTGTTTTTGCTCATCAGTTTTTGTAGCCAAAACCAGGAGTAGAGCAATCAGAGGAAAAGTCTAATAGAAACACGTCACCACTTCTGGATTTAATCACCCACTGCTGGTTTTGGCTACAAAAACTGTTGAGCAAAAACAGCCCAAAAACGCCCAGTGTGAACACAGCCTAACCCACTGGGAAGTTAGACTAACATGCAAAGAGGTGTTAAAGGGGTTAATGTGTTAAAGACATTAAAACTACAGAGTAATAATTTGGCAGTGTATCCCTAATTGGATAGAAGGTGTTAATGTACCCCTGGCAATACTACTACACACTCCTAAGTAGGAGTTAGATGGAAAATGGTATGTAAGGGGTTAATTTACCATTGGGATTACTACAACACACTTCAAAGTTGGAATTATATGGCAAATGGTATGTAAGGGGTTAATGTAGCACTGCTATTCTTACTACACAGTATGAAAGTGAAAAATAGTAAAAAAAAGGCATATAAGGGGTTAATGTCCAAATGCCATTAGTACTACCCATTGTTACATATGAATGTAATGGAAAATGAAATAGAAGGGGTTAATATCATAGTGTTAATACAATGAAAGACTGTCCAATTGTTATGAATAGAAATTTGTTATAGAAGGGGTTAATGACTTAACTGGCCTTATTAATCTAAACTCAAAAGTTACATTTTAATACCAAAAAAGATATATTAGCTTATATTGTACTGAAAACGATCCGGACCTTGCTTCCCGACGTCCCTCAGAAACGATGAGCAAAGCAGGAATGATGTGTGAGGGAAAAATTCAAATTTCGCGGTGTAAAATGGCGGCCGCGAAATTTGAATTCATAAAATGGCGGCAGGCGCGAGGCGATCTTCTGATTGGCCGCTGGCTCAAGGCGCCGACCAATCACAATAGCGGCGGCTGCAATGCCGCCATATTGGAAACACACTGAATACAGTGTATTTGAAGTATGGCGCCATAGAGCGCGGCGCTCTTCTGATTGGTCGCCGCGTTCAGCGCGCCGACCAATCAGAATACCGGCGCGCTGTATGGCGGCATGCTTCAAATACACTGTACTCAGTATATTTCAAATATGGCGGCATAGCGGCCGCCGCTATTCCGATTGGTCGGCGCGCTGAAGGCGGCGACTAATCAGAAGAGCGCCGCGCTCTATGGCGCCATACTTCAAATACATGGAATATTTTGAGTTTCACATTTACCTCTGTAAGTGAGGCGCTATTCTGATTGGTCGCTGTGTGCTGCCGGCGACCAATGAGAATAGCGCCTCACTTTTAGCGGTAAATGTGAAACTCAAAGTCGTCCATTATATCTCTATGGGAAGTGAGGCGCTATTCTCATTGGTCGCTGTGTGGTGACGGCGACCAATGAGAATAGCGCCTCACTTTTAACGGTAAATGTGAAACTCAAAGTCGTCCATTATATCTCTATGGCAAGTGAGGCGCTATTCTCATTGGTCGCTGTGTGCTGCCGGCGACCAATGAGAATAGCGCCTCACTTTCAGCGGTAAATTTGAAACTCAAAGTCGTCCATTATATCTCTATGGCAAGTGAGGCGCTATTCTGATTGGTCGCTGTGTGCTGACGGCGACCAATCAGCATAGCGCCTCACTTTCAGCGGTAAATTTGAAACTCAAAGTCGTCCATTATATCTCTATGGGAAGTGAGGCGCTATTCTGATTGGTCGCCGGCAGCACACAGCGACCAATAAGAATAGCCCCTCACTTGCCATAGAGATATAATGGACGACTTTGAGTTTCAAATTTACCGCTGAAAGTGAAGCGCTATGCTGATTGGTCGCCGGCAGCACAAAGCGACCAATGAGAATAGCGCCTCACTTCCCATAGAGATATATTGGACGACTTTGAGTTTCAAATTTACCGCTGAAAGTGAGGCGCTATGCTGATCGCTGTGTGCTGCGCCGACCAATCAGTATAGCGCCTCACTTCCCATAGGGATGCATAGCTGTGTTTAGAGGAATTTATGGCCGGGCCCTTGGTTCTATTTTCGGGCATGGCTCTCGGCGCTTGTCGGTCGTCGCCGGGCGGGAGCCCCTGCAACGGCTCACAATGGCCGCTTCGCCATAGATAGATATAGATAGATATAGATTGATATAGATAGATATAGATAGATAGATAGATATAGAGATAGATAGATAGATAGATAGATAGATAGATAGATAGATAGATATGGATAGATATATATAGATATAGATAGATAGATAGATAGATATAGAGATAGATAGATAGATAGATAGATAGATAGATAAATAGATATAGATAGATATATATAGATAGATATATATAGAGATAGATAGATATAGAGATAGATAGATATAGAGATAGATATAGATATAGATATAGATAGATAGATAGATAGATAGATAGATAGATAGATAGATATAGATATAGATAAATAGATAGATAGAGATAGAGATAAATAGATAGATAGATATAGAGATAGATAGATATAGAGATAGATAGATAGATAGATAGATAGGTGAGTCGTTGCAGCCGCGGTACGTAGGTCCATTGCGATTTTCTTTGGCCGGCGAGAGCCGAGCGCCGTGGCCGAAAATCGAACCAAGGGCCGGCCATGCATTGGTCGAAACACCGCTATGTATCTCTATGGGAAGTGAGGCGCTATTGTCATTGGTCGCTGTGTGCTGCCGGCGACCAATGAGAATAGCGCCTCACTTTCAGCGGTAAATTTGAAACTCAAAGTCGTCCATTATATCTCTATGGGAAGTGAGGCGCTATTCTCATTAGTCGCTGTGTGCTGCCGGCAACCAATGAGAATAGCGCTCACTTTCAGCGGTAAATGTGAAACTCAAAGTCGTCCATTATATCTCTATGGGAAGTGAGGAGCTATTCTGATTGGTCGCTGTGTGCTGCCGGCGACCAATGAGAATAGCGCCTCACTTTCATTGGTAAATGTGAAACTCAAAGTCGTCGATTATATGTCTATGGGAAGTGAGGCGCTGTTCTCATTGGTCGCTGTGTGCTGACGGCGACCAATGAGAATAGCGCCTCACTTTCAGCGGTAAATTTGAAACTCAAAGTCGTCCATTATATCTCTATGGGAAGTGAGGCGATATTCTGATTGGTCGCCGGCAGCACACAGCGAAGAAATGAGAATAGCGCCTCACTTGCCATAGAGATATAATGGACGACTTTGAGTTTCAAATTTACCACTGAAAGTGAGGCGCTATTCTCATTGGTCACCGGCAGCACACAGCGACCAATGAGAATAGCGCCTCACTTGCCATAGAGATATAATGGACGACTTTGAGTTTCAAATTTACCGCTGAAAGTGAGGCGCTATTCTCATTGGTCACCGGCAGCACACAGCGACCAATGAGAATAGCGCCTCACTTCCCATAGAGATATAATGGACGACTTTGAGTTTCAAATTTACCGCTGAAAGTGAGGCACTATTCTCATTGGTCGCCGGCAGCACACAGCGACCAATGAGAATAGCGCCTCACTTCCCATAGAGATATAATGGAGGACTTTGAGTTTCAAATTTCCCGCTTAAGTGAGGCGCTATGCTGATTGGTCGCTGTGTGCTGCGCCGACCAATCAGCATAGCGCCTCACTTCCCATAGAGATACATAGCGGTGTTTCGAGCGAAGTATGGCCGGGCCCTTGGTTCTATTTTCGGCCACAGGGCTCGGCTCTCGTCGGTCGTCGCCGGGGCGGGAGACTTCGCGGCCATTGCGAGTGAGTCGCGTGGCACGAACAAAGCCACGAACAAAGCCACGGAAGTCGCTACGGCAATTATATAATAGATTATTAATTGTTGTGGGTGAGAGGCCTTTTTTCTCCCCAAGGAGCTTTTTCCATCAGTTAGTTGTAACTGCTCCATATAGTCCGTTAGTCCGTTATTGTATATATTTCTTGATATTATTGTGTTCTTGTTTTATTCTTTTTTTTTTCTTTTAGTACTTAATTGTACGATGAATGTTTTATATTTCATTCCACAAATCTCTTGGCTTCATGGTTTAGTAAGTCTTTTCTCTACTGACGTTACTTCGTTTATTTGCTTTTATGGCCATTAATTTCATGTCTCTGAATGTACATGGCCTAAATTCCCCTCATAAGAGGTATCTACTGTGGAGAGACATATTTAGATTTAAAATAGATATTGTGGGGTTGCAGGAGACTAAGTTTTCTAATGATAATCCTCTGAAATTTGAAAATAAGTTATTTTCATCTATTATCTTAGCCTCTCAGAAAAAAAAGAAGGCAGGTGTCGCCTTTTTGATTAGAAATAACATCCAATTTGAACAGGAGACTATTATTGCAGATACAGAGGGAAGATATATAATTTTAATCTGTAGGCTTAGTGGTGTCTATTATACCTTGGTTACTCTGTATGCCCCTAATAAGGGTCAGATTAGATTTTTGAAAGAGTTAATGAGTTTAATTTCAGAAAATCGTAAGGGTTCTTTGATTCTCTTTGGGGATTTTAATATAATACCTGATGCATTTTGAATTCCTCTGGAACTCGTGGAGTTTCTAATTTAACCTTGAATCCTTGGATTGATAGAGAGAGCTTATATGACGTATTTCGATGTATTCATTCCACTTCTAGAGAATACACATACTACTCGGATTCCCAGCTTTCCTTATCTAGAATAGATCTAGTTCTAGCTGATAGTGTCTCTATAAATGAAATTAAAAAGATCAATATCCTGCCAAAGACTTGGTCTGATCATTCCCCGATAGTTTTTGAGTTGGTCCCTAGAGGGGGTGCTTCATCCACTAGGATTTGGAGGGCCAATATCTTTCTTTATTCTTATCCCAACTCAAGAAAGGAATTGATAGACACTCTAAATTATTACTTTAAAGAGAACAATGGTGATGCAGTTAGTATTGAGACATTGTGGTTAGCCCATAAAACAGTAGTTAGGGGCAAGTTGATTGAACTAAATTCACGTCTCAAAAATTATCTAATGCCAAACTTGCATCTCTGGTAGCTGACATTCGTACCCTAGATGAATCACAAATAGCGTCTCCTTCTCCGTCTACCCAGCTTAAAATCTTAAAGCTTAGAATAGAATTAAGGTCCCTTTTAATTTCTGACTATAACAAAATGATTCAGTCTTCTAAACTAAATTACTATATTTGTCACAATAAACCTAATTAATTTCTAGCCCATCGAATAAAACTGATGAGACAAAAGAGGAGGATTCTACTAATCAAAAACAAGCAGGGGTTGATTTACAGACACCCAGAGGATATTTCAAGTGAATTCCTGCACTTTTATAAAAACCTTTACAACCCTCTCTGTTGGATATTAACTATTTTCTGGGTTCCTTGAGCCTTCCCTCTCTGACTACTGAAGAGGTGGATCTTCTTAATTGTCCCTTTCAGAATTCTGAGATTACAGAAGCAGTGAAATCCCTCAAAACTGGGAAATCGCCTGGACCCGATGGATTATCTAATGAATATTTCAAAAATTTTGCTGACATCCTAACACCTTATTTAACTAGCTTCTTAATTCGGCCTCCATGTCATCCCTTCTTCCTGCAGAAATGCAGGAAGCATTAATTACCGTCATTCCCAAGGATAAAGGGGATGCCCTAAATGTCAGAGATTATAGGCCCATTTCGCTCTTAAACACTGATGCTAAAATTATAGCCAAACGTGTTGTTAATAGACTATCTAAGTATACAACTCACTTAATTCATACTGACCAAACGGGTTTTGTCAGTGGCAGAAGTACTATGGACGCCACGAGAAGATTATTCCATATTATATCATATGTAGAAAGGTCAAATCTTCCCACTTTGCTGATTTCTCTAGACACCGAAAAGGCTTTTGACCGAGTAAATTGGCTGTTTTTATTTGAGACCCTTAAAAAATTTGGTTTTTCTGGTCCCATATTTAATATTATTAGAGCTTTGTATTCCCATCCATCCGCCAAAATTCTAACAAATAATGTTGTGTCTGACTCCTTTAGAATTACCAATGGAACTCGACAGGGATGCCCTCTGTCCCCTACTTTATTTAATTTCTTTTTAGAACCATTGGTGGAGGCAATACGGTCACATGAGGGGATCCCGGGATGTCCATTACATGGGCGTCAACACGTTGCATCTCTATTTGCACATGAATTACTGATTGTTCTATCAGATCCTCTGGTGTCTCTTAGGAATCTGATGGACATTGTTGAGAGATTGTCTGGAGTCTCTCATTATAAATTGAATACTAATAAGACACAGGTTTAGCCCTATCATATTGAAGATCACCTATTAGATATTCTAAAAACTGAATATAATTTCTCCTGGTCACTGTCAGAAATTCCCTATTTGGGAATCACCATTACTAATCCTCTATCTAACATGGTTGATAAGAATTTAGCAGATATTGTTAAATCCCTTTCGAAAGATGTGTCTTATCTGTCTACTTCAGAGGTTTCCTGGACGGGACGTATTGCGGCCTATAAAATGTTGCTACTTCCCAAAATTCTATACCTCTTCCGTTCCCTCCCTGTGGTCATCCCTCAGAAATATTTTAAACGTCTCCAGATACAACTTAGCCGATTTATTTGGTGAGGGAAATTTCCTAGAATTGCAGCTACCACTCTTGAAAAACATAAATTACATGGAGGTTTAGGTATCCCCAATCTTAGGGCCTATTATCTAGCTATCATTACTCAAATTAGTTTACTATGGTGGAGTACTAAATACTCACCATCCTGGTTAAATATAGAACGATACATCATGAAACAACAGAATCCTGCATTGTTTATTGTTTTATACATCCTTAGTCCAAAAAAGAGACTTCCCCTGGAGACCCCACTTACGGCCACTATCAAGGCTTGCAGGACATTTAATCAGATTTCTAAAACCCTCTTCTCTCCAGTTTCTCCTGTCTGGCTCCCAATAGATATTTTTTCCTGGTTGTGCCCATCTCTTAATTTGGCTATCTGGAAGAGTAGGAATATTAGGTATGTGTTTGATGGTGAGAGGTTAGCCTCTTTTGAGGTTGTCTCTTCTCGTTTCAGTCTACCTGAATCTGACAGATCTACTTGAACTTTCCTGCATGAGACTTTAAACAACCCATGTCTAGATTTTACACTACCTAACAATATTGACCTCCTACTTCGTCACAGTGGAAGCCAACTTGTGTGGAAAACTAATAATATCTATAAAACTTTTAATAAGGATGTGACTTTTAATAATTCCAGATTCTATACAGTATGGGATCACCAACGTGACATCGATAATCATACTTTACATAATCAGTTGCCCATCATTTTAAAAAATATTTACTCCTCTGTCCCCTGTTCATTACTTCTGGAAACGCAATATAAAGTATATACCAAGTGGTATCTTACACCTTTAAAACTGCATAAGATAGACCTTACTGTTTCTAATTTATGTTGGAGAAAATGTGGACTAGTGGGATCTGTCCGTCATATTTTTTGGTCATGCTCAAAGTTACGTTCCTTTTGGTTAGATGTCCAGTCCCTGATCAATTTAGTTTTAGACTTAGACATTCTCTTAACTTTTGACTCTGCTGTATTGTTCATTGGGATATGTGATCTTCCAAAATGTAAAAGATTCTTGGCCTTACATATCCTATTAGTAGCTAAAAATCTTATCGCCTCTAGGTGGAGGAGTGATTGTGTTCCATCCATAGAGGACTTTATGGATTGCATAGCATTGCACAACTCATTTGAATTCACGTTTGCTCTTAGAGAGGGTATGCATGCTAGATTGAAGTACATGACGAAATGGGCGAGTTGGATTCGAATGTATATACCGACTCTTACATTTCATCTGCCCTAATTTAGCCTGAATTTCTCCATTTATCATTTTGATTGTACTTACCGTAGTTTGCTAAGAGCTATTTAGTTGGGTTTTCTTTCATCTCAACTTACTTTTGTTGTTTCCTTGTTGACTAATAAATATATCTTTAAACATACGGTACTCAGAAAGCCTATAAAGCACTTAGTGCAAGGGCTGCCAAAAATTAGGAGGAAGTGCAATGCACCCAGTTTATTGCTGTTTCTCTCCATTTCAGCAATTTTCCTGCACCCAAGCCCTCTTGTTAGGGTCTTCCAGAAAAATGCTAAAGTTTCCCATTGACTTCCATTCTACTTGTTTACACAGGGAGATCGCTCTTAATCTGTAATATATCACTCAGTGCACATACGAAGCCATTGCTATTATCAATTAAAGTCTTTTTGTACAGGATGGTGCTCTGCCAAGAATAATAATTATTATTTATTATTATAGCTCCATTTATTGCCAATAGTTCTTTGTGCAGCACATCAGGCTATTTTACCCGATGAACAAGTATTTTGCTAGTTGGATGATCGATGGCCTGTTTACCTGCAATATTATTGTGGAACGAGCGTTTTGTTCACAATAATTTTGCAGTTTACATGCATTCTTAAGACTGCTTTCTTCTATTGCACAATAACATGTTTACCCAGTGACCAAGCTTCTTTAAATGCACTTTAACCTTTCACTGAATTCTATATAGTCTTAAAAGCCTGAAAAACCAGTTGGAAGCTCAACGCAAGCTTTATTTTGCACATTGTTATTATCTTCTTTTGCAGATTGATATTGTGTGTTTAGTGGAGATTGTAAGGCTGGCTTCACACTACGTTTTTGTTCTTGTTCATTGGATCCTGTTTTTTACAGGATCCAACGAACAGGAACGGACAGCACCGGATTGGCAACTCCGAACACAGAAAGAGCAGTGGGGAGCCGAGCCTGTGACAAGTGCTGTCGGAGCTGTGTGACTAGTGGTCTCGGCGCTGTGTAATATCACTTTAGCAGTGTATCTACATACACTACTAAAGTGATATTAAATAAATGAATGACTAAAAATAAAAAAACAATAAATTCTCACCTTCCGACGACTTATGAGTTTTCCGCGCTGAATTCATCTCTTGGTAGCTAAAGGACCTTGCATGAGGTCACCGGGAGGGGTGGGGCAACCCGATCAGCTGATGGGTCACATGATCGCATAAGCGTGCGGGGTTTAAATCGTGCTGGCTGCCCCGCCCCTCCCGGTGACCTCATGCAAGGTCCTTTAGCTGCCAAGAGATGAATTCAACGCGGGACACTTGGACGTTGTCGGAAGGTGAGAATTTATTACTTTTTTATTTTTAACCATCCCTTTATTTAATATCACTTTAGCAGTGTATACAGACACACTGCTAAAGTGATATTACACAGATTTACTATGGGTACAGAGCAGAGCTCCTGTTCTGAGCATGCTCTGTGCCCTGGAACCGGATCCGGGAAACGATTCTATTGTTTCCCGAATCCGGCTCCATAGGCCCCCGTGTTGTGTGTGCCAAACTGTCAGTATTCGTTTGTGTCCTGTTTTTTCACCGGAGCCCAAAAATGATGCAGGCATTATTTTTGGGGACCGGTGAAAAAAAGGATAGAAACAAATCCTGCACCGGATACACAAAACAAGATGGCCAAATAGGGCCAATCTGGCACCATAGGGATATATGGGAGACAAAACGATCCTGTTCTGTTTGTTTCAAAAGCGAACAGAACAGGATGGTAAAAAAACATAGTGTGAAGCCAGCTGAAGTGTTCAATGGCAGAAAACCTGAAAAATAAAGTAAACTGCAAAACTGTGCTACATGGAACTCCAAATGGTGGCACACGTGTGCTTGAGATCTGGAAAATAGTCTGGAAATTCATAATCCCAAGAGTGTTTGCCTGATATCTGTCTTTTTTAAAATATATATTTAAGATGTCTGGTCTGTATTAGTGTTGGGGTCATATATACCATACTTATGTTGTAAATTGGATCCTGTTCTAAATAGGTAGAGCAGCAGGTAAAATATTGTGTGGGGCACTGTTGTATGTTGTATAGTGCAATAGGCAAATTATTTTTAGAATTATTTCCAGTTACCATGTCACAGTCCTGGATTTGGCCTGGGCTCAACTATTGTAAGGGGCCAGTCACACCAGGTGACGTCACCGGAGATGGCGGTGGCGACAGGTGGGAGCGCGCACGTTTTTGGCGCCCCGCCAGCGTTGCCGTAGCATGTTTACATGCGGCGACACCTCCGGCGATGCACCGGCGAACTTACAGGTGGCGTCGCCGGTGGGGTGTCTAAAAACCCTAGCGGCGATCCCATCGCCTGTGAGATCCCGTTCCCCGTTTACATGGGGTGATATTTACACATCGCCCCAGAGTGGTCACCTGGTTTCAGAGCGCTGCTGTGAAACCAGGCGACCACTCAAATGCGTCGCCCTCGCCTATTCACATTAGGCAACGCATTGGCGATGTCGGTGGCGATAGGCCACACCCCAGTATCGCCTATAAAATTTCCGCCAACATCGCCAGGTGTGACGGTACCCTAACACTTTGTACTGGGTTTGGAAAGGCTAAGGGCACTTGCCAAAAGAAGTACAGAGCACCATCTAAAATTATTATTATTATTTATTATTATAGCGCCATTAATTCCTTGGCGCTTTACATATGGAAGAGTATACAAATGTGGCACCCTGGTTAGGGCACCACAGGATCTCTTAGGACATGGATGGGAAGTACACAGCAAGCAGACCCCACTTATTAACAACACCTTTCACCCCAGACCTGTAGGGGGAGCTCCACTGGTTGCCTTAAGCCAGTTCCCCCTATAAATACGGGTCCTGGAGGAAGAAACACCAGAGTGTGCAGTCACTAGAGAACTGTAAACAGCTAGGAGAGCTGACATGATATTGGAGCCACGCCTGGCCCATATCAGAGACACCTGGAAAGTGGTAGACCCTTAGAGTAGGAGTCGCAGGAACAAGGAGAGTAACCAGTACAAGAAGGGGCAGAGGAGTCATCCCGACTCACCCTAACAGAGGTACGGTCACTGGGTCCGAGTTTACAAGAACACCGCACCGTTCATGTAAAGAAACCAGCACTAAAATAGGGGGTTTAGCTCCCCGGACACCCGAAGCACCAACAAATGAGAGCCCGGAGTCTAGGCCAGACAGGAATCCCCTTAGAGTGCCCTCAGTGCAGCAAATCCTGGTGCGAAGAGTCACACAGAGAGTGCAGTAACGGTTTGGTCAGGTTTCATGCCTGCCAGACTCCAGCAGGACAACAGATATTAGGAAGCCTACAACCCTGCTTGCTGTGGAAAACCAAGAAGTGTTTCATCTAATCTCCGGTCGAGTGTACCAGTCAACAACAGTAAAAGGTACCCAAAAGACTGTATATGTGCGTGTCCCTCTTTTCCCTTACACCACACCGACCGCGTTACCCTATTCCCTTCAACGTCAGTAATTACCCCGGGAACCCCCCCCTCGTCCTGTAGGGAGCGGTTCCATCTAAGCTGCCGCACATCACCCTGGAGGTCTGAGCAGCACCGGTGCCATCACCGGACACCTACAGGTGGCGTCACGAAACAAACTTTACTTCTTAATTTTAACCGTGCATTTGACAACCGGGCCCACACAGCCTCGGGCACCGAACCATGACCGTAGCCAGCACCTGAGACCTGAGAACCCGGAATGGTGAGTCAAAGTTGGCGTCACGAACAGGATGCGAACAGACCCGTTTCCCAACGGGTATTATGTGCTATTTAATGACTGTGATTGTTGAACTGTAAATTTGATCCGCCATTGCTGTGTGGAGAGCGGGAAAAAAGGGGCGTTACTGTGCAAAGGGCGCGAAGATAGGCAACGCCCCATGCTCTGACGAGTTCCGCCGAACACAGCAGGAACTGGAAACTCCCGTGGTGCCTCACTCCCCACCGCTGGGCCGACAACTTCCGTGAGTTTGAAAGAGACTGGCCGCGATTAACTAAGGAGGAGTGAGGATGAGTAACCCGGATCCCAGCAACGTGGTACCCCCGCAAGTAAACCCACCGGTTGTCCCGCCAGGGCCCCAGAACGTACAGCCCCCGGTCATCCAACCACCCAGCGGCGCCAAGCTGCCACCGCCGCCCGCATCGGCGGCCCTGATAATGCAGATATCTCTGCCATACGTCCCGAATGCAGCCTGGTTACCCAAGTACAGCGGCAAGCCCGGCACCCTAGATGCGTTCCAGAGGAAGATATGCACATTGCTGGATATGTATGCGATGACCGGTAAGCAGAGAGCGTCAGTAGTAATGGGACAGTTAACAGATGCAGCGGAGCTGGAGACCTGAAGCTGGTCTGTAGAAGCTCAGGAGTCTGTGGAACAGATATTTACAAAACTAAAGAGAGTTTTTGAGCATCATACTGAATCTGAACTGAGACTGTTGTTTTATCATTGTAAACAAGGGCACAGGAGAGTGTCCTGGACTATTCGCTGCGCCTGCAAGAGGCACTGAGACTGTTAAAACAGGCCGACCCCGGTGGTGTCCGAGATGAGGATAAAACATTGATTGAACAATTTGTTATTGGCCTCAGATTACCTGATGATAGAAAACAAGCACGCTGGTGGGCTCTGCAAAACCCTGATGCAGAGTTCGCTACATTGAAAGAGTTAACAGTTCGGGGACAGCAGCTCCCTGCAGTACCAGACTTAACCCCACAGCCGCAGTGGATTAAAACCTCCTTCATCCCCCGCAGTACAATCTAGCGCACAGACCATAACACCTGACCGGTTCGACAAACTGTGCGCCGACGTGCAGCAGCTGACCAAAGAGGTGGCGAAGCTCAGTGGTGCAAGAAGACCCAAGACAGAAGCAAGGCCATCGGACAAGATCCAGCTCACTGACAGCCCCGACGACGTTCCTTGGATGAAGAAGATGACAACGCCGCTGCAAGGGAGACCCACAGATTGCTACAGCGCTGATGGACATCCCATCTGCCGCAAGTGCGACAAAGAAGGACATGTCTACCGTTCCTGTCCTTTAGACGAGCAGCCCCTGGGAGAGGAGGGCCAACCCCAGGAGTAGACAGTCCAGGCCCGACCAACTGGGAGCACAAGTACGTGGGAGACCGTCCGTACTTGTCCATCATCATCGATGGCACCGCTACCACAGCATTGATAGACACTGGATCCCAGGTGACTACCATCCCGAGTATCCTTTACAAACGGTTCTGGTCAGATGTCAAACTAGAACCCCCAAACCCTGACTTGAACATTGAGGCAACCAATGGGTTGCTAGTTACAATAGAGGGGCAATGGGAGGCAACTGTAAATGTGGGGAGGGTACGGTTGAAGAACCAGGGTATCATAGTGGTTCAGGACAAACCATATGAGCGGGATCCACAGGTGATACTGGGTACCAATGTGATGGTTAAATGCCTAGATGAAGTGTTGTTTTTGCTCCAACAGAGTGCAGATACTGCTAAGCCAAGATAGAGAAGAGCTCTTCAGAGGGAGATCCGAGCTCTGGTGCATCAGCAGCAGGTAACAATGTCAAATGGTGAAATTGGTAGTGTACGGATGACAGATCCAATTCTAATTGTAGTACTACCAAGAAGTGAGATGATGATCTGGTGTCGGGCAGCTGTAGGCCTCAGAGGGCAGGACTACCAGTCAGTAGAGCCAAGAGAGAGAAGAGCTCTTCAGAGGGAGATCCGAGCTCTGGTGTATGAGCAGCAGGTAACAATGTCAAATGGTGAAATTGGTAGTGTACGGGTGACAGATCCAATTCTAATTGTAGTACTACCAAGAAGTGAGATGATGACCTGGTGTCGGGCAGCTGTAGGCCTCAGAGGGCAGGACCACCAGTCAGTAGTGGAGCCCGTGATGTCTGACAGTAGTCCTACACTCCTGACAGCCAGGGGGGTGGTTGATGTAAGAAAAGGAAGAGTCCCTATACGCGTACTGAATTATGGTGATGACGAAGAGAAGCTGTCAAGGTGTTCCACTGTTGCAAAACTGTACCATGTTGATAACAATGCAATACATGAAGTAAAATCATTTTGACAGTCACTGACGAACCCCCTCACTCCAAAGGTCAGCTAGAGAAATGGTGTCAGGAGCTCAGCGAAGGAACTGACAACACACCTTCTCACCAGAAAAGTGAAGTCTACCGGGTAGTTCGAGAGTATGAACAGATGTTTAGCAAACATCCTCTTGATTTTGGGAGAATAAAGGTACCTTTACACAATCCGCTACATAAGGTTGGAAACAACCAGGTGTATCACGTGCACGAGCACATTCCAACGGTTGCAAACGGTACCCGATACCGCCTTTACACGCCGCTCCAAGGTGCTCTACAGAAGGTTTAATCTATCTCCAGATGCACCGCTGGGTGCCTGAAGTTACCTTCTGCAGAGCACCTTCCCTCATTTACACGCCGCTACAGAAGGTAAAATGGGAGGACCTGGGGCAGCAGGGACAACACATAGGAGTGCCAGAGTTGTGGATTCCGAGACGCTCGTAAGATGATTGGACAATGCAATAGCATCATGATTGGCCAGCCAGCGCAGGAAGGCTGGCTAATACATGACGCTATAGCAAATGTGTAGTGTGACTGGTCAGCTCCTTAAATATGCCGCTCTATGCAGCGACAACCAATCGTAACGCAGGAGCTTCCACCAATGATCGCTGAAGGGGGGCGGTTTCCCAGAGGCTGTGTCACGTCCCAGGGAGTTAACTAGGTGGTGAAAAAACCTTACCGTACCTTATTTAGACGCCGCTACCATCGGGTTGAAACCAACCTGTTTTAGAGCACTGCTCTGAAACAGGTGCCGACAGTGACGGGTGGCAACAACCTAGTTTACACGCCGCTACCTCGGGTTGTTTTGACGGTGCAAGATACATTTGTCTCCGACACCCGGTTGTTTCCAACCTTCTGTAGCGGCGTGTAAAGGTACCATTAAAAGGGGTACAACATCATATACCCACAGGTGACCATGCACCCATAAAAGAAAGATACAGGCCTATACCACCAGCCCACTACCAGAAAGCAAAAGAGATGCTACAGGACATGAAGAATGCAGGGGTCATTAGAGATATTTGTAGCCCCTGGACAGCACCACTGGTCCTGGTTAGAAAGAAAGATGGTAGTATGAGGATGTGCGTAGATTATAGGCAGATCAACAGAGTAACACACAAAGATGCACACCCGTTACCACGCATAGAAGAGTCACTAGCTGCACTTAAGTCTGCCAATTACTTCTCCACATTAGATCTTACTAGTGGGTACTGGCAGGTCTCCGTTGCAGAAGAAGATCGTGAGAAGACAGCCTTCACAACACTGATGGGGTTATGCGAGTTCAACAGTATGCCATTCGGGCTATGCAACGCACCGGGAACGTTCCAGAGACTGATGCAGTGTTGCCTAGGCCACAGAAACATCGAGACTGTGCTGCTGTACCTGGACGATGTCATAGTGTACTCACAGACCTATGAGGATCACCTACAACATCTGAGTGAAGTGTTTGAGTCGTTGTCCAAGTATGGTGTGAAGCTGAAGACATCAAAATGTCATCTTCTGAAACCCAAAGTCCACTACCTGGGACATGTGGTCAGTGCAGAAGGCGTAGCACCCGATCCGGTCATCCAGAACTGGCCAGCGCCAACCACCATCAAAGAGGTACGTCAATTCTTAGGACTGGTCGGGTACTACAGAAGTTTTAACAAGGGTTACATGAAGATAGCAGCGCCCATGCAAGATCTCCTGGTAGGTCAATCCAAGAAGGGCAAGATCAGAGGTCCTCCGTTCAGGTTGGGGAACAGAACAAGAACAGTCTTTCCAGAAGTTGAAGGATGCCTTAACTGGAGAAGAGATCCTGACCTACCCTGATTATAATTTACCGTTTCTCTTGTACACAGACTCAAGCAACGAAGGCTTAGTAGCAGTACTGGCTCAGAAACAGCAAGGCCAAGAGAAAGTAATAGCCTATGCCAGCAGAAAACTCCGTCCAACAGAGAGGAACCCGGAGAATTACAGCTCTTTCAAGCTGGAGTTCCTGGCCCTGGTCTGGGCCATCACAGAACGTTTCAAGCATTACCTGGCATCCTCTCCGTTCACAGCTTTCACTGACAACAACCCTCTAACCCATTTAGAGACTGCAAAGCTGGGAGCCCTGAAGCAGCGTTGGATGGCAAGACTATTGAACTACGACTTCACTGTCAAGTACCGGGCAGGTCACAAAAATGGCAATGCAGACGCCCTGTCCAGAATGCCTAACCTCCCAGAAGAAGGAGAAGATATAGATGACTTAGAAGAAATAGAATTGCCAGCTTTCCACTGTACAGGTACAGCCTCATGTTACCAGGCCAGTCAAAGGCGTAAAGAGAAAGCCGTGAACCCGTTACCCCACCATGACTGGAGAGAGACTCAAGCCAATGATCCAGATGTTAGCTTGATCAGAGAGCTGATAACCCAAGAACATTCCAGTCTGGATTCAGGAGCTTCACAAGATGCAAAATGCCTATGGAAAGAAAAAGGAAAGTTATTCGTCTATCAAGGTAAATTATGCAGACGTTACCTGAACCCCAGAACCCATGAACTTATCTGGCAGATAGTGGTTCCGAAACCAGATGTAAAAATCGTCCTAGAAGCATACCACGATGATGCAGGACACTTTGGTTGGGAGAAACTAGAAATGCTGCTGAAAGACCGCTTCTACTGGGTCGGCATGAGAGGTTCCATTGAAAGATAGTGCAAGAACTGTGGACCGTGTCACCTGAGGAGAAAAGACCAGCAAAGCCAAAAAGCTCCGTTGCAGCCAATAATTACTAAGAGACCTCTTGAAATAGTTGCTCTCGACCATGTGAAGTTAACCCCAAGCAGAACAGGTTACACTTACGCACTCACAATGGTTGATCACTACTCAAGATTCCTCGTAGTAGTACCAGTCAAGGACTTAACCGCGGAAGTAGCAGCTAAAGCGTTCCAGAGTTACTTTTGTCACCCGCATGGGTATCCAGATCAAGTATTAACTGATCAAGGACCAGCATTCGAGTCAGAACTGTTTCACGCATTTTTTAGGGTTATATGGGTGTAAGAAGATAAGGACCACACCGTATCATCCCCAGACAAATGGTCTATGTGAAAAGATGAACAACATAGTCATCGACATGCTGAAGACTTTACCGCTCGATGAGAGAAATCAATGGCCAGAAAAGCTGCCTAACCTTGTGGATATCTACAATCATATCCCAGTTAGTTCTACCAGCTATGCACCAGCTTATTTAATGCGAGCAAGACCAGGAAAACTTCCAATTGACTTAGAGATGGGAACAGTTGAACCAACTCAAGATTCTCAAGATGAAGACTGGAATCAGCATCGCCAAGAACAATACAGAAAAGTACAAGAGAGTGTTGAAAGAAACTTAAGTCAAGGCAGAAGCAAACAAGAGCATGACTTCAATAAACACGCCTTAGCAGAACCTTTAACACCAGGTGAACTAGTACTCAAGAGAAAAAGAAAGACAAACAAACTAGATGACAATTGGGAAGCAGAACCCTACACAGTTATGCAGTCAAACTATGACAACTCGAAAACTTGTGTAAATAGTAAAGATCAAGGAAGAACAATTGCAACCGTATCCAGAGATCATTTAAAGGAATGCCCTGAAAACTTGATACCTCAACAAACAGTTTATCCTTCAGTAACAGTTGAAGAACCAAAAGAAGCCTTAGTCAATACTGAAATTGGAGATTTACCAGCAGACTGGCCTCAATGCAATGGTGCATTCATAATACCAGTTATTTCCTTTTATCAACCTGTAGAAAACCAAGAACCAATTCAACCCGTTCAAGAAGAACCAGAACCAAGACCAGAAGAACCCGTTCAATTGCAAGAAATGCAGCCTGTTATACCGGAACCTGAGATTCGTATAATCGGTGAACCTGCTAGTCTCACAGTAAGACCAAGAACTCGCAGACAGCTACCTGCATTACCGCCTTTAACAGAAGGTAGTCCACTAGAGAGATTACATGCCTACTTTGGTATTCCAGAATCACGTAGGTCAAATAGAGGAAGAGAGAGTGCATGCACTACACCAGTAGCAGATATAGATACACCAATACTGCGCAGATCTACACGTAGTACCCAAGGACAGGCCCCACATAGATATGGAGAGTGGGTTTAAAACGCAAAGTATCAGAGTACCCATTATTTAAGTGTAAATAAGTGACCTTAGTCCGCAAGTGTAGAAAGTAGTGTATAGAAGGGTAGAGGAACTGGGCACTGTCCCAAGTATATTAAGTTGGGAATAGAAAGTGCCTAGGGTAGAGAAAGAAGAGTAGACCCGGCCTCCTAAGCAGAGACACCCTTAGGGAATTTGTGTAAAGTTTAAAGTGTGTACCCGTATATGTGTTTAAGCCATCAGAGACTTTACTGCTGGACTTTACCTTTTTCACCGTTTACTTGAACCCGGACTATGGTCACAGGATTAGTGTGACAAAAACTACTTTTTCCCTTTTCCCCAGCCTGCGGCAAATGGACTAGTGCCGTATGGACTGCTTTTCATATTTTTCTCCTTTTTCAGTGCTTTTTGTATGCTTTTCACTTGAGACTCTTTAAATACCGGTTATCAAATGTATATAAAATGTTTAAGTTGTAAAGAAAAACTTTTGCTCAGTCCAGGAGAACTGAGATTAACTAAGGGGGAATGTGGCACCCTGGTTAGGGCACCACAGGATCTCTTAGGACATGGATGGGAAGTACACAGCAAGCAGACCCCACTTACTAACAACACCTTTCACCCCAGACTTGTAGGGGGAGCTCCACTGGTTGCTTTAAGCCAGTTCCCCCTATAAATACGGGTCCTGGAGGAAGAAACACCAGAGTGTGCAGTCACTAGAGAGCTGTAAACAGCTAGGAGAGCTGACATGATATTGGAGCCATGCCTGGCCCATATCAGAGACACCTGGAAAGTGGTAGACCCTTAGAGTAGGGGTCGCAGGAACAAGGAGAGTAACCAGTACAAGAAGGGAGTCATCCCGACTCACCCTAACAGAGGTACGGTCACTGGGTCCGAGTTTACAAGAACACAGCACCGTTCCTGTAAAGAAACCAGCACTAAAATAGGGGGTTTAGCTCCCCGGACACCCGAAGCACCAACAAATGAGAGCCCAGAGTCTAGGTCAGACAGGAATCCCCTTAGAGTGCCCTCAGTGCAGCAAATCCTGGTGTGAAGAGTCACACAGAGAGTGCAGTAACGGTTTGGTCAGGTTTCATGCCTGCCAGACTCCAGCAGGACAACAGATATTAGGAAGCCTGCAACCCTGCTTGCTGTGGAAAACCCAGAAGTGTTTCATCTCATCTCCGGTCGAGTGTACCAGTCAACAACAGTAAAAGGTACCCAAAAGACTGTATGTGTGCGTGATCCTCTTTTCCCTTACACCACACCGACCGCGTTACCCTATTCCCTTCAACGTCAGTAACTGCCCCGGGGACATCCCGCTCAACCTGCCGCACATCACCCTGGAGGTCTGAGCAGCACTGGTGCCATCACCGGACACCTACAGGTGGCGTCACGAAGCAAACTTTACTTCTTAATTTTAACCGTGCATTTGACCACCGGGCCCACACAGCCTCGGGCACAGAACCGTGACCGTAGCCAGCACCTGAGACCTGAGAACCCGGCAACGGTGAGTCACAAAGACAAGTACGAGGTACATGGACAACATACGGCATAGAGGTACAGAAGGAGAGAGGACGCTGTCCGCGAGGGTTCCCAATCTACAAGGGGCTGGGTGATGATTCATTAGGAGAGGGTAGAGTTGGTCATGCAGTGTTTTGGTGGACCGAGGCTCACAGCAGGTTGTAGGCTTGTCAGAAGAGGTGAGTTGTCAGGTTTCTTTTAAAGGTTTCCAGAATAGGTGAGAGTCTGATTTGTTGGGGCAGAGAGTTCCAGAGTAAACCGGATGCACGGAGAAGTTTTGTATGCAGTTGTGGGAAGAAGAGATAAGGGGGGAGCAAAGGACGAGATCGTGAGTGGAATGCAGGTTGCGTGAGGGTAGGTAACAGGAGACCATATCAAAGATGTATGGAGGAGACAGATTGTGAACTGCTTTGTAAGTCATAGTTAGTGTTTTAAACTGGGACCTCTGAAAAATGGGGAGCCAGTGAAGGGCTTCACCTCTTATATACAATCTCTCGTCCGCTCTTGTCGTTTACACCCAAAGAACATTTCTAGAGTCCGCTATATAAATAAAGATTTAGTATTATTATTATAGGGACTTGGCAGAGAGGAGAGATTGTGGAATAGCAGGGACACAGGTGGATTAGTCGGGCAGCAGAGTTTACAATAGATTGGAGAGGTGCAAGAGTGCTGGAGGGGAGGCCGGTGAGCAGGAGGTTACAATAATCAAAGTTGGAGATGATGAGGCCATGGATAAGTGTTTTTGCAGTGTTGAGATCGAGGAATGAATGGATCCGGGAAATATTTTTGAGTTGCAGTCGGCAGAAAGTGGCAAGGGCTTGAATATGTGGCTTGAAGGAGAGGGTGGAGTCGATTATTACCCCGAAGCACTGAGCGTGGGGGACTGGGGAAAGTGAGCAGCCTTTGACAGTGATGGAAAGGTCAGGTAGGGCGGGAGTGGCTTGGGGGAAAAATGATGAATTCTGTTTTGTCCATGATCAGTTTCAGAAAACGAGCAGAAAAGAAAGATCAAGAAATTGTTGCGCCACAATGTGCAAATTAGCCGAAGCAAGGGGTTATATTGATATGTCACTCACTTTTCTAGTTGCGCCCCCTGCACAACTAGGTTGATGATTTGAGGTGAGATTTAACCGCAGGCATAAATCCGTTGCTACGTGTAGAGAAGCCTTTCCTTATGGAACTTCAACGTCTCTCCCAGAGATCACGAGCCCAGGGAAGGGCAGCTCCTCTGTGTTGACCAAATCCTGTCCCAGAGCTGCTCTCAAACCACACTCCCCAAAGGGAGGATTTGAGCACGATATGAAGTAAAAAGGTATGATAAAATGAGCGCTAGGGACAGAAACAGGCACTGGGCTCTTATCGAATATTACCTTTCAAATTTATTGTGAACAGTAGATGTTACAGGTCTCCTCGCCACAACATGTTTCGACACTAAAGGGGTCTTTCCACTTGAGTGATCCACTTGAGAAAGACACCTTTAGTGTCGAAACATGTTGTGGCGAGGAGACCTGTAACATCTACTGTTCACAATAAATTTGAAAGGTAATATTCGATATGAGCCCAGTGCCTGTTTCTGTCCCTAGCGCTCATTTTATCATACCTTTTTACTTCATATCGTGCAGAAAAGAAAGATGAGATAGTAGACAGACATTGACAATTATGGATAGCAAGGAGGTGATGTCAGGTCCGGAGAGATAGATCTGAGTGTCATCAGTGTAGAGGTGATACTGAAGATTGAGGGATTCGATTAGTTGTCCCAAACCAAGGGTGCAGATGGAGAAAAGAAGGGGTCTAAGAACTGAGTCTTGGGGGGCACTGACAGAAAGGGGGTACGGTAAAGAGGTGGTGCAGGAGACGGAGACGCTGAATGTCTGGTCAGATAGATATGAGATGATCCAGGAGAGGGCCACGCCAGTGATACCAAGAGATTCCAGGATCTGTAGTAGGAGGGAATGGTCAAGGAGGAGGAGGACAGAGTAGTGTCGTTTGCTAACTTTGGTTAAGGCTGTTTCGGTGGAGTGGTGTGGTTATAAGCCAGATTGCAAGTGGTCAAGGAGGGAGGAGGAGAGGTGGGAGGATAGTTCGAGATGGACATGTAGTTCTAGTAGTTTTGAGGCAAAGGGGAGAAGTGATATTGGGCAATAGTTAGAAATAGATGATGGGTCGAGGGAGGGCTTTTTGAAGATGGGTGTGATCAAGGCATGTTTGAAGAATAAGGGGCAGATACCAGTAGTAAGTGATAAGTTGAAAAGATGGGTTAAGGCTGGGATAAAGACAGAGGTGAGGCTGGGAATGAGGTGAGATGGGAGCTGGTCAAGGGCGCTGGTGGTGAGGTGTGATTTTGATAGGAGGGAGGAGAGCTGATCTTCTGACAATAAATAATGTAAGATTAAACCAGCTCCCCACAGATCACCAATCTCCAGTTCCAAAAAGAGCTGGGATATTGGACTTGCCTTGACTAGGGTAAATGCAATAACAGAAGTTGAGATCCAGCTCAAATAGATGGAAAATTATTTATTTTATTTTTTTTATGTGCATTACAGAAATCAAAAGAACATGATTAGCATGACCCCGGTCAATGTGTTTCATATGCAAGATGTATGCTTATACATGTATGTGTTGCGCCCCTGCGAATCGGTCACCACTAAGTGGCATAGCAGCTGGCACTAGTAAGTTGGTCACCCTGCAAACACCCAACTCATCCCCCGATCCCTAGTCCTAGTTACTTCATGTCAGGCAAGGGATAGCGGGAGGAACCAAGTGGAGGGTGGAGAGTTAGAGAAAAAGGGGTGGAGGAACAGGAACAAAACCAAGGAACACCAAGTTAGTAGGGACTGGGGTCTTGAGTAGGAAAAAGGAGAACATCTTGGGAGAGACACCAGACAGGAAGAACCCGGACCCGGAGGCCTGTGCCACCGTATGGCTAGCCCGGGTCCCAGGATGTGTACTGAGGGAAGCAAGAAAGGGTCCCAGGTGTGTCCGAAGGCAGCAGGGACAGTAAGGGACCGCGCCGGAAACAGAATGCCAGCTCTGTTGAAGTGTCAGGGAAGCTACAAGCCCCAACCACATATTCTGGCTGGGTGCAGGGTTTTTATGTCCAAGACCCAACCCCCAGCACAATGAAGGGAAGGCCGTTGAATGAGGAGTAGGAGGCCCAGAAGGGTGCCCCACGAAAAGCCTGTGACTGCTGGACCTTAGTCTGTGCGCGAGACTGAGAGCAGAGGCCCGAGAGGAACTAGAGAGGGGGTGCTGCTGATGAGCCGTCCCAGCTGCTAATCTGTGACCGGAGCTGCTAGTGCACTGACTGTACTTTAGAAACTGCAGAGCTTCAGTAAAACCCTGTGAAAGCTCAGAACTTCGTGTGACTCTTAATTGAGACCTGGAATGGGGCTGATTGCTATGGTGAGCTGGAGGCTGCCCAGGAATACTGACAATCTCCTTTCTTTCCATTCGCACCACCTACACGGAAGCCCTGGGGAACAGCCCTACCCGTGGAGGGTGCATCATCCTGGCTGCAAACCCCATCATCCCCAGAGGTCCCGACTGCAGTAGTGGCTACAGCTGGTCACAAACCACGGGTGGTGTCACGATCATCTATTAAAAGCTTTAATCTTTTCTATCCCAACCCCTATTATTGACTCGCCCGGGACCACGGAGCCAGGTCGCGTCCCCATGGCACCCCGCAGTCCCCAGACGATGACGAGAGGGCCCGGTTCCAAGTACCCCATGGTCGCCGTGGGCGACTCATATGAATAACCATGCGTCTTGCATGTGAAACGTGTTGACTGGGATCACGCTAATCATGTTCTTTTGATTTCTGTAATGCACCATTGAAGAAAAATAAAAATAAAGAAATTTCTATCTCTTTGAGCCAGATCTCAACTTCTTTTATTGCCTACACCTTTCAATGTTTCAACATAAATGAGTTGTCTATATACAGGGATATGTCTGATGAATTAAGACCTAGGGGTACTATAAAATATATATGGCTACTTTTTACTGATGCATGTGTGGTGCCTCTGATGGTCAGGCGTCACAGGGGGGTATTACATTCATAAAAGCAGCGTAATTTTCCCCAACTGCAAGTGGATTCTGGGCTGGTGGGTGGGACCCAATTCCTGGTCTCCCACACTAGAGTAGTGGTGGGAGGTTACTCCTGGGAGGGATATAGTCACCTCTAGGGGGAGTAGAAAAAAAGAGAAAGAGTTGGAGAGTCGAGGAGGAGTGTGGAGCGAGTCGGAAGGTCTAACATGACAGCTCCAGGCTGATCCTGAGGAAAGATGAAAGGGGATCCTGAGGCGATCCTGAGAGAGGGTGCCTGACGCATGAGTCTGGGCCCGGGAGAGAAAGGGGTAACCCCACCATGGAGCGACCATACTCCAGGGAGCTTCCCCAGTCCACCACGGGAACGCCGGAACCGAGGACACGGCCAGAGTCCAGCTCTAAGGTTGTCAACCGGCTGCTGCGGTCTGTTCACCGGCTGCAGCACTCTGCCACACGGAGCGGTCCACCTGCTTCTTCACTGCGAGGGAGGGGGGCCTCAAAATTACCTTCAAGGAATAATTGGGTACAGACTAATCTCAGGCGGGGAAGAAAGGACACGGGTTCATCAACTAAGGCATACTGCCTGGCATCCACTTGCAGCTACCCTTAGGGCTACCTGTTCGTTTAACATCTTGCTGAACTGTGGACATTGTATTCTACTGCTGACTGTTTACAGTAAAGTACCCGGGAGAGAGTAACTGTGCCTCCATGTCTTTGTGCTGACATCATCAACCTTTATGCTTACAGCAACACTGCCCCGGAGGATCAGCTCCACCTGTAGGGAGCTTTGCCATTCTTGCCGCAATACCATCACCCTCCGAAGGACTGTGGCGGTGTTGGTGATCCCTCACCAGGTACCCGCCACCCGTGACATCCCCATGAACCCCTCTGAGCCTGATACCCGAGTACCCCCCGGGCCTGGGGCTCAACATAATTTCTGGCGTCACGAACAGGATCCCGTTCCCGGTGTTACCGGGTATTGTGCGCCTTGGACTTTTGAACTGTATTGTAAAAGAACTTTTCCCGCCTTTGCTTGAAGCCAAAAATGGGTTCCCGCCATCACTGCAGGAGGACCCCAGATGGCGCCGTAGCCATGTAAGAGACACCATGTGAAGGCTCGGGGGTGTGCCTCAGCCCTTAGAAGAAGGAGGGCCAGGATGGAGGCGCGAAAAAGTGGGGTCGCCCCGATTGCCATCAATCAATCAGGTGGGCGGCCCACAGGAAGTGCTCGGGAGTGGCTGCCGATAAAGATACAAAGGAAGAGAAGGACAGAACAAGCAAGGATCCTTTGTACCCGGCAGCATGGCGGCACCCTGTTGGAGAGACTTCGTGCGTGAGGTCGAGGAGCAGGCCAGAGCCGCACGAGGAGACCCGGCAGCGCGTCCCTTTTAACAATAGAAGTTTTCATGCAAGTAAATAGTAATGGCGGTCTGATTAGGAGCGCTCTAAGGATCAAGCAGACATATAAGATATTTTTATAAATGGCAAACCTTTTATTAATTTCTTAGCTCCCCTCACAGCTCCACTGCGCGTTTCAACTGTATAAACAGTCTTCATCAGGTGGAGACTAGACTGTGACTGTACATAGTCCCCCTTTTCAGTCTTCTTTTCTATTTCCCCTTTTACACTTTGAATAATGAACAGTGTCTCTATATGTCTTGAACTATGATGGGAGATCCATAGACTTTTATTTGGAACTTTGCCCCCACCTGTGTTTGTGATGTGTGACATATAGCGGTCCGGTGGTGATAACTCACACTGGACTGTGCTGAACAATATGTTACCGCCGGACCCGCACAGTTAGTACTGGTCCCCGTTGGGCCGATGTGGACTCCAAAGATTATTATGTGCAAAATAGTAAAACCGGAGAGTAAGATCTTGGCCACTGGGTGACCTGAGGACTGTGGGGTCTATAACAATTACTTCAAATGTGTGTGTAACGTTATAAGAAAATTTGCCTCCTAGAAATAGGAAGAAACAGAAGTATGCTTGAATGTATATAGTTTACACGTTAATATTGTTGCTGAATATAACATTTTTTTTCCCTTCTCCCCGGTTTAACAGGTACCTATACTTGAGGACGAGTATGTTCCATCGGGGGTGGGGGTGGGTATGTGGCGCCCCCGATTGTCTGGCGTCACACCAGGGTATTACACTCATAAAAGCAGTCTGGGCTGGTGGGTGGGACCCAATTCCTGGTCTCCCACACTAGAGTAGTGGTGGGAGGTTACTCCTGGGAGGGATATAGTCACCTCTAGGGGAGTAGAAAAAAGAGAAAGAGTTGGAGAGTCGAGGAGGAGTGTGGAGCGAGTCGGAAGGTCTAACAGGACAGCTCCAGGCTGATCCTGAGGAAAATTGAAAGGGGATCCTGAGGGGATCCTGAGAGAGGGTGCCTGACGCGTGAGTCTGGGCCTGAGAGACAAAGGGGGAACCCCAGCGTGGAGCGACCATACACCAGGGAGCTTCCCTAGTCCATGGGAACGCCGGAACCGAGGACACGGCCAGAGTCCAGCTCTAAGGTCGTCAACCGGCTGCTGCGGTCTGTTCACCGGCTGCAGCACTCTGCCATACCGCCTGGCATCTACTTGCAGCTACCTGCTTGTTTAACATATTGCTGAACTGTGGACATTGTATTCTGCTGCTGACTGTTTACAGTAAAGTACCCGGGAGAGAGTGACTGTGCCTGCATGTCTTTGTGCTGACATCATCACCCTTTTTGCTTACAGCAACGCTGCCCCGGAGAATCAACTCCACCAATCGGATGCTCAGCGCCATCTTCTGAAGTTGCCGCCAGACCAATCATAGCACAGCGGGGCGGAGCTACATACTTCCACGCCAAGACCGACCTGAGCCTTGCAGAACAGAACCAGGCGCTGGGCATCCAAGTCGCCGGTCCAATCGGATTCACGGCGCCATGTTTATGAAGTTTCCGCCGCCCAATCCCACAGCGGCTGGCGTCTGCCGCCATTTTATGAATGAACATTTCGCGTCCGCCATCTTAGAGCGCGAAATTTGAATTTTTGCACTATATCAAACCTAAAAAGCTGTTTTCACAGTACAATCTCACATCAGAGTATATATTCCTAATGCCTATGCTTATATTAACCCCTTCTTTATACAAATTTCATATGAGCTACATTTCACCATATTGATCTGTTTTCTTAATACCTTTTTAACCCCTTCTATTCTATTTGTGCTCCACTTGCTATCTCACTATGTGCTGTACTAAGGCCATTTCTACATTAACCTCTTCTATGCCATTTGCATTTTAATTTTCTGTCACACTGTTTTATAGGGTTCAAACTGCTACATTAACCCCTTCATTAACCCCTTCCATTCTGTTTGCTATTCACTAACTGTGTCACTATGTGCTGTACTCATGACATTTGAAAATTAACCTGTTCTATACCATTTGGTATTTATTTTTCTCATCCCCACTGTTTTATAGGAGTGCAAGTAGTACATTAACCCCTTCTATTGTCTTGGTATTCACGCCTATGTCACTATGTGGTCTATACTGCATTAATACAACTTCATTAATACTATTTTTAATTTTATTGATTGTGCAGTATTTTGTACGCGTGCCAGTGGTACATTAACCCCTTACAGACTGTTCTATATTTTATTTCTACTTGGAGTGTGTCGTTAGACTGTTAGGAGTACATTAACCCATTATATGCCATTTTGATTATATTTCATACTAATGAGTCTGTAGGACTACTACCTGTCTTATATTTAACAGTTTGGATGTAATGCTACCTTACCACTGCCTTATTGTCGTGCCAGTGGGACATTAACTACTTTTACATACCAAATATATTGGTTGCATGGCATTTTGCACTATATGACCGACTGGGGCCCCTTTCACACGCGCGTTGTACATGCAGATTTACATAATTCCATAACATGTGGTAATATTCCCAATATTAATGCAAGTTCCCCATACCCGCCACCAGGGGTGCAGTTGCGTAAGGTCCCGCTACATCGCCGGATTAATGTTCATTTTTACATTGACCTGCCTGTTTCACCATGTACTGTGGAAGTTGCCTTATTTCTTTTTTCACCCTGCTTGGTCACATTGCGCCATTTGACGCTCGCCACTAATGCAGCTATTTCCCCAACTGCAGAGAGAAAAATAAAAACCACTACTTCCGCAATAATCACAAAACCCTAAGTTCAAGGTAAAAATGAACGCTACCTCTGCCATTTTGCCCCAACTTCTGCAACTCCACCCCTGCTGGCGGTTATGGGGAACTTGCCGTCATATCGGTACTTTAACTGCTTTTTTTACAATGTTGGAACTCTGCATTTACAACGCGCGTCTGAAAGGGCCCTTACATCCATTTGTTTTGCCTTCAAGTCTCTTTTTAAGGACTTTAAACACACTGATTTCCAATCACAACTCCATACTGTAAACATCATTAAATATTTGTTTCGTACTCTAAAGAAGTCCATGATTTGCTTTTCACAGGTTATTGAAATACACACTTTCCTTTTATTGTTTTTGCCTATTTAGACATAGTTATTATTGATTGTTTCCTTAACTAACACACTCTAGCTCATTTTGGATTGGATTCACTGCCTATTCTTACGAAGATGAGCTCTCCAACAAAAAATATCGCTCTTGCCAAGGAGGCTGCATCTACGCCTAAGAAGAAGCGTGCAGAGGAGACTTCGGAAGAGAGACGTCTTCGGTTAGATCGTGCTAAGGCTGCTAAAGCGAAACGCACTGCAGAGGAGACTTCGGAAAAGAGACGTCTTTGGTTACATCGTGTTAAGGCTGCTCAGCCGAAACGCATTGCAGAGGAGACTTCGGAAGAGAGACGTCTTCGGTTAGATCGTGCTAAGGCTGCTAAAGTGAAACGCATTGCCAAACTTTCTTCTCCACTGAGACGTTTTCGGTTGGATGCTGCGAAGGCTGCTTTGAAGAAACGTATTTCTGAACTATCTTCCGAAGAAAGAAGCCATCGAATGGCAAAAAGAGCCATGGCTGAGCGTCGCAGACGCAAACAACAACAACTTAGAGCCACTGAAGAACCGTCTGACAAAGATACTACTCCTGCCTCTTCGTCTACTGACATTCTACAAAGTGAACAGCCTTTAACACCTCCCATGACCTCCATGAGAAAAAAAAAAGCAAAGGTTGACAAGGAGGCTGTGCGTATGCGCAAGAAGCGTGCGGAAGAGAGTTCTGAAGAAAGACGACTTCGCTTGGACAAGGAAAAGGCTGCTTTGAAGACACGGGTTTCAAAAGAGTCTTTGGAAGGAAGGAAGGAACGATTAGCCAAAAAAATCAATGGCTGAGCGTCAAAGACGCAAACAACAAAAGTTAATGCCTACAGGAGATCCGTCTGATCCTCATACTGCTGCCACCTCTTCGTCTGACCCTCATACTGCTGCCACCTCTTCGTCTGATCCTCATACTGCTGCCACCTCTTCTTCTACTGTGTTAACTACAACTGAACAGCCTTTACCACATCGCAAGGCCACATGTAAACGAAAACACTCTGCTGAGGAGACGCCATACAGCAAACAGTATAAAATTATGAGGCTTAAAAGGACAAGACAGATACGTCAAGATACGGAGTCTCCTACGTCCGCTTGACCCATTTGGCTCCATCACGTCGTGACCTACGCAAAAGTTCTTCTTCCACTTCAACATTGCAAGAGGCAGAACGGAATATATATTCAACTTCTTCATTTATGGAATGTGTTGAATCTACGTCCCTTCCACGTCTCATCTATGTAGGATTACACAATAAAAATCTACGTTTGTTATCTACACCTCTCCTACATCCAATGGCATTTACTGATCAGGATCATGCTATTCTAGAACATACCTGTGGTCACATGAAGTTAATATGTGAACATTGTGAGGCTCTGCATTTTACTGCTGAACGCCCATCAGATCAACAGTTTAGTCTTTGTTGCCACAAGGGAAAAGTAAAGGTACCATTACCTCAATACCCGGAAGTCTTCCAACGCCTGCTGAAAGGAGAGAGTGAGTACAGTCGAAATTTGATGGAGAATATCAGGAGCATTAATAGTTCTTTTGCTTTTGCCTCCATGGGTGCCCATGTTTCTCTACCACCAGGACACGGCCCTTACTGTTTCCGTATTCATGGGCAAATTTATCATCGCACGGGAACACTCCATCCTGCTCAAGATCAACCTCCAGCATATGCACAACTCTACATTTTAGATACTGCAAGCACTGTAGAACAACGCATACAGTCTCCAGAAAATGTTAAATGTCATCCTACTTTAATGAGTATCATTGCTCTTCAATTGGATAATATTAATCCCTTTGTTTCGGCCTACAAAATGCTACGTGACGTTGAATTAGAAGAACAACAGAAGGCAGTAGAACATGGCACCGTCATGCCAAATATTATCATGGCCATTAAACAAGACAGAGACCAAGACCCTAGACACTATAACAATCCTACTGTCAATGAAGTTGCTGTGGTCTTTGAAAATGCTGATGGAGAGCCACCATTCAATAGAGACATTTTAATTCATTTGAAACCTGATCCAAATAACCCCTTGGCCCCAAAAACACAGCAAGTCAGTATTCTACACAGCAATTTAGATGCATTACTCTATCCCTTATTTTTCCCTCATGGAGAACAAGGCTGGCATGAGGGACTCAAGCATCAAGGCCAAAGTCCACGCAGGGTTACACAGCTCCAGTATTACTGCTATTTGTTGTTTGTACGGAATCGGTTCAATCCTGTCCTGAATGGTGGCAAACTAACACAGCAGTACTTAGTGGATGCGTATGTGAAAATCGAGGCTAATCGCTTAAATTTTATTCGTCAACACCAAAAGGATTTAAAAGTAGAGGATTATTGCGTACTCCAGGAACATCTCCAGAAAAAATCTATTGAGAAAGGTATTCCCATTGGCAAGACGGTCATTTTACCATCTTCCTTTGAAGGCAGTCCAAGAAACATGCAGCAACGCTATCAGGATGCCATGGCTATTGTGACTAAATTTGGACGACCGGATCTTTTTGTAACCATGACCTGTAATCCTAAGTGGAGGGAGATTACAAACAATTTAGAGCCATGGCAGCGTGTGGAACATAGACCTGATTTAGTCGCCCGTGTCTTCAGAATTAAACTGGAAGCCCTATTAAAAGACATTAACACTGGATTATTTGGCAAAGTTTGTGCAATGGTTCATGTTATTGAATTCCAAAAGCGTGGCCTACCACACGCTCACATTTTGATCATTCTGGATAGCAAATCCAAACTAAGAACTGAGGTTGAAGTGGATAATATAGTTTGGGCTGAAATCCCTGATCCAGCAGAATACCCTGTGCTCCATCAAATTGTGATGCAACACATGATTCATGGACCCTGTGGACAACACAACCCCAATTCTCCATGTATGGATCTTGGAAAGTGTAAGAAAGGTTTTCCTAAAGATTTCCAAACAAAAACAGTCTTAGCTGAGGATGCATACCATACTTATCAAAGAAAGGAAGGATCATCCTTTAAACACCATTCAAAGATGATTGATAATTCTTGGGTTGTTCCCTATAACCCTTTTCTACTATTAAAATACAAGTGTCATATTAATGTTGAGATATGTGCTTCCATTCAAAGTGTTAAATACCTATTCAAATATGTCTACAAAGGACATGATAAAGCCAATCTTGAAATTTGCCAAACCAATATCCACCATGATGAAACACATCAATTCCTGGATTCAAGATACGTGAGTGCACCGGAGGCAGCTTGGCGAATATTTGCTTACCCGATGCATAGACAATCGCACTCCATTATTCGCCTTGCCGTACATCTCCCACATTCTCAACCACTTTATTTTCATGAGGATGACTCTGTTGACAACATCAGTTACACAATGCACAGAAAATCTACTCTTATGGCCTACTTTGAGCTGAATGAGAATGACCCGCATGCTCATGATTACTTATACCGCCAAATTCCAGAGCACTATGTTTGGAAAGAAGGTGCATGGAAAATTAGAAAGCGAGGAGGTTCTTCAGTGATTGGAAGAATGTATACTGTCAGTATGAAAGAACAAGAACGGTACTATTTAAGGTTGTTGTTACTGCATGTCAAAGGAGCAACAAGTTTTGACAACATTAAAACTGTTAATGAAGTTACATACCCAACTTTTAAAGAGGCAGCATTAGCTCTTGGATTGCTCTTCGATGACAGTGTTTGGAGAAATACTTTATTGGATGCCTGTGTTCTCAACATGCCTGCACAGCTTCGTGATATGTTTGCATATATATGTATTTTTGGTCCTCCAGCTCATCCATTGGAGTTGTGGCAAGAATTTAAACAAGACTTTATCCAAGACTACTGCCATGCATATCACTCCAACACTGAGGAGTGTGAGAAATGTGAAGGATATGCTATGACTGATGTCCAAAATGTTCTAAAATTTCATGCCAAAACTTTTACTGATTTTATTCTACCACGACCAAAAAGAAAGCCACACATGGCCCCACAATACAACAAGGATGATGAGTTAAGAAGAGCTCAGCAAATGAAAGCTACTTTAAATGACCAACAACTTTTGGCCTATGATGCGATCAATCAAGCTTTACACGATAGAAGTCTACAACCTAAGTGCTTTTTCATCGATGGCCCAGGTGGCAGTGGGAAAACATATCTGTATGATTTATTAATTCATGAACTAAGAGGAGAAGGCGAAATTGTCTCACCTGCAGCCAGTACAGGATTGCAGCTAACTTACTGCAAGGAGGAAGAACCATCCATTCGCTTTACGGCATACCAATTCCAATAAATGAAACATCCGTTTCCAGAATTAAAAATGATACAGATGCTGCACAACATTTGAAAAGTACCAAACTTTTCATTATTGACGAGTCCACTCTGTTATCTAAATATGCATTGCATGTGATAGATCAACTTTTACGGGATGTCATGACAGATATCGCCAAGAAAAATACAACACCTTTTGGAGGGAAAGTCATTGTTCTGGGAGGAGACTTTCGACAGGGTCTGCCTATCATCCCTCATGGTACAAGAACTGACATTATAGAGCAGGTGTCACAAACTCGGTTGGGTTGGTGGGCCGCATGTAGAAAAAAATTGATATCGGGGGGCCGCATTGCTTGTAGGACTAAAGGTACCGTTACACGTCGCAACACTGCATGCAATTTCACAGGCAATTTGCTGGTTGCAGTGAAATCATGGACACATTGTTCCATTTGTACACAGCAAGAAAATAGAACAATGTGTCCATGATTTCACTGCAACCAGCAAATTGCCAGTGAAATTACAAGCAATGTTGCAACGTGTAACGGTACCCTAAGTGACATTTTAGCAATACCAGAATTTTTTGCTCAATCTAGTAAAGTACAAATTATGATCTTCTTGTAGTAATGTCCCCACCCTGGTCTCCATCTTGTAGTAATGTCCCCATACTGGTCCCCATTGTATATTAATGTCCCCCAAACTGGTCCTCATCATGTAGTAATGTCCCCATCCTGATCACCTTCTTGTAATAATGTCCCCATCCTGGTCCTCTTGTAGTAATGTCCCCACCCTGGTCTCCATCTTGTAGTAATGTCCCCATCCTGGTCCCCATCCTATATTAATGTCCCCCATCCTGGTCCTCCTCTTGTAGTAATGTCCCAATCTTTTAGTAATGTTCCCTCCCTTGTCATCTTGTAGTAATGTCCTGGTCTCTGTTCTTTTTGTTCTCTCGCTCACACACACAACTCACATAGGGCTTGTCCACACACCTGCACTCTCAGTATTTAGCGCTTCTGCGCTAAATACTTAGGCTTTGACAGAGAAGCAGAGGTGTGTGTATGCGGCCGCTTTCAGCAGACGCTGTCCCTGGTTACCCGATGTGTATCATGGTAACCAGTTCATACAGCAGGCTGCATAGTGTGCGCTTATCCAGAGCGCACAGGGAAACACTGCAAGCAGCGTTTCCCTGTGCGCTCGGGATAAGCGGACAGTGGGCAGCCTGCTGTATGAACTGGTTACCACGATACACATCGGGTAACCAGGGACAGCGTCTGCTGAAAGCGGCCGCATACACGCACCTCTGCTTCTCTGTCAAAGCCTAAGTATTTAGCGCAGAAGCGCTAAATACTGAGAGCGCAGGTGTGTGGACAAGCCCATATATACACACCCGCACATTCACACACACTCACATACATACACACATACATCCTCAGACATATTCACACAAACACATACACACTCACACATTGACACACTTACATAGGGCCATATCTGGAGTTCCTGCCGCCCTAGGCATTTTCAGCGGTCACGTTCCCCTCCCCCCCCCCAGGCTGCTATCTTCGGCTGTAACAGCGCCTTACCTGACTCCACTCTTCTCATTCCAGCAGCTTCTTCCTCTGTGGCTCCCAGTCTTCCGCTTGCTGGCAGTAGCCGGCACCAGCCTGCACCCGGCAGCCGGCACCAGCCAGCACGTGGCACCAGCCTGCACCCGGCAGCCGTCACCAGCCAGCACGTGGCACCAGCCTGCACCCGGCACCAGCCGCCGGCGATGTGCCGCTCAGGCGGCACAGGAATACACTCACTGTCACGTCCTGCTGACGGACTCACACGTGGACCCACTGGACCGCGTAAAGTGGATGCTGATACCGGGTGATAGAGAGTCAGACAAGTACCGTAGAGTCAACAGGTTTATTAACAACAACACAAGACCCCACGCCCCTGGGGAGAGCCACAAGGTCGCAGCACTGGAAACCCACCGAAGGAGGCCCCGGAGCGCTTAACCCCTATACAGGGATCCCGCCGGTACCAGCCTCGGAGGGGCCAATGCAGCGGACACGAGTGTTCAACTGACCCAGGCGACGTGGTAACAAAACAGCAACCGGGTATACAATAAGAAACGGGAAACTGGGAACACGGGGACCAAGAATACAGGGAACCAGGAACACGGGGAACCAGGAACACGGGGAACCAGGAACACGGGGAACCAGGAACACGGGACGGAACAGGGACCAGGAACACAGTGGATCCGGAGCCAGGCTTGAGACAGAGATCAGCGTAGAAGAGATCCGGGAAACCAGCCAGGAACACGGCGGTCAGCAAGGAGCCGGCAGGGCACACGAGGAATCCGGAACCAGGCTTGAAACAGCGATCAGCTTGGAGAGATCCGGGAAACCAGCCAGGAACACGGAGGTCAGCAAGGAGCCGGCAGGGCAGGAATCTGTAGGAAGTAACACAGAGAAATCAGGTAACAGACCAAATAAGGAGCGACCTGACCAGACCAGTAATGGCAGCTCCACTAGGGAGAAGTTGCCCTGGCCCCGACTGATTGGAAACAGGAGGTTTATATCAGAGCAGGGCAGTCCTGATTGGCAGGACACAGGGGCTTGATTGGCTGGGGGGAGGAGCCAGATCCCTGCAGTCTCTCCAGCAGATACTGATTAGGAGACAGTTTCATGTGCTCAAGCAGTGGTACCGAAATTGAGAGGAGCAGTGTTGCTCAAGCAAGGGGGTCCTGGACCCCTGGACTGAAGACAGGCGCGCGCACCCGGGGAGCATACGGTAAGAAAGACGCTACCCGACCGATCCGCGGGCGGCGGCTGCCAGCGCCCCGGAGCTGTCGGAGGACGGACGACACCCGGAATCCTTGAGGCCGGACAGGAGCGATAGGAGCCGAGGGAATAACGGAAGCAGGCCGCGGGGCACGGGCGGCAGGCCCCGAGGGGTAACACTCACACATATACATACACTCACACACATATACACATTCACATACAAATATACACGCACACACATATACACACTCACACATATTCACACACACATACACTCACACATACACACTCACACATATTCACACACACATACACTCACACATACACACTCACTCACATATACACACAAATACACTCACACATATACACATACACACTCACATATACACACAAATACACTCACTATTATACACATACACACACTCACATATACACACAAATACACTCACTATTATACACATACACACACTCACATATACACACAAATACACTCACTATTATACACATACACACTCACTCACATATACACTCACACATACTCACACTCTCTCTCTAACACTCACTCATACACACCTAATGTACATTCACGGAAGCAGGCGGCCGGCGGACCAATCAGAAGCCTCCTGTGACGTCACAGGCGGCTTCTGATTGGTCCACCGGCCGCCTGCTTCCGTGAATGTATAGCCGCGAAGGCGCTTGTGTGAGCTGAGCCGGCGGTACCTGTCACAGTAGTCACAATAAAGCGGTACCGCGGCGGCTGCATGTATAATGGCCCGGGGCATGCATTTTTCTTTCATGGTGCCCCGGGCCGCACTGGGGAGCGTGGCGGGCCGCTTGCGGCCCAGGGGCCGCGAGTTTGAGACCCCTGTTATAGAGAGTTGTATTAAATACTCACGACAATGGCAGCTTTTCACTCAATTGCCACTCTTCAACAACATGCGCTCCATTGATCCTGATTATAGCAGTTGGTTACTTCAACTGGAAAATGGTGAATTGTCCAATGATTTCAACCTTGGAGATGATATCATTCAAATCCCACAAGACATGATCTGCACTGGCTCAATCATACTTGCTATATTTGGTGAAAACATTCTCATTGATGTACATAACAATGAAAGCATTCAGATTGCTGCATCACATGCCATTCTTTGCCCTAAAAATGACCATGTGGATATGGTGAACTCTAAGGTCATGGATTGCATTGCTGGTGAATACACTGAATACATTAGTGATGATTCCATTGATCCTGATGAGACTGAAGACCAGACCAATATCCAGTGGAATTTTTAAATTCACTCACACCAACGGGAATGCCTTCTCATCGCCTCAAATTAAAAATCGGTACCATTGTCATGCTTTTGCGCAACTTTAACAGCAGAAAAGGTCTTTGCAATGGGACTCGCTTGATTGTCATCGCTTTGTTTGACAATATGATTCAAGCAAAAGTCATTACTGGGTCTGCAGAAGGAAATGTGGTGTTTATTCCAAGGATTGATTTATCTCCATCAGAGACTGGCTTACCTTTCAAGTTAAGATGTCGACAATTTCCTGTGAAGCCTGCTTTTGCCATGACCATCAACAAATCTCAAGGCCAAACACTGGAGAAAGTAGGGATTTTTTTGCCAGAACCCGTTTTTGGACATGGACAGTTATATGTGGCTTTTTCACGAGTGAAAAGACGATGCAATGTTAAGGTGAAAGTGCTGGATACACCCATTCAAGGCAAATTGCTGCCCAATAGTGAAAAACTCTTTACTAAAAATATTGTCTATAAGAATATTTTATTTTAAATTCTTTAGATACATATTAGATTTAGATACATAGTTACTTTCTAATTAAACACAAATATTACAATAAATTAGTTTAGCCATAGATGTATAGGAATAGAAAAAAACAAAAATACCCAAAAAAATTAGTTTAGTTATAGATAAAGACATTATAATTAGTTATTAGATATAAAATAGTCATTTAAGATATATAGTCGTTAGTGTTCGTTTTCACTAAAAATATAGTGTATAAAAATATTTTACTTTAAATTCTTTAGATACATATTAGATTTAGATACATAGTTACTTTCTAATTAAACACAGATATTACAATAAATTAGTTTAGGCATAGATGTATAGGAATAAAAAAAAAATACAAAAAAATTAGTTTAGCCATAGAAGTATAGGAATAGAAAAAAAAAATACCAAAAAAATTAGTTTAGTTATAGATAAAGTCATTATAATTAGTTATCTATTATATAATCGCGAATCGCAAATCCGCCCCTCTCGGCGCTACTTCCGGCGTGGTCATGTGGATACGCGCAAAGCATTGGCCGCGAAGCGGCCATTGCGAGCCGTTCTAACTCGACTCGCAATGGCCGCTGCGCACACGGCGAAGCATTGCCCGTGTAGCGGGCATTGCGAGCCATTGGCAACCCACACCCCGCCGATCTCGCCCGGGGACCATGGCGCCCGGGGACCATGGAGCGGAGGCGGCGCAGCCGCCTCCGCTCCCCGCTACCCACAGCTGTGCCTCCCCCCCAGCACTGATCCACAGCCCAGCACCGCTCCCCAGCCCCGCACACCACCAACGCTGCACAGAGCCCCCCCCTCACTGCCCATACACCTCCACCGCCAGCCCCCCCACCATGTCCGCACAGCCCCCCCCAACATGTCCACACAGCCCCCCCACCATGTCAACACAGCCCCCCCCACAATTTCAACACAGCCCCCCCCCACAATGGCAACACAGCCCCCCCACCACAATGTCCGCACAGCCCCCCCACCATGTACACACAGCCCCCCCACCACAATGTCCGCACAGCCCCCACCCACCATGTACACACAGCCCCCCCACCATGTCCGCACAGCCCCCCCCACAATGTCCGCACAGCCCCCACCCCACAATGTCCGCAACAAGCCCCCCCCCACCACAATGTCCGCACAGCCCCCCACCACAATGTCCGCACAGCCCCCCCCACCATGTACACACAGCCCCCCACCACAATGTCCACACAGCCCCCCCCACCATGTACAAACAGCCCCCCCACCATGTCCGCCACAGCCCCCCCCACAATGTCCGCACAGCCCCCACCCCACAATGTCCGCACAGCCCCCCCACCACAATGTCCGCACAGCCCCCCCACCACAATGTCCGCACAGCCCCCCCACCACAATGTCCAAACTGCCCTTCCCACAATGTCCAAACTGCACCCCCCCCACCATGTCCAAACTGCCCCCCCCACCATGTCCAAACTGCCCCCCCCCCATGTCCAAACTGCCCCCCCCACCATGTCCAAACTGCCCCCCCCACCATAATGTCCGCACAGCCCCCCCACCCCCCAACATGTCCACACAGCCCCCCCCACCATGTCAACACAGCCCCCCCCCAAAATTTCAACACAGCCCCCCCCCCACAATGGCAACACACCCCCCCCACAATGTCCGCACAGCCCCCCCACCACAATGTCCGCACAGCCCCCCACCACAAAGTCCGCACAGCCCCCCCCCACCATGTACACACAGCCCCCCCACCACAATGTCCGCACAGCCCCCCCACCACAATGTCCGCACAGCCCCCCACCACAATGTCCGCACAGCCCCCCCCACCACCATGTACGCACAGCGCCCCCCCCACAATGTCCGCACAGCCCCCCACAATGTCCGCACAGCCCCCCCCCACAATGTCCGCACAGCCCCCCCACCACAATGTCCGCACAGCCCCCCCACCACAATGTCCGCACAGCCCCCCACCACAATGTCCGCACAGCCCCCCCACCACCATGTACGCACAGCGCCCCCCCACAATGTCCGCACAGCCCCCCACAATGTCCGCACAGCCCCCCCCCACAATGTCCGCACAGCCCCCCCACCACAATGTCCGCACAGCCCCCCCACCACAATGTCCGCACAGCCCCCCTGCACCATGTACACACAGCCCCCCCACCACAATGTCCGCACAGCCCCCCCCACCATGTACACACAGCCCCCCACACAATGTCCGCACAGCCCTCCCCACAATGTCCGCACAGCCCCCCCCACAATGTCCGCACAGCCCCCCCACAATGTCCGCACAGCCCCCACCCCACAATGTCCGCACAGCGCCCCCACCCCACAATGTCCGCACAGCCCCCCCACCACAATGTCCGCACAGCCCCCCCACCACAATGTCCGCACAGCCCCCCCACCACAATGTCCAAACTGCCCCCCCGCCACAATGTCCAAACTGCACCCCCCCACCATGTCCAAACTGCCCCCCCACCGTGTCCAAACTGCCCCCCCCCACCATGTCCAAACTGCCCCCCCCACCATGTCCAAACTGCCCCCCCCACCATAATGTCCGCACAGCCCCCCCACCCCCGCCGATCTCGCCCGGGGACCATGGCGCCCGGGGATGTCCGCACCCCCCCTCACATATGTCCGCAACCCCCCCCAATATGTCCGCACACCCCCCCCGACGCCGTAGATCACTTACCTGTCTTCATGACATCTGCTTCCTCAGGTCCAGGTCCAGTCCTTCCTTCGGCCCAGGCATCCTCTTCCTTCAGCCCGGCCCACGAGTCTTCCATCCGGCGGTCTCCTGTCTTCCTCCACCGAGCTCCGGGTCGTCCTTCACGTCCGCGACCAATCAGCGTCCAGCATCATCTGCCATGTAACTCTATGAACCCTTTGAGCGGACCTGAATGGAAACTGTGTCTTTAGAAACAGTTTCCATTCAGGTCCGCTCAAAAGGCTCATAGAGTTACATGGCGGAGGATGCTGGACGCTGATTGGTCGCTTCTTCCCATAGAGAAACATGGCCATGTTTCTCTATGGGAAGAAGCGACCAATCAGCGTCCAGCATTATCCGCCATGTATCTGTAGGAGGCCTTTGTGCGGACCTGAAGGAGAACTGAGTCTTTGAAGAAAAGACTCAGTTCTCCTTCAGGTCCGCACAAAGGCCTCCTACAGATACATGGCGGATAATGCTGGACGCTGATTGGTCGCTTCTTCCCATAGAGAAACATGGCCATGTTTCTCTATGGGAAGAAGCGACCAATCAGCATCCAGCATCATCCGCCATGTAACTCTATGAGCCCTTTGAGCGGACCTGAAGGAGAACTGAGTCTTTGAAGAAAATACTCAGTTCTCCTTCAGGTCCGCTCAAAGGGCTCATAGAGTTACATGGCGGAGGATGCTGGACGCTGATTGGTCGCTTCTTCCCATAGATAAACATGGCCATGTTTCTCTATGGGAAGAAGCAACCAATCAGCGTCCAGCATCCTCCGCCATGTAACTCTATGAGCCCTTTGAGCGGACCTGAAGGAGAACTGAGTCTTTCCTTCAAATGCCAATCAGCACTTGACTTACGCCCCCCCCGCCATTTTTTGGTTTCAAATTTAACAGCCGCCTTTAAAAAGCGGGAAATTTGAAATCACTCTTCATTTCTGCTTCATGCTACCTCGAAGACGGAGTTCCGGATTCTTTGAGGGTGCAAGAAGACTCGCTGCAGGATTTACAGACGCAAGCTTCAAGACTACCTCAATTTCCCTGCAGATAAGATATCCTTTGGGAGCTTTCAACCTTTATTTACATTCTTTTTCTTCACTTTTACACTTTCTACACTCTCTTTGTTTTCAGACTTCTACTTTCTACACTACTTCTCTACCTTTTTTTCTTCTTTGCCCTATAATGCCTTCTATACTCCTATTGCCTATCTCGCCCACCCCGCCACACTACCCTCGCCATTACCCCGACTCCCGCCTGTGCTCACCAAAAACCCTTCCCCGCCAATGCCGCCCGCCGCCGGACATTGCTACATACCCCAGCACCGCCCCCAGCCCCGTCACGCTCCACAGCCCCGCACCCCACCGCTCCCCAGCACCGCCCCCTGCCACGCTCTCCAGCCCCGTACCGCCCCCAGCTACAAACCGCTCGCCAGCCCCGCTCCGCTCCCCAGACCAACACCGCTGTACAGCCCCGTACCGCTTCCCAGCCCCGTACCGCCCCCAGCCACGCAACGCTCCCACCTGCCTCCGCTCCAGCGCCCCAGGGATCATGGAGCGGAGCCCGCAAAGCGATCTCCGCTCCACGCTCGACACAGCCCGCCTGCCCTACCCTGTCCGCCCCGCCACCCCATCGCACAGCGGAGCTCCCCAGCCGCCTCCGATCCCCACATCTACCTCTCTTCCCATGTGCGTCCCCTCTATGGAGCGCAGGCTGCAGGCCCCCCCAGGGACCATGGCCCTGCAGCCTCCGCTCCAGCCCGCGGGGGATCAGGGACCGCAGGCGGACAAGCCACCTCCGATCCCCGCATGTCCGCACACCACGCCCATATGTCCGCACCCCCCCATATTTCCGCACAGTCCCCCCCACAATGTCCGTACATCCCCCCCCCACAATGTCCGCACAGCCCCCTCCCCACTATGTCCGCATAGCCCCCCATACCCACTATGTCCAAACAGACCCCCCACCATGTCCAAACTGCCCCCCCCCACCATGTCCAAACTGCTCCCCCCACCATGTCCGCACAGCTCCCCCCCACAATGTCCGCACAGCCCCCCCACCACAATGTCCACACAGCCCCCCCACCACAATGTCCGCACAGCCCCCCCCCACAATGTCCGCACAGCCCCACACCATGTCCAAACTGCCCCCCCACCATATCCAAACTGCCCCCCCCACCACAATGTCCGCACAGTCCCCCACCACAATGTCCGCACAGCCCCCCCCACAATGTCCGCACAGCCCCGCCCCACAATGTCCGAACAGCCCCCCACCATGTCCAAACTGCCCCCCCCACCATGTCCAAACTGCCCCCCCACCACAATGTCCGCACAGTCCCCCACCACAATGTCCGCACAGCCCCCCCACCAAAATGTCCGCACAGCCCCCCCCACCATGTCGCACAGCCCCCCCCACAATGTCCGCACAGCCCCCCCCCACAATGTCCGCACAGCCCCCCCACCACGTCCACACAGCCCCCCCACCACAATGTCCGCACAGCCCCCCACCACAATGTCCGCACAGCCCCCCCACCACAATGTCCACACAGCCCCCCCGCAATGTCCACACAGCCCCCCACAATCTCCACACAGCCCCCCCACCAAAATGTCCGCACAGCCCCCCCCACCATGTCCGCACAGCCCCCCCACCACAATGTCCGCACAGTCCCCCACCACAATGTCCGCACAGCCCCCCCCACAATGTCCGCACAGCCCCCCCCACAATGTCCCACAGCCCCCCCACCACAATGTCCAACTGCCCCCCACCAATGTCCAAACTGCCCCCCCCACCATGTCCAAACTGCCCCCCCACCATGTCCAAACTGCCCCCCCACCATGTCCGCACAGCCCCCCCCAATGTCCGCACAGCCCCCCCCCACCATGTCCAAACTGCCCCCCCACCATGTCCAAACTGCCCCCCCCACCATGTCCAAACTGCCCCCCCCACCATGTCCAAACTGCCCCCCCCCACCATGTCCGCACAGCCCCCCCACCACAATGTCCGCACAGCCCCCCCACCCCCCAACCCACACCCCGCCGATCTCGCCCGGGGACCATGGCGCTCGGGGACGTCCGCACCCCCCCTCCCATATGTCCGCACCACCCCCCCAATATGTCCGCACCCCCCCCCCCGACGCCGTAGATCACTTACCTGTCTTCATGACATCTGCTTCCTCTGGTCCAGGTCCAGTCCTTCCTTCGGCCCAGGCATCCTCTTCCTTCAGCCTGACCCACGAGTCTTCCATCCGGCGGTCTTCTGTCTTCCTCCACCGAGCTCCGGGTCGTCCTTCAGGTCCGCGACCAATCAGCGTCCAGCATCATCTGCCATGTAACTCTATGAGCCCTTTGAGCGGATCTGAATGGAAACTGTTTCTAAAGACACAGTTTCCATTCAGGTCCGCTCAAAGGGGTCATAGAGTTACATGGCGGATGATGCTGGACGCTGATTGGTCGCTTCTTCCCATAGAGAAACATGGCCATGTTTCTCTATGGGAAGAAGCGACCAATCAGCGTCCAGCATCATCCGCCATGTAACTCTATGAGCCCTTTGAGCGGACCTGAAGGAGAACTGAGTCTTTGAAGAAAAGACTCAGTTCTCCTTCAGGTCCGCACAAAGGCCTCCTACAGATACATGGCGGATAATGCTGGACGCTGATTGGTCGCTTCTTCCCATAGAGAAACATGGCCATGTTTCTCTATGGGAACAAGCGACCAATCAGCGACCCAGTATCATCCGCTAGGGATGGGCGAATCTACTCGCTAGGACTCGTTACTCAGCGAGTAGTAAGGGACTCGCAGGACTCGGTACTCTGCGAGTTTCCCAGTGATTACTCGCACGAGTCCAATGCAAATCAATATCAATCCTAGTTTTGTCAGAAACGCTGACAAAACTAGGATTGCCATTGTTTGCATTAGACTCGGCTACTGTGCCAGTGATAGCAGGGAAACTCGCAAAGTAACTGCTGTTTCTTTGCGAGCCGAGTCCAGCTGTCTTCTCTGTGCAGCTGCTCCAGGGTCCTAGAGCCCTCCTTCTCACAGACATGATGTAGCAGTGCTGAGATTGTTCTCAGTCTGCTCATTCCCTGTGCATAGAGATCTATATCTATGCACAGGGGATGTAGCAGAGAGGACATCGCGTTTTGGACTACGTCGGACGGAAGAGGATTTTTTTAATTAAAGATGGAGTCCCTAATGGCTTTTTTTTTTATTTCAAATAAAAAATTTTCTCTGTGTTTTTTTAACCCTTTATTGGAGATTCTTAGTGGCTGGGTCAAACGTGGCCTGACATTAAGAATCTCGGGCTTAATACCAGCTTGTATAACAAAGCTGGTATTAACCCCTTTATTACCCAGCGTGCTACCGCCACCAGGGCCGCTGGAAGAGCGGGGTTCAGCGCCAGAGGATGGCGCTTCAATGAACGCGCCATCTTCTGGGGCGGCTGCGGGCTGCAATTTGCAGCGGGGGGTGCCCAGAAAGCTTAGGCATCCCTGCGCTGCGGATTCCAGCCCCCAGCTGCTTAGCTGTACCTGGCTAGACATAGAAATTGCGCGGAGCCCCACGCATTTTTTTTAATTATTTCATGAATTTCAGAGTCAGAGTCAGAGTCTCAGAGTCAGAGTCAGAATCTCAGAATTTTATGAAATAATTTAAAAAAAATGCGTGGGGCTCCGCGCAATTTCTATGTCTAGCCAGGTACAGCTAAGCAGCTGGGGGCTGGAATCCGCAGCGCAGGGATGCCCAAGCTTTCTGGGCACCCCCCGCTGCAAATTGCAGCCCGCAGCTGCCCCAGAAGATGGCGCGTTCATTGAAGCGCCATCCTCTGGCGCTTAACCCCGCTCTTCCAGCGGCCCTGGTAGCGGTGGCACGCTGGGTAATAAAGAGGTTAGGGCCAGCTTTGTATTATCAGCTGGCCCTAAGCCCGAAATTTATGGCGGTCACGCCAATATTAGACATGACCGCCATGAATTTCTATTAAATTGTTTTAAAAAAAACACAACACAAAGAAAATTTTTTATTAGAAATAAAAAAAAAAGCCATTAGGGACTCCATCTTTAATTAAAAAAATCCTCTTCCGTCCGACGCAGTCCAAAACGCGATGTCCTCTCTGCTACATCCCCTGTGCATAGATATAGATGTCTATGCACAGGGAATGAGCAGACTGAGAACAATCTCAGCTCTGCTACATCATCTCTGTGCACAGACATTCATGTCTGTACACAGGGAATGAGCAGACTGAGAACAATCTCAGCACTGCTACATCAGGCAGCAGGCAGGCTCTAGGACCCTGGAGCTGGCAGCCAGCACAGAGGAGAAAGCAGGACTCTTATCTGTGCGAGTTTCCCAGCGATTACTTACAAAGTAAACGAGCAATGCAAATAAATGACAAAACTAGGATTGCTTCAGGCTGAAGCTTCCGAGACACATCTGCGATTTGTAAATCTCACACTACTCGCTATTACTCGCTTCCCCATTCATTAACATTGGACTCGCTAGACTCGCAACGAGTAGCGAGTCCTGTGCTCGGACTCGCTAGAGTCAAGCGATTCCGAGTAATTTAGGATTCGCCCATCACTATCATCCGCCATGTATCTCTATCACCCCTTTGAGCGGACCTGAAGGACGACTCGCAATGGCCGCTGGGCGGCCATTGCGAGTCTCAGGCTCACTTAAAATAACAAATAATAAATTAAATTTAATAATAATAAACATACTAAAAAAAAAAATAATAAATAATATAAATAATAAATAATAAAATAAAAAATAATAATAAAAAAAAATTAATGCTAATAATAATGCTATTACTGCTAATAATAATGCTATTAATGGTAATAATTATGCTATTAATGCTAATATTAATGCTAATAATGCTAATAATAATGCTATTTAGACTATTATTAATGCTATTAAGGCTAATAATCATGCTATTTATGTTATTCAAAATGCTATTAATGCTAATAATGTTGCTATTAATGCTCTTTATGCTTAAAATAATGCTATTAATGCGATTATTTATGCTATTAATTCTATTATTTAGGCTATTAATGCTATTAATAATGCTATTAATGTTATTAATAATGCTATTAATGCTAATATTAATGCTATTAAGGTTAATAAGCATGCTATTAATGCTATTCTTAATGGTATTAATGCTATTAATATTGCTATTAATTTTATTAATGATATTATTTATGCTATTAATGCTATTTTTTATGCTATTAATACTAATAAAAATAATTATCTATTAATGCTATTAATGCTAATAATAATGCTGTTAATGATAATAATAATGATAATAATGTTATTAATACTACTATTAATGCTATTAATAATGTTATTAATGCTATTATTAATGCTATTAATGCTCATAATGCTATTAATGCTAATAATTATGCTATTAATGCTATTATTAATGCTAATAATGCTAATAATAATGCTATTTAGGCTATTATTAATGCTATTAAGGCTAATAATCATGCTATTTATGCTATTCAAAATGCTATTAATGCTAATAATATTGCTATTAATGCTCTTTATGCTAAAACTAATGCTATTAATGCGATTATTTATGCTATTAATTCTATTATTTAGGCTATTAATGCTATTAATAATGCTATTAATGTTATTAATAATGCTATTAATGCTAATATTAATGCTATTAAGGCTAATAAGCATGCTATTAATGCTATTCTTAATGCTATTAATGCTATTAATATTGCTATTAATTTTATTAATTATATTATTTATGATATTAATGCTATTTTTTATGCTATTAATACTAATAATAATACTATTATTAGTACTATTATTGCTATTAATGCTATTAATGCTAATAATAATGCTGTTAAGGCTAATAATTAGCCTATAATGGTAATAATAATGCTATTAATTCAAATAATATTGCTATTAATGCTATTATTAATGCTATTAATGCTAATACTAATGCTATTAATGCTATTATTTATACTATTAATGCTATTAGTTATGCTATTAATGCTATTATTAATGCTATTAATGCACATACTAATGCTATTAATGCTATTTATAATGCTATTACTCCTATTAATACTTCTCTTAATGCTATTAATACTGCTATTAATGCTATTAATACTGTTATTAATGATCATAATACTGCTAATAATGCTATTAATACTGCTATTACTGCTAATAATAATGCTATTGCTAATATTATTGCTATTGATGATGCTATGGATGATGCTATGGATGATGGTATGGATGATGGTATTGATGATGGTATTGATGATGGTATTGGTATTCATGCTATTGGTATTATGTATGCACATTCGATGTCCTTAAGTATTCAGTGAGTAAAAAAATCCCTGGTCTGTGGAGCGCTAGGACTAGAGATAAATGGCACTAGGGTTATTTTAGAAAAGGTTTCTTATTATTAACCTCTTACAGGCCACTACGCGTTTCTGCAGCAGAGCGCTGCCTTCATCAGGTGATGCCTCACCTGATGAAGGCAGCGCTCTGCTGCAGAAACGCGTAGTGGCCTGTAAGAGGTTAATAAAGAAACCTTTTCTAAAATAACCCTAGTGCCATTTATCTCTAGTCCTAGCGCTCCACAGACCAGGGATTTTTTTACTCTCAGCTTCTTGCACTTGTGCACACCTGGCAAGAGCAGCTCTGGACAAGAGATACCATTAATTTTAGATCCTGAGTTCCATGACCTAGCAATACAACACGGTCACCGCTGTAGGACCTGTGGTGACATCAATCCGGTCATTGATCGCGACAGGAGCTGGAGCTCCCGTAGCAACGTTTGGTGCCTCCACTATACCTCCAGGCGGAGGTGGATTCACAGGCGTAAGACCGCAGTTGTGCAGGGTTGCACAACCACCTCTGGTGAGTGGCTACACAGCCCTGGGCCTAAATCCACTTCAAAAACTTTCTTCACATGCGCTCCCACCCCCTCCCCCCTTTTTGTCTTAAGTATTCAGTGACCTCTTACAATTATTGATATCAATGAGAAACATGTCTATATCTTTGTAATACGTCGTAGGGTACATTATAAAGACATACAAAACATGATATTTAAATATGTACATTGTCTATCTGGAACTTATTATTTTCCTTAATAATTATTCTATACTTTTCAAGAATTCTTTTCTCACAAAAAGCTTTTGTAAAAGCTCTTACGTACCTATACCTCTCCAACTATAGTATTACCTTTGTATGTCCTAACATGACTTCAAAGGATACTAGCAAGGATGTTGGCGGGTACAAAGCCGCATGGATGCGTAAGACACGTGCTAAGGAAACTGAAGAACAGCGACAATGTCGTTTGGATAAGTCTAAAGCTGAGTATAAGCAACGCATTGCAACGGAGTCGCTGGAACAAAAACAACTGCGCTTGGCCAAAAAAGCTGAGAAGGAACGTCAAGCCGTCAAAAAAAAAAAGTAACACCACCAGTACATCACTCTGCTGATCAGAAAACTGTAAGCTCACCAGTACAACACTCTACTGATCTAACTCAGTGTGCTGATCAGACAGTAACTTCATCAGTACTACAGTCTGCTGATCCAACTGTAAGCTCACCAGTACTACAGTTTGCTCTAGCTCTTTCTAGCAGTTCACCGGATGAAAGTAACACAATTCCTCAAGTTTCATCACCGCGCAAAGCAACATCAAAGCGCAAACATTGTGCTCAGGAGACGCCACGCACCAAACGTTTTCGGCTTGAACAACAACAAACTCCTTTGGAGGCACAAATTGCTCAGGAGTCTTCACAATCCAAAAAGAGCCGCTTACGCAAAAGTGCTGGCTCACGTCGTCAACACCGCAAAAAGATGTCTCCTACTGTTACACAAGTGGATCCTGCCTCTTTTTCTGTTTTATTAGTTCAACGTCTGATCTATGTCGGTTTGCAGAAACAACATCGTATTTACCTACCTACACCTCCCTCTTCATATCCACCTGGATTTACAGATAGTGATTTTGGCATTGTGGAACATACCTGTGGCTCAATGATATTCATATGTAACCATTGTGAAGCTCGACATTTCATGGATGAGATGCCATCGGATAAACAGTATACTCTCTGTTGTCACAAGGGGAAGGTGAAGGTTCCGTTACCTCAGTACCCAGAGATGTTGGAATGTATTCTTAAAGGTCAGAGTCCATACAGTCGGAATATGATGGATAACATCAGAAGTATCAATAGTTCCTTTGGATTTGCTTCTATGGGTGCAAGTCTTGCTCCCCCACCTGGACATGGCCCTTATTGCTTCAGGATTCATGGCCAAATTTATCACCGTACTGGAACACTACATCCTGCTCCAGATCAAGCTCCTGCTTATGCCCAACTCTACATTTTAGATACTGCCACTGCTAATGACCAACGTTTACAGTGTGACGAAAATAAAAAATGTCATCCTAAATTGATGCGGCTCATTGCTAACTTATTAGATCGTATCAATCCTTTTGTTTCCGCATACAAAATGTTACGTTTTGTCGAACAAGAGGAACAGCAGAAGGCAATTGAAAATGGTACTGTCATGCCTAATATCACCATGGCTCTTAAACAGGATCGAGAACAAGACGTTATAATAATCCAATTGTTAATGAAGTTGCTGTGGTCTTTGAAAATGCTGATGGAGAGCCACCCTTCAATACAGACATTATAATTCATCTGAAACCTGACCCAAACAATCCTTTAGCCCCAAAAACACAGCAAGTCAGTATTCTCCACAGTAATTTAGATGCTTTACTGTATCCGTTATTTTTTCCGCATGGAGACCAAGGCTGGCATGAGGGACTGAAGCATCAAGGTCTAAATCCACGGAGAGTTACAGAATTGCAGTATTACTGTTATTTGCTATCTGTACGTCTGGGTCAATCCTATCTAATGGTGGAAAACTAACGCAACAGTATTTAGTAGATGCGTATATAAAATTGAGGCTAATCGCTTAAATTTTATACGTCAACATCAACAAGATTTAAAAGTGGAGGACTACTGCGTACTACAGGAACATCTGCAAAGAAAATCTTTCGAAAAAGGAATTCCCATTGGCAAGACGGTCATTTTACCATCGTCGTTTGAAGGTAGTCCAAGGAATATGCAGCAACGCTATCAAGATGCCATGGCTATTGTTACAAAATTTGGACGGCCAGATCTTTTTATAACAATGACCTGTAATCCCAAATGGAGCGAGATTATCCACAATTTAGAACCATGGCAGCGTGTGGAACACAGACCGGATTTAGTCGCCCGTGTCTTCAAAATAAAATTAGAAGCCCTATTAAAAGATATAAACAGTGGATTATTTGGCAAGATTTGTGCAATGGTTCATGTAATAGAATTTCAAAAGCGGGGACTACCACATGCTCACATTTTGATTATTCTGGATAGCAATTCTAAATTACGCACTGAGGTTGATGTCGATCGTACTGTTTGGGCAGAAATTCCTGATCCATCCGAGTATCCTGTGCTCCATCAAATTGTGATGCAACATATGATTCATGGACCTTGTGGACAATTCAACCCCAATTCTCCATGTATGGATATTGGAAAGTGTAAAAAAGGATTCCCAAAAGATTTCCAACCAAAAACAATAATAGCACAGGATGCCTAACCAACTTATCAACGCAATGCTGGACCTTCATTTACACACCGTTCTCACATGGTTGATAATTCTTGGGTTGTTCCCTATAACCCTTTCCTACTATTAAAGTATAAGTGTCATATAAATGTGGAAATCTGTGCGTCCATTCAAAGTGTCAAGTATCTATTCAAATATGTTTACAAAGGACATGATAAAGCCAATCTGGAAATTTGTCAAACAAACGTACAACATGATGAACCTCACCAATTTATGGATTCAAGATACGTCAGTGCACCGGAGGCAGCTTGGAGAATTTTTGCCTACCCAATGCATAGACAATCACACAGCATTGTTCGCCTTGCCGTACATCTGCCACAGTCACAACCACTTTATTTTCATGAAGATGCTTCTGTTGAGAACATTGCTGCCATGACGCATAGAAAATCAACTCTTATGGCCTACTTTGAACTGAATGAGAATGACCCACATGCTCATGAATACTTCTACCGCCAAATTCCTGAGCACTATGTCTGGAAAGATGGTGCATGGGAAATTAGGCAGAAACATGGAGGAACAGTCATTGGAAGAATGTATACGGTCAGTATGAAAGATGAAGAACGCTACTATTTAAGGTTGTTGTTACTACATGTCAAAGGAGCAACAAGTTTTGAGCACATTAAGACTGTTAATGAAGTTGAGTACCCAACTTTTAAACAGGCAGCAATAGCCCTTAAATTACTTTTGGATGACAGTGTTTGGCGAAATACCTTACTGGATGGCTGTGTTCAAAATATGCCTGCACAGCTTCGGGATATGTTTGCTTACATATGTATCTTTGGTCCTCCTGCTCATCCATTGGAGTTGTGGCAAGAATTTAAAAAAGATTTTATTGAAGACTACTGCCGTGCATATCACCCTAACAATGAGGACTGTGAGCATTGTGAAGGCTATGCAATGACAGATGTTCAAAATGTGTTAAAATTTCACGGAAAAAGCTTTAAGGATTTTAATCTACCACGCCCCAAAAGAAAACAACAACTACAACCACAATACGACAAAGAGGAGGAGTTAAGAAGAGCCCAAGAAATGAAAGAAACTTTAAATCAACAACAACTTTTGGCCTATAATGCCATAAATGAAGCATTAGAGGATAAAAGTCAGCAAGCTAAGTGCTTTTTCATTGATGGCCCAGGTGGCAGTGGGAAAACATACCTGTATGAGTTATTAATTCGTCAAATAAGAGGAGAAGGAGAAACTGTGTCACCTGCTGCCAGTACTGGGATTGCAGCCAACTTACTGGAAGGAGGAAGAACCATTCATTCACTTTATGGGATACCAATTCCAATCAATGAAACGTCCGTTTCAAGAATCAAAAATGATACTGATGCTGCACACCATTTGAAGAATACTAAACTTTTCATTATTGATGAATCCACTATGCTATCTAAATACGCACTGCATGTCATTGACCAACTATTAAAGGATGTTATGACCAAAGATATCTCGAAGAAAAATAAAACACCCTTTGGAGGTAAAGTCATTGTTCTGGGAGGAGACTTTCGTCAGTGTCTTCCTATTATTCCTCATGGAACACGAACTGATATTGTAGAGAGCTGCATTAAATATTCCCGACAATGGCAGATTTTCACTCAATTGCCACTACTTGACAACATGCGCTCTATTGATCCAGGATACAGCAATTGGTTACTTCAACTGGGAAATGGACAATTGACCAATTATTATAACCTTGGAGATGATGTTATTGAAATCCCTCAAGATATGATTTGCACAGGCTCACTAATATTTGACATTTTTGGTGAAAACATTCTAATTGATGTCAATGACAATGAAAGCATTAATACTGCAGCATCACATGCCATTCTTTGCCCCAAAAATGATGATGTGGATCAGGTCAACTCTAAGATCATGGATTGCATTGCTGGAGAGTATACAGAATACATTAGTGATGATTCCATTGATCCGGATGAGACAGAGGACCCAGAGCAATACCCTGTTGAGTTTTTAAATTCACTTACACCCACGGGAATGCCATCTCATCGTCTGAAATTAAAAATCGGCACCATTGTCATGCTTTTGAGGAACTTCAACAGCAGAAAAGGTCTTTGCAATGGGACTTGCTTAATTGTCACCGGTTTGTTTGACAACATGATTAGAGCAAAAGTCATTACTGGGTCTGCTGGAGGAAATGTGGTTTTCATTCCCAGGATTGATTTGTGCCCATCAGAAACTGGCTTGCCTTTTAAGTTAAGACGTCGCCAATTTCCTCTCAAGCCAGCTTTTACCATGACAATCAACAAATCCCAAGGACAAACACTTGAGAAAGTAGGGATTTTTTTGCCAGAACCTGTTTTTGGACATGGACAATTGTATGTGGCTTTTTCAAGAGTGAAAAGACGATCCAATGTAAAAGTGAAAGTGGTGGACACTCCAATCCAAGGCAAATTGCTGCTTAACAGTGACAAAGTATTTACCAAAAATATTGTCTACAAGAATATTTTGCACTGAACTATTCCCTATGACTATTCTTCCGTTTATTTATCTTTTGAAAAAAGAAAAAAAAAAAAAATTTTAGTCTTTCAAATTTTATTATTTTATATACAGATTTCTACTATATTTTTGTGAACACACATTTAAGATAATATGAGAGATGTGTATCATCCACATTTCTACACTGGGTGATAGAAACCACTATTTAAAGCTCCAGCACTATATGTGCTGAGAGATTTAATTCTCATTCTTTACAGGGAGAGGTTTTTGTGAACAGCTAAGAGACGGGTGGGATGGCTGTTCACACACATCTCATTAGCAATGTGTGTTACACATGTTTAGATAGATAGGGCCAAAAATAAATTATTCATTAGATTCCACCATGCCATTTTCTTAGATTTTTTTCACATTATTGAGGAATATACTAACTTATAATAATTGATCAAGAAGGATTCACCCACAACATACTTGCTGTAAATTTCATGACTGCATGTATGCAATTTGTACTTCACTTGCGGTTTGTGCAGACAACATAGTTACGGTAGTGTCATCCACATCAACTACAGTCACCTGTGCTTACTTAGTGGATGCATGTTATGCACCTGCCAAAGCCATGTTCACTTCATTTACCGCAGGTTAACTACAAGTTTTTTAGTTATTGCATAGACATTGCTGCAAGTTTGTAGTTGGTAACTCCTTCTGTATCAATTTATAAAATTTATTTATTTACAACATGATCCTCAAAAAATCTAATAAAAATCCAGCCATAAAACATATATAAATAATATCAATTCGGATTTAGTTAGAGTAGGGACTCACCAGGCGTAAGGCATCTTGACGCGATTGGTGGGCTGACACAAACTGGCTGATACACACATTACTACTATTAATTCATCAATTCTAATGACTGACGCATTAAGAAGTATTGCTACTTTGTGTTCTAAGACCCTTACAACATAATAGTTCAATTTTCCTTAAATGATATCAACAATACAAATATATGTAGTTGCTGTAAAGATGTCATTGGAATAATTGGATTATTATTTAAAAATCTTTGAAAAAACAATAAACATATTCTAGACACCCGATGCATTTGCATCAGGCTAACAGCTATAACTACTATAATCAAATTAATGCACTTTCTAGAATCCCGATGCATTTGCATCGGGCTCACAGCTAGTTAGATATAAAATAGTAATTTAAGATATATAGTCGTTAGTTTTAGTTTTCACAAAAAATATAGTGTATAAAAATATTTTACTTTAAATTCTTTAGATACATATTAGATTTAGATACATAGTTACTTTCTAATTAAACACAAATATTACAATAAATTAGTTTAGCCATAGATGTATAGGAATAAAAAAAAAAAAATACAAAAAAATTAGTTTAGCCATATATGTATAGGAATAGAAAAAAACAAAAATACCACAAAAAATTAGTTTAGTTATAGATAAAGACATTATAATTAGTTATTAGATATAAAATAGTCATTTAAGATATATAGTCGTTAGTTTTTTAGCTTAGAAACATTATTTTTATATTTCATAGTATATGTATATAAACACACATTTTGTAGTAGATTGTAGATGTGTATCATCTAAATGCTTGCATTTAGTGATAAGAACCTGAAGCTCCAGCACTATAGCTGCTGAGAGATTTCATTTTCTTTTTACACAGGGTGAGGTTTTTGTGAACAGCTAAGAGACGGGTGGGACGCCTGTTCACACACATCTCTATCTCGAACTGTGTTCTGTACATATAAGTACATACATACATATAGGTACATATTTAGACACATAGGTACATATTTAGACACATAGGGAAAGAGTAGACATTTTGATTTTAAATCTGAATTCTTCTGCTATTTGTGGAATTTATAGTGGGAAAAAAGCAATTTTGCCACTTGCTGCCTACAGCATTCTTACTGTAAGTTGCATGAAATGTATATGGAATTTGTGGTTTACTTTCGGCAGTTGCGGCACATGTGGTTTCGACAGTTTCAACCGCCAAAATCGCAGTTAGCTCTGATTTTTAGTGGTTGCATTTAGTGAACCTGTCGAAGCTGTGCTTGCCGTATTTACGGCAAGCTAACTGCAAGTTCCATATACATTACATGTTACTTGCTGAAAGTGAGCTGTAGGTAGGCCCTTTGGTGCCAAGTGCAGAAATTGTATTTTGTTATTCCACACCTTCTGCAAATAGCCGAAAAATATCTGATTTAAAAGGAGTCTAACTATTAATTATTAGGGATAGAGTAGAGTAGGTCCCACCACCTGTAAGGCTACCTTCCCGTGGTTGGTGGGGAAACATGTACTGGCTAAATCATAGATTATTAATATTAATTGTTAATGCTTAAATGTGGCATGGGAGTTTCTCAACTTCCTTAGTGAAGTGCAAATTTGCATATATGCATATATCTGAGAGGAGGGAAGTGGCTTACAATCTCCTCACCTACTTCGCTGTCTCCATAAGGTTGATAGCAAGTTCCCAGACCTTGTCTTAGCCCACTCACTCATGCCAGATCAGAATATCTCACACACTACACTGATGAGGGGCAGGTACCCTGAAACGCAGCATCTGTAGTTTGGGGTTCTGATCTGGTACAAATTCCTTAGTTATATTAAAAGCTTGTAGGAAAGCGATTATGACTTTGAGGAAGCTGCTTAAATGTGGCATGGGAGTTTCTCAACTTCCTTAGTGTAGTGCAAATTTGCATATATCTGAGAGGAGGGAAGTGGCTTACAATCTCCTCACCTACTTCGCTGTCTCCATAAGGTTGATAGCAAGTTCCCAGACCTTGTCTTAGCCCACTCACTCATGCTAGATCAGAATATCTCACACACTACACTGATGAGGGGCAGGTACCCTGAAACGCAGCGTCTGTAGTTTGGGGTTCTTATCTGGTACAAATCCATTAGTTATATTAAAAGCTTGTAGGAAAGCGATTATGACTTTGCGGAAGCTGCTTAAATGTGGCATGGGAGTTTCTCAACTTCCTTAGTGAAGTGCAAATTTGCATATATGCATATATCTGAGAGGAGGGAAGTGGCTTACAATCTCCTCACCTTCTTCGCTGTCTCCATAAGGTTGATAGCAAGTTCCCAGACCTTGTCTTAGCCCACTCACTCATGCCAGATCAGAATATCTCACACACTACACTGATGAGGGGCAGGTACCCCGAAACGCAGCGTCTGTAGTTTGGGGTTCTGATCTGGTACAAATCCCTTAGTTATATTAAAAGCTTGTAGGAAAGCGATTATGACTTTGAGGAAGCTGCTTAAATGTGGCATGGGAGTTTCTCAACTTCCTTAGTGAAGTGCAAATTTGCATATATGCATATATCTGAGAGGAGGGACGTGGCTTACAATCTCCTCACCTACTTCGCTGTCTCCATAAGGTTGATAGCAAGTTCCCAGACCTTGTCTTAGCCCACTCATGCCAGATCAGAATATCTCACACACTACACTGATGAGGGGCAGGTACCCCGAAACGCAGCGTCTGTAGTTTGGGGTTCTGATCTGGTACAAATCCCTTAGTTATATTAAAAGCTTGTAGGAAAGCGATTATGACTTTGAGGAAGCTGCTTAAATGTGGCATGGGAGTTTCTCAACTTCCTTAGTGAAGTGCAAATTTGCATATATGCATATATCTGAGAGGAGGGAAGTGGCTTACAATCTCCTCACCTACTTCGCTGTCTCCATAAGGTTGATAGCAAGTTCCCAGACCTAACATTCATATATAAATTGAATATACGTAATCTGTACAAAACATCGGTGCCAGTATCTGTATGAAAAGCCTTGCCTTAGAATCATGACATGTACTACACTGACATATACCATATAAACATTGGTAGTTGATAGATAGATATCATGTCTTATGTGTATTATTGTCAAATTTGAATGAATAATGTCTTATGTGCATTATTGTCAAATTTGAATGAATAATGTATATATGCATGCTAGACTCCCGATTCTTTAGAATCGGGCCGCCATCTTAGACATATAATGGACGACTTTGAGTTTCACATTTACTGATGAATGTGAGGCGCTATTCTCATTGGTCGCCAGCAGCACACAGCGACCAATGAGAATAGCGCCTCACTTACAGCGGTAAATGTGAAACTCAAAATATTCCATGTATTTGAAGTATGGCGCCATACAGTGCGGCGCTCTTCTGATCGGTTGCCGCCTTTTGGCGCGCCGAACAATCGGAATAGCGGCGGCCGCTATGCCGCCATATTTGAAATATACTGAGTAAACTATACACAGATTCTAGAATCCCGATGCAATCGCATCGGGCTCACAGATAGTCTTATATATGTGCCCCTGCTATGTACTGTGTAAGGACAGTCTCTGGCCATGCATGGAGCATGGTTTGATCCTGGGCAGAAGAGGACGCAGAAGAGTAGACAGACATTACAGATCATAGCTCATTCTTTTTTTAGGTAAGACATTTCCCTGCCTGTTTTTAAGAAATGTTTTATCTCAAAGAACTAATTATTTGAAATCGTGTGCTGTAATGTCTGTATACTTTTTTGCATGTTCCCCTGCTCAGAATCAAACCATGCTCCATACATGGTCAGACATGGCCATTTTATAGTACATACAGTTGTGGCCAAAAGTATTGACACCCCTGCAATTCTGTCAGATAATACTCAGTTTCTTCCTGAAAATGATTGCAATCACAAATTCTTTAGTATTATCATCATTTAATTTGTCTTCAATGAAAAAACACAAAAGCGAATGAAGCAAAAAGCAAAACATTGATCATTTCACACAAAACTCCCCAAAAAAAGTATTGGCACCCTCAGCCTAATACTTGGTTGCACAACCTTTAGCAAAAATAACTGCGATCAACCGCTTCCGGTAACCATCATTGAGTTTCTTACAATGCTCTGCTGGAATTTTAGACCATTCCTCTTTGGCAAACTGCTCCAGGTCCCTGATATTTGAAGGGTGTCTTCTTGAAACTGCCATTTTTAGATCTCTCCACAGGTGTTCTATGGGATTCAGGTCTGGACTCATTGACAGCCAGCCATTAGCAATACTTTCAGTAAAGATAAAAAAAACGCACACACAGAAATTCTTTGTTGTATACAAAATAGAGACACCTCGTTATACACTATATTAGCTCCAACAAAGTTCCCCTCCAACTTAATCCTGTAATTACTGTAATCTTGCGGGCAGTGGTGTGATGCGCCGCATGGCCATCATCTTTGTATACCCAAGTGTCCAAAGATGGCGGCCGCGTGTGTATGTGTGTGCATGTGTGTATGTGTCTCTGTATATGTATGTGTGTATGTATGTGTGTGTATGCATGTAGGTGTGCGTGTATGCACGTGTGTGCATATGTATGTGCATATATGTGTGTATATGTCTGTATGTGTGTGTGCATGTATGTGTGTATGCATGTGTATTTGCATGTGTGTGTCCGTCTGCACCCACAGCTGCTTATAAACTCTGAGGCTCTGTCTGCGGCCTATACAGAATCAGATGCCACCAGAGGGTGCCCTCAACCCATCTCCTTCTGCGTAGGCCGCAGACAGAGCCTTTGATTTTCCTAGCGCTGTGGACAGAGGTGGGTGCAGCGGTGGTAGCGGTTGAGCGGAAATGGCAGATGGGTGTGAGGACAGACATGCGGGGTGTGAAGCATCGGTGTCCCACCACTTGGTGTCATATTGGGACACTCATAACTTGGGTGTCCCAATATGGCTTCCAGCGTGCTTTTGGCCAATGCAGTACATTTTGGGTTCATGGACATCACCTTGGAAGTCGATGACGCCACTTGGCAACTATATAATAGATTACCTTAGCACAGGAAAACATTTTTTTTAAACACATATAATTGTGAAAAATATCTGCAATGCTGACGTCCCTGTTGGAACGCAGGCATACTCACTTTCGTGGCCATTCTGCGTGCCTCTGTCTCCCCTCATGACTGCCCACTTGGTTGTAGTGCCCCTGAGTCTGGTCGCCACAGAATTGTGCTACATGCATTGTGTTACTGGTCTAATGACAGTAATAATTTCTCTGCTGGTGATTGAAATATTCACACAGAATGCCTAAATCATTACCAGGAGGCTATGCTTTGATGCCTGGGTTGGGCTTGTGACACAGTCTCTGGTTATGGGAAAGAGTTAGCAGGTAGTAAGTCAGAGCAGTGGAGCTCCTGAATGGAGAGTCTGGGAAGATGTCACGCTTCCGGGGGAAGTCACCCAAGAGTGGACCCACTGGGCCATGGTACTGAATCCCCTGGGTGAGCTGATCCTAGTTTACCCAACCCCTATACAGGGATTGTCAGGGGCAAGCCCAGGGGGTCTAAGTACCACAGCAGCTAATACCAGGGGGCGGCTCGTAAGGTTAGCCTATACTAAGGCACAGCTAAGGATTCCGGGATAACAGGGTACAAGGCTGGAAGAACAGGGATGGTGCCACCGGGGAAGAGCACAGCAAGGGTTCCAGGAAACAGAGCACAAGGAAGGCCTGACCAACAGCTAGCAAAGCAGAGGCTCAACTAACACAATAATCAAGCACCTCCCATCAGAGGAGGTGGCCTGATATACCATAGAAAGAGCAGTTATTGGTCAAGGGGAGTGTCAGGTTCGACTGTGCCGGCCAATAGAGTCACAGGGGAGGAGTGCACCTAGTGCACCGCTGATTGGTCTCATGAATACGACTATAGTAATGTGCTCATGTGCGAGCCCGGCGGTGAGCTGACAGGAAGGGAACCCGGCGACGGCTCCAAGACACAGCACGCCTGGACGCCGGGTGCCCGGTCGGCAGAGGAGCAGGAGATGCCGACCCGGGAGAGGTGAGCTGGGAAGCGGTGCCAGGGGGCCTAACAGTACCCCCTCCCTCACGCCCCCTCCTCCGAAGGTGCGCTAAGAACCTCACCAGAATGTGTGGTGCATCAATGTTCTCCCATGGCTCCCAGGTCCTCTACTCATGACTAAAACCAGCTCAGTCAATTAGGAAGAGGGTCTTGCCTCTACTTTTCTTCATGGCAAGGATGTCCCTGACTTCATAGACATCCTCGGAGCTGAGAGGCCGTGGCACAGTGCCGGAGGAGGGATGATAGCGATTAAGCACCACCGGGTTCAACAACAAGACATGGAAGGAGTTAGCGATGCGAAGCGAGGCAGGTAGTCTCAGCATGTAGGCAACGTCGTTGATGCGTCCCAGGACTTCGCAGGGACCGTATAACGCCCCAACTTGTAGGATGGCACCTTTAGCCTGACGTATCTGGAAGAAAGCCACACATTATCGCCTGGGAGGAAAGATTGCGAATCAGACGTTTCTTATCGGCATGCCTTTTCATCCTGCCGGAGGCTTGTGTAAAAGCGTCTCCGGTCTCCTTCCAGATCCTGGAGAAGTCCATGGACGATGCATCAGCCGCCGGGTTGCCGGACGCTGAGGAAATTGGAAGAGGTAACCCAGGGTGTTGCCCGAATACCACTAAAAAAGGGGATTTAGCTGACGACTCACTAGAGTGATTGTTGTATGCAAATTCCACCCAAGGAAGGAGACAGGTCCAGTTATCGTGATGAGCGCTGGCAAAGTGCCAAAGATAGGTGGTGAGGACTTGGTTAATGTGCTCCACCTGCCCGTTGGACTGAGGATGATAGGCAGAGGAGAAGTCCAACGTGATGTCCATATGCTTGCACAGCGCCCTCCAGAACCGGGAGGTGAACTGGACTCCCCTATCGGACACAATATGGCGAGGAAATCCATGGAGCCGGAAGATGTGTTCAAAGAATATCTTGGCCAACTCAGGAGTGGAAGGTAGACCGGGTAAAGGAACGAAGTGAGACATTTTGGAGAAGCGATGCACGACTACCCATATGACCATACAGCCCGAGGAGCATGGGAGATCTGTAATGAAATCCATTGCTATATGTCGCCAAGGAGCCGATGGGACCGGAAGAGGCAGTAGATGTCCAGCCGGCAACTTTCTGGACATCTTATTTCTAGCACAAGATGGACATGAGGCAACGAAGTCCTGGACGTCTTGACGGATAGTAGGCCATAATAGTGACGAGTGATCAAAGAAAGAGACTTTTTAACTCCAACGTGACTGGCAATTTTCGATGAGTGTCCCCATGACAGGACTGTCCTTCTTTGATTCTGGGCGACGAATGTCTTACCCGGTGGAAGTCCAGCTACACGTTAGGGAGCCACAGTGATTATTTTGGTAGGGTCGACGATATGGAAGGGCTCATCTTCCACATCCAACGGCTAGAATGACCGCGACAGGGCATCAGCCTTGACATTTTTACTGCCAGGTCGGAAGTGCAGTTCAAAATTGAAATGTGCAAAGAACAGGGACCACCGGTACTGCTGGGGGCTGAGCCTCTGGGCAGACTGGAGATAAGCCAGGTTCTTGTGGTCAGTGAAGATTATGAACGGATGGACAGCACCCTCGAGGAGGTGTCGCCACTCCTCCAGTGCCAATTTGATGGCCAGCAATTCACGATCCCCGATTCAGTAATTGCGCTCTGATGTGGTAAATGCCTTGGAGAAGAACCAGCAGGCGACTAACCGACCCGAAGAGGATTTCTGGGAGAGGACAGCCCCCGCTCCTATGGAGGAGGCGTCTACCTCTACAATAAACTGTCTGTTTACATCTGGTCGGTGCAAGGTAGGAGCCTCGGAGAAGGAGCGCTTTAAGGAGGAAAAGGTGTTTTCAGCCTCTGGGGTCCAGGTACAAGCTTTTGCTCCCTTACAGATGAGAGCCGTGATGGGCTTGATCAAGGACGAAAATGGGGAATTACTTACCTGTAATAATTCGCAAAACCGTGTAACCGCTAAATAGCCCTAGGCCCCATAGGACGGGGCCACTTCAGAAGAGCGGAGAGCTTTTCAGGATCCATCCACAATCCGGAATCAGAGATGATGTATCCCAGGAAGGGCAATGAGGTATGCTCAAAGACACATTTCTCCATCTTGGCGTACAACTGATTCCTCCTCAGTCGGAGGCGGACTTGCCGTATGCCCCATCTATGAGAGGACAAATCCGGAGAGAAGATGAGGATGTCGTCCAAATATACCACCACACAGGTTGTACAACAAATCACGGAAGATGTCATTGACGATCTCTTGAAATACTGCGGGAGCGTTACACAACCCGTACAGCATGACCAAATACTCATAATGGCTGTCCCAGGTGTTGAAAGCCGTCTTCCATTTGTCTCCAGCACGTATGCGAACCAGGTTGTAGGCTCCTCGTAGGTCCAATTTCGTAAAGATGCGAGCCCCTTTCAGCCTGTCAAAGAGCTCCGGAATCAGCGGCAGGGGGTATTTGTTCTTGATGGTGATGGTATTCAAGCCTCTGTAATCTATACAGGGTCGAAGGGTGCCCTCCTTTTTCTTCACAAAGAAAAATCCTGTGCTAGCAGGGGACGTCGATTTTCGGATGAAGCCCCTGGCCAAATTGTCCGTGATGTACTCGGACATGGCTTGTGACTCAGCCGGGGACAACGGATAGATACGGCCCCTGGGTGGTGTAGCACCCGGTATCAGGTCAATAGGGCAATCATAAGGCCTATGAGGTGGGAGGACCTCTGCCTCCGTTTTGTTGAAGACATCCACGTACTGCCAATACGTAGCCGTTAAACCAGGAAGAACAGAAGCCAGTTGCGGGGAACCAGGTTGTAAAACAGACTGCAGGCACCTCTCGTGGCAGAGAGGGCCCCACCGCAGAACGTCCCCTGAGCGCCAGTCCAAGACAGGTTTATGAGTTCGGAGCCAGGGAAGCCTGAGGAGCAGAGCATGGGAGAGGCCAGGCAGGACATAGAAGGCAATCTTTTCACGGTGTAGGGCCCTGATTCCACCTCCACTTCCTCTGTCACCTTGGTGGCGGTTTCCTGCAGTGGCCTGCCATCCACCGAAGTGATTATACGAGGCGTCAATAGGGGTATTATGGGGATACCAAGCCGAGTCACTGCCTCTTGCCGAATGAAGTTTCCTGCTGACCCTGAATCCACGTAGGCTAACTCAGAGTAGTGTCTCTGCGGACGTATCACCTGCACGGGTAGGGTCAGAAGTTGAGAGACATCGCTCTCGCCTAGGATGGCATCTCGTACTTGACCTAGGCGGAGGGGTTTCCCGGCCTTTCGGGACAATTCCGGCGCTGATGGGATGCGTCCCGCAATACAGGCATAGTCTGCGAGCCAGCCTCTTTTCTCGGCGCCTTTCTGCCATTGTGACCCGATCCACCTGCATAGGGTCAAAAAGGGGGGCGGCGGCATACACCACAGGCCGTGTACAGGGCGGACTGCGTTCAGAGGAAGCGTCCGGGACTCACGGGAGCGCTCCTGGAACCGCAGGTCGATGCGAGTGGCTAGCGAGATCAAGGCCTCCAGCTCCGCTGGGATATCCCGACCCGCGAGTTCATCCTTTATCCTGCCAGGACAGGCCACGCCAGAAAGCACCAGTCAGCGCTTCGTTATTCCATCCTAACTCGGAGGAGAGTGTGCGGAAGCAGATGGCGTACTGCCCAACGGTGAGCACCCCTTGACGGAGGTTGAAGAGAGACTCCGTGACAGATGCGACCCGGCCGGGTTCGTCGAAGACCCTCCGAAATGTTTCCAGAAAGGTCAACAAGTGGGAGACCGCAGGGTCATCATGCTCCCAGAGGGGGTTAACCCACTCCAGAGCCTTGCCCTCCAGGTGGGACATCACAAAAGCCACCCTGGCCCGATCGGTGGGATGCTGCTATGGCAGCAGTTCAAAGTGAAGGCTACATTGGTTGAGGAAACCACGGCACGTCTTAGGATCTCCACTGTATCTAGGCGGTTGTCCAAGGTGGGGCGGAGGGGTCAGAACGCCACCCGGGGACCGGTCATCGGATACGGACTGGCCCGAGGTCATTGTTGCCGATTGCAAGGAGACCAGACGATCATTCATCACGGATATGTAAGACAGCATGTGAGACTGCGTGTCTTGTTGCACTGACAGCTCCTGCTGTAGGTTCGCGAGCTAATTGGCAGATGCTGGGTCAGAGGTCTGAAGGGAGGCTAACTGGGTATCCATGGACTAAAGAAAAGCCATAATACGGTTCTGATTTTCATGAAGATAAGCCAGCTCCTTTTGCGCTGAAAATGAGGTACCAGAGCGGGCCATGGCCTGATTATTCTGTCACGCTTCCGGGGGAATGCGCCCTAGAGTGGACCCACTGGGCCATGATACCGAACTTCCCTGGGTGAGCTGATCCTTGTTTACCCAACCCCTATACAGGGATTGTCAGGGGCAAGCTCAGGGGGTCTAAGTACCACAGCAGTTAATACCAGGGGTCGGCTCGTAGGGCTAGCCTATACTAAGACACAGCTAAGGATTCTGGGATAACAGGGTACAAAGCTAGGAGAACGGGGATGGTGCTACCGGGGCAGAGCACAGCAAGGGTTCCAGGAAACAGAGTACAAGGCTGGAAGAACATGGATGGTGCTACCGGGGAAGAGCACAGCAAGGGTTCCAGGAAACAGAGCACAAGGAAGGCCTGACCAACAGCTAGCAAATCAGAAGCTCAACTAAGACAATAATCAGGCACCTCCCATCAGAGGAGGTGGCCTGATATACCATAGAAAGAGCAGCTATTGGTCAAGTGGAGTGTCAGGTTGGACTTTGCCGGCCTCTAGAGTCACAGGGGAGGAGTGCACCTAGTGCGCCGCTGATTGGTCACATGAATACGACCATAGTAATGTGCTCATGTGCGAGGCCGGCGGTCAGCTGACAGGAAGGGAACCCGGCGACGGCTCCAAGACACAGCACGCCTGGACGCCGGGTGCCCGGTCGGCAGAGGAGCAGGATATGCCGACCCGGGAGAGGTGAGCTGGGAAGCGGTGCTAGGGGGCCTAACAGAAGCCCTTCTGAGGGATAACTGCATGGCAGGACCTCAGTCCCAAGATCATCCTAACTTCCACGGTCTGATGACAGAATCTGTGAAGTAGCAGAAAGTGTAGTTCCCAGGGGCTCAGCAACATCATAGGGTCAGGGACCTACAACTGGCACAATAGCCCTCAGGATCTGCGTTACCAGCCCAGCTGGAGGAAACATACTGCAGAGAAGCAGAACTATGCAGTATCAGTAGTTTCAAGCTCCAAGAAACGTTATAACAGAAGAGTAGCAGCAGTAGGCAAAACTACTACCCAGCAGACAGTCAAACCTCTATTAGGCAATGTTCACACGTAGCGTCTTTTTTTTTGCAGTTGCACTTTTTTGCTGCATATATTATAACTAGATGGTGGCCCGATTCTAACACATCGGGTATTCTATAATACTTTGTAAACAGGATGAGTGCATCACACTGACTGACAACTTGTACAGGATGAACTGCGTCATGACTGACAGCCTTGTAGACAGGAGTAAAGTTCAACACACTGACTGACAGCCTTGTAGACAGGAGTGAAGTTCGTGACACTGACTGACAGCCTTGTAGACAGGAGTGAAGTTCGTCACACTGACTGACAGCCTTGTAGACAGGAGTGAAGTTCGTCACACTGACTGACAGCCTTGTAGACAGGAGTGAAGTTCGTCACACTGACTGACAGCCTTGTAGACAGGAGTAAACTGCGTCACACTGACTGACAGCCTTGTAGACAGGAGTGAAGTTCGTGACACTGACTGACAGCCTTGTAGACAGGAGTGAAGTTCGTCACACTGACTGAACAGCCTTGTAGACAGGAGTGAAGTTCGTGACACTGACTGACAGCCTTATAGACAGGAGTGAAGTTCATTACACTGACTGACAGACCTTGTAGACAGGAGTAAACAGTGTCACACTGACTGACAGACCTTATAGACAGGAGTAAACTGCATCACACTGACTGACAGACCTAATAAACAGGAGTAAGGAGTGAGGATGAGGAGGCTGTGAGAATGGGGAGGCTGTGAGGATGGAGGAGGCTGTAAGGATGGGGAGGCTGAGGGGTTGGAGGAGGCTGTGAGGATGGAGGAGGCTGTGAGGATGGAGGAGGCTGAGGGGATGGAGGGGGCTGAGAGGATGGGGAGGCTGTGAGGATGGGGAGGCTGTGAGGGTGGAGGAGGCTGTGAGGATGGAGAGGCTGAGGGGTTGAGGAGGATGTGAGGATGGATGAGTCTGAGGGGTTTGAGGAGACTGTGAGGATGGAGGAGGCTGAGGGGATGGAGGAGACTGAGGGGATGGGGAGGCTGTGAGGGTGGAGGAGGCTGTGAGGATGGAGGAGGCTGAGGGGATGGAGGGGGCTGAGAGGATGGGGAGGCTGTGAGGATGGGGAGGCTGTGAGGGTGGAGGAGGCTGTGAGGATGGAGAGGCTGTGAGGATGGGGAGGCTGAGGGTTGGAGGAGGATGTGAGGATGGAGGAGGCTGAGGGGTTTGAGGAGACTGTGAGGATGGAGGAGGCTGAGGGGATAGAGGAGACTGAGGGGATGGGGAGGCTGTGAGGGTGGAGGAGGCTGTGAGGATGGAGGAGGCTGTGAGGATGAGGAGGCTGAGGGGTTGGAGGAGGCTGTGAGGATGGAGGAGACTGAGGGGATGGAGGAGGCTGTGAGGATGGGGAGGCTGTGTGAGCGTAAATGGGGAGGCTGTGAGGATGGTGGAGGCTGTGAGGATGGAGGAGGCTGTGAGGATGAGGAGGCTGTGAGGATGGGGAGGCTGAGGGGATGGAGGAGGCAGTGAGGAGCCCGCACGCTGCGGGGACACTCACCAGCGCTCCATCCCATCATCTGCCTGGAGGGATTGAGGAGGCTGTGAGGATGGGGAGGCTGAGGGGATGGAGGAGGCTGTGAGGATGGAGATGGCTGAGGGGATGGAGGAGACTGTGAGGATGGGGAGGCTGTGAGGATGGAGGAGGCTGTGAGGATGGAGGAAGCTGTGGGGATAAGGAGGCTGTGAGGATGGAGGAGGCTGTGAGGATGGAGAAGGCTGAGGGGATGGAGGACGCTGAGGGGATGGAGGAGGCTGTGAGGATGGAGGAGGCTGTGAGGATGGGAGGCTGTGAGGATGGAGGAGGCTGTGAGGATGGAGGAGGTTGTGAGGATGGAGGAGGCTGTGAGGATGGAGGAGGCTGTGAGGATGGAGAGGCTGAGGAGATGGAGGAGGCTGTGAGGATGGAGGAGGCTGTGAGGATGGAGGAGGCTGAGGGGATGGAGGAGGCTGTGAGGATGGGGAGGCTGAGGGAATGAAGGAAGCTGTGAGGATGGAGGAGGCTGTGAGGATGGGGAGGCTGTGAGGATGGAGGAGGCTGTGAGGATGGAGGGGTCTGTGAGGATGGGGAGGCTGTGAGGATGGAGGAGGCTGTGAGGATGGGGATGCTGAGGGGATTGAGGAGGCAGTGAGGATGGAGGAGGCTGTGAGGATGGAGGAGGCTGAGGGATGGAGGAGGCTGTGAGGATGGGGAGGCTGAGGGATGGAGTAGGCTGTGAGGATGGAGGAGGCTGTAAGGATGGAGGAGGCTGAGGGGATGGAGGAGGCTATGAGGATGGGGAGGCTGAGGGAATGGAGGAAGCTGTGAGGATGGAGGAGGCTGTGAGTATGGGGAAGCTGAGGGGATGGAGGAGGCTGTGAGGACGGAGGAGGCTGAGGGGATGGAGGAGGCTGCAAGGATGGGGTTTGCATTCAAACCGCGCGCCAAGCCACAGTACTTTTCTGATTGGTCAACCGTAGCGACCAGAGACGCGGAATTCAAACCGCGCGCCAAGCCGCGCTACTTCTCTGATTGGTCGCCGCGGCCACAGCGACCAATCAGAACAGTACTGATACACGGGTCTGGCCGACGGTGGCCGCAGCGCGCGAGTAAACCGGGAGATGACTGGCTAATGCTGGTCATCTCCCGGCTGGCTTGCCGCAGACCTCTGTGCCGCAGGTAGCAGTGGGTGAGCTCCGGTCAGTGGATCGCCAGCCGGGAGATAACTCGCGCGTAGCGGCCACCGTCGGCCAGACCCGTGTATCCCCGCGCAGCTGTTGCCGGGCTGCAAATAGGCGCGAAATTCGAACTTTGAATTTGCGCGCCTATTTGTATAGTCTGTGCTCATTGGTGGCCGCCTCTGGCGGGCTCCAATAAGCTGCCTCTGTCTGGCGCACGATTTCTGTGACCAACAGACGCCTTAGACAATTATATAGTAGATGGCTTTCATGTAGTATAATTGGCTCCATGTAATATAATGCACCCCCCATAGTATAGTACAATATACACCCTCAGTCCTCCATATAGTATAATGCACCCCCAAACTCCTCCATATAGTATAATGCACCCCCAAAATTTCTCCATATTGTATAATGCACCCCAAAAGTCCTCCATATAAAATAATGCACCCCCACAGTCCTCCATATAGTATAATGCACCCCCACAGTCCTCCATATAGTATAATGCACACCCACAATCCTCCACATTGAATAATGTACCCCATAGTCCTCCAAAATATTACACCCTCTCAGACTTCCATAAGGAATTATAAGGACATCCAATATTTTCCTGTTATAACAAATCAAGAAAACATATATAATAACTAGACTTATTAATTAAATGATATCTGGCATAAAAATAAAGACTCATTGATGTCAGACTTTTTTTTTTTATAGAAAACCAATATATTGGCTAGCATCTAAAAGAAACTTTTGCAACAAATCAGCTATATATGCAGTATCTGGTGACAACATCGATATTTACAGGAACACGGCCAGGTTGTTCTTGTCAATAAGACCAAGAGCACACTGTGCTCGTGTCTCAATGATCCACTGAGCCTCCTTTCTTAGGAGGTGGTTATGAGTGTCTCCTACCCGTGCATGCGGTTTAACCACTTCAAGCCCTACAAAGGTTAGTGTATCTGGATTACCTGCATGTGCCTCTAGTATGTGTCTTCTTAACCATGGGGATCCCTTGCCAGACTGAACAGATTTATAATGCTCTTTAAACCGTATATAAAGAGGCCTAATAGTCTTGCCTATGTAAAAACGTCAGGGGTAGAAAATTGCATATATTACCCATTTGGTTTTGCATGCAATAAAAAAACAAACTTTGTGATTTGTCACAGATTTGTATAGAATTATTAGTTACTAGAAATAAGCCCAATGCTATTGCATCGGGAGGACATTCTCTGTGCCTGTCTCCCCTTGTGCGCTCTCTCCACACTGTGCTGTCTCTCCCCCTGTGCGCTCTCTCTGCTCTATGTGCTCTCAGCCCCTGTGTGCGCTGTCTCTCCCTACGACTCTGCCTCCCTCTGTGCCTTCTGCTTCCTGTGTGCCTGCGTCCCATCACAGAGCCACCATATAATGCTTACCACTGAGCCACCATACAGTGTTCACCACCGAGCCACCATACAGTGCTAACCACTGAGCCACTGCACAGTGCTAACCACTGAGTCACCGCACAGTGCTAACCACTGAGCAACCATATACAGTGCTAACCACTGAGCCACCATATACAGTGCTAACCACTGAGCCACCATATACAGTGCTAACCACTGAGCCACCAAACAGTGCTAACCACTGAGCCACCACACAGTGATAACCACTGAGCCACCACACAGTGATAACCACTGAGCCACCACACAGTGATAACTACTCAGCCACCACGCAGTTTTTTTTTAAATCTCCCGCCAATAGCGTGCTGCTCAGCTGATTGGTTATGCACTACTGGGCGCGCGACCAATCAGCTGAGCAGCACAGTATTGGCGGGAGATTTAAATATGCCCGCCCGCTGCTCATTGCTATCCCACCAGGAGATTAGCGTCGGCCGCCGTTGACCTCCCGGCAGCGGGAGATTAGCAGCTGCCACCGAATGAATATCAGCGGGCAGCCGCTCACTGCTATTCCTCCGGAAGATCAGCGGCGGGCGACACTGGTCGGTATGGCAGTGAGCGGTGGGCGGGCATTTATAAATTTCCCGCCAATAATGTGCTGCTCAGCTGCCCGGCGCGCAATCAATCAGCTGAGCAGCGCAGTATGGGTGGGAGATTTAAAGATCGCTCAGCTGTGAGCGGGGGGCATTTTTAAATCTCCCACCAGTAATGAGCGGCGCGGGATTCAAATCCCCTGCCAAAGCTGCGCGGCACCAGGCACTCAGCCAATGAGCGGCATGGGATTCAAATCCCGCGTGGCAGCGCTCATTGGCTCAGTTGGCAGCCGCCTCAGCCAGTGAACGGTGCCGCGTGGCTTTAGCGGGGGATTTGAATCCCGCGCAGCTCATTGGCTGAGCGTGAGTGGTGCCGCGCGGCTTTGGCGGGGGATTTGAATCCAGTCCGCCATATCGGAATACACCTAACTTGGGTGTTCCAATATGCAGTCAGCGTACTTCCGATGCGAGCTGGCGCCGCTCATCTACCGGTTGCGTCGCCGATGACCTCCCTGCGGCTGGAGATGAGCTGCGGCTGCCGTCGGGAGATCAGCAGCTAGCGACGCTGATCTTCTGCCGGACTAGCGGTGTCGTGTTGTCACTTGTCACAATCCACCACAACTAACGCTGCCGCGGTGGATTGTGGGATAGCGACACAATTGCTGGAAGTGTGACAGAGCCGATTATATATTAAACTAGCTGTAGTACCCGGCTACGCCCGGGTTAATAAATAACTGATGTAAGCTATAACAAAATGGAATTTGCATATGTCATATTAATGACATGTAAGAAAATAGAAGCTGAGCTGTGATTGATTGCTTTAGGCAGCCTGATAAATCTCCAGCCAACAGTAAACCCTCCCCCTGGCCGGGCAGTATATGTTACCTCACACATACACATAATAGACAGCTCATGTGACTGACATCTGCCTTAATTCCCTATATGGCACATGTGTTGCACATTGGCTGTTTTTAATCAGATGTTTATGTTTGGAAATTAAAGATAGCACACGTATGAGGCAAGTTGTGTGAGGTGATTTGTGCACATCTGTGTCTGTCTGTGTGGTGTGTGTGTCCCTGGGGTGTGTGTATGTGTGTGTCCCTGTGGGGTGAGTGCATGTGTCCCTATAGGGTGTGTATGTGTGTGTGTCCCTGTGGGGGGTCTGTGTGGTGTGTGTCTCTGTTGTGTGTGTCTTTTTGTGGTGTGTGTGTCCCTGTGGGGTGAGGGCATGTGTCCCTATAGGGTGTGTATGTGTGTGTGTCCCTGTGGGGGGGGGGGTCTGTGTGGTATGTGTCTCTGTGTAGATTCAAGATTCAAGATTCAAGATTCAAAGAAGCTTTATTGGCAGGACCAAATACATCTCAGTTTTGCCAAAGCAATTGTATGAAGGGAATAGAGATAGGGACTGTGGAGATGTTGGGTAGGAGCTGTAGGGAAGGTGGATGGGATGGATCCAGGATGGGGGGGCTATAATCCATGGCATAGGGAAGGTGGATGGGGCAAGTCCAGGGTGGGGGCTATAGTCTATGGCTTAAGAAAGGTGAATGGGGGCAGATCCAATGTGGAGGCTATAGTCCATGGCATCATAGCTCTTTTTCTCGCAGTCTATGGCATTCGCTCACATACCGCACTGCTATCTCCACTGCTCTCTCTTCTTCTCCCAGCAGGATAGATGTTTTTTCTTCCTCCTTCATGGTGATGAAATCCGGGAAGAGATGAGAGAGTCTCCTGAAGTGGGTGTCCCTCACTGCTGAGTATTTGGAACAGTGTAGCAGGAAGTGGGTTTCGTCCTCCAGGGCCTCCTGATCACAGTGTTGGCACAGTCTTTCCTCCCTGGGCTTGTATCTCTGCCTGTGTCGGCCGGACTCGATGGCCAGCCTGTGGGCACTGAGTCTATATCGGCTCAGGATCTTGCGGTCTCTGGGATCCGGGAGTTTCTCCAGATATGGGGCCAGTTTGTAGTCTCTCTGTAGGCTCCGGTACATGGTCAGTTTCTGTGAGCTGATGATATCATTCTTCCAGTCACTGACATACCTCTCTTGGCCTTCGTCTACCATCTTCCTGATTCCGGCTTTTGTCAGGCTGTGATTGGTGTTCTGGTTGTGTTGGGCTTGGCTGGGCTGTTCCGAGGGTCCTGGTTTTTCTGTTTCACCTATATGTATCTGGGCTTTATGGTGATGGGAGCTTGGATTGCTCCTATGTAGGTGAGCCCGGAATGACAGTGCCCTCTTTAGAACCGTTAGGTGTAGAGGGAATCTGCCCAGCTCTGCCCGACAGGCACTGTTGGAAGTGCTCCGGTGGACCTGGAGAAGATGCTTACAGAATTCCAGGTGGAATATTTCTGTTGGGCTGGAGTCCCACCTTGACCAGTCTGGGTAGGTGTGATGACCCCAGACTTCGCTGCCATACAGGAGGATTGGGGCGATGATGGAGTCGAAGATTTTTAGCCAGACCCTCACTGGTGGCTTCAGATGGTAGAGTTTCCTTCGGATGGCATAGAAGGTTTTGCAAGCCTTGTCTTTAAGGGTCTCTGTGGCTTGTTTGAAGCTCCCTGACCGGTGAATCTCTAGGCCCAGGTAGGTATATTTATCTGTTCCTGTGAGGTCGCAGTTGTTGAGGACAAATGATGGGTGCTGGTCTGATCTTCTCCTTCTCCTCTGGAACACCATGGTGTTGGTTTTCTTTAGGTTGACCGGTAGTGCCCAGCTGAATTTCTCTAGGATTTTCAGGTTGTCTTGGAGGCCTTTCTCGGTTGGTGACAGCAGCAGCAGGTCATCTGCGTACAGCAGGAATTTCACCTGAGCGTCATGGAGGGTGAGACCTGGTGCGGTGGAGGATTCCAGGGCGGTAGCCAGCTCATTGATATAGATATTAAAGAGCGTTGGACTTAGGCTGCAGCCTTGTCTGACTCCACGGCTCTGTTGGAAATAATCCGTTCTTTTGCCGTTCACACTCACACTGCAGAGGTTCTCGGTGTAGGAGCTTTTGATGACATCGTAGGTCTTTCCTCCTATTCCGCTCTCCAGCAGTTTCAGGAATAAGCCCGGGTGCCACACCGAATCAAAGGCCTTTTTAAAGTCCACAAAGCAGGCGTATATCTTCCCATTCTTTGTATTGTGGACGTGTCTCTGAATGAGGCTGTGCAGGGTGTAGATGTGGTCAGTGGTGCGGTGGTTCGGCATGAACCCTGCTTGGCTCTTGCTGAGGACGTTGTGCTCGGTGAGGAAGGTGAGGATCCTCTTGTTCAGAATGCTGTTGAACAGTTTTCCCAGGTTGCTGCTGAAACATATGCCTCGGTAGTTGGCTGGGTCATACCTGTCCCCACTCTTGTGGATGGATGTAATGAGGCCTTGGTTCCAGGTACGGGGGAAGTAGCCGGCCCTCAGCACAATATTGAATAGTTTGACCATTGCAGCCTGTATTTCTGGTGGGCTGTGCTTCAGCATTTCTGGTAGGATCCCATCCAGGCCACCGGCTTTTCTACACCTTATGGAAGAGATCCTCTCGGCTACTTCCTGTAGTGTTATAGGTGTATCCACCGGGTTTTGGAAGTTTTTGATTTTTTCCTCCATTGCTTTTAGTTTTGCCGTAATGTTTTCCTGTTCTTGGCTTAGTTCTTCCTTTGGGATGTGACTCACCGTGCCCGGCTGACTCCGGTTTAGACAGGCGATGCTTCCTTCCTCCTTGTCACGGGTGGACCGCGCCTGCCGGTAGTGGGGCCTGGTTGAGTGCAGATCAAAAAGGGTTGAAGACGTCTTGGTGGAACAGATTAAAGGGGTTTTTAATTTATTCGTGACGCCACCTATGAGTAGTTTCGGTAAGGGCTACCGATGCTGCGGAACCTCCGGGGGATGGACAGCAGCAAGATGGAACGCTCCCCACAGGCTGAGCGGTGATCCCCGGAGGCTGGAGCTGCACAAGATGTTGTGCGGCAGCTGCGGTTACCTTGTAATGCGGACGGACAGTTCATAAGGAAGCACGGACACAGAAAGTCTCTGCAACGGGTCTTTACTGTAACCAGCAGGCAGTACATGGTATACAGTTAACGGGTAGTGGACCGGGTGGACTCAGCAGTGATGGTGTCCCTTAGAAATCCGCAGTGTTCCTCCATTCTAACTAAGTGGTTGCCAGTGTCGCCCAGGAATACCAGGTCGGGTACGGGGAGGCTGCTTCAATGCCCTATCCAAGATGTACGTTCTGGATGTTTTGGGGAGCCTTGGATCCCTCGGTGGGTACACCGCTGGTTAGACGACTGGAAGTTGGCTGGTGGTGGGGTGCTCCTGTGAAGCTGCTCCTCCACGCTTCTGGTTCGCGTAGCAGAGGTGAACTGCTGCCAGCTTCGGTACCAGTGAACCGGCTGTGAAGTTTTGGGCACGGGAGTCTTTTGGGAACCCGTGGTAATGATGCCCGATCCCGGTTGTTGAGGCCTCAGGTGCGAACAGCCGACCGGTGACGGCCCGGGGGCTGCACGGGGTGCGGAGCCCCAGCTCCTCTCCAAGTTCTAGACTGCTCAGGTCAAGTTCTAGAGCCCTTCTCTCTTTGACTAAGGGTCTGTTCTCCTACACACTTCCCTAGCACTCCGCCCACCAGGACCTAGGATTGGCCCTCTGTTCTTGGTGATGCATGCAGGGTTGGATTTCTAAGTTAACCAGATCACTGCTGTGTCAGAGAATATTGCGGCTGCATTTATGGCTGCAATACCCTCTTGTGACGCACTCTTTGCGGGGCGCCACAGATGTCTTTATAGAGGTCTCTGAAGTAATGGAGCCAGATGTTGCCATTTTGGATATAGGTGTTGTTTTTCTTTTTTGTGCCCATGTGGTTCCATAGTTCCCAGAAGGAGTTGTCTTGGAGGGCGTCTTGGAGTTGGTTGAGCTTGGTAGAGATGTAACTCTGCTTCTTCCTCCTGAGGATGGTTTTGTATTGCCTTTGTATGAAGTCATAGGCTTCCCTCAGGCCCGGGTGGTTGGGGTCTCTGTGTTTCTTGTTGGAGGCTGTTCTCAGGGTCTTCCGTACGGCTTTACATTCTCTGTCAAACCAACCATTGACCTGTGTTTCTTTTGGTCTCTTGTAGGTGACTTTTTTAAGGTCGGACAGTCTGGCCATTGCATGGAATATATTGTTGAGGTCCTTTGCAGCTTGACTCACTCCCTCTGGGTTCGGCTTGTACTCGTAGTTGTAGAAGTGGTGGAGCATCCGCTGTATTTCAGGGCTGCTGGAAGCTTCTTTATACTTTAGTGCCGACATTTTGGACCATTTATAGGATGGAGGCCGGCTGAAGAGACCGCTCTGCTGTGGCTTCTGAGTGGATGGTTTCTCTGTAGATTTCATGTACAGAAGAAGTTGGCTGTGGTCTGATAGGTGCGTTTGTGGGGTGACTATGAAGGCGCTGACATCTGCCAGGTTCATGTCTGTAATGGCGTAATCTACTACACTCCTCCCTACATGGGAGTTTAGTGTATACCTTCCTAGGGAGTCACCCTTGCTTCGTCCATTAAGGATATGAAGTCCTAAACTTCTACATACGTTCAGGAGCTTTCTGCCACTTTTGTTGACTGTACTATCATAGCTGTTTCTCTCCGTGTGTACAGAGTCCTGGCTGTCATTCTCTGCTCCAAGTATGTAGATGTTTCCATCCGTGGTCAGGAAGTCTCTCTCTCTCCCAGTTCTTGCATTGAGGTCTCCAAAGATGAGAACTTTGCCCAGTGCTTGATAATGGGCGGCTTCTCCTTGTAAGATCTCGAAACAGTCTGGATTGAAGTAGGGGGACTCTGGCGGTGGTATATAGGTGGCGCAGAGGTAGACATCAGACTGACAGGTGAGGATGGAGCTGCTGATTCTGATCCATATGTGGCTGCCTCCTCTCTTCCCCGGTTTGATGTGTTGGTGGAGCTCCTCTTTATACCAGATCAGTATTCCTCCTGAGCCCTGGCCCTGTTAGATGTTTTTATTTTTCTGGGCATGGACCGAGAATTCCTTGTATCCAATGGGCACCAGGGATTCGTTTTCGGCTCTGTTCCATGTTTCCAGGAGGATCTGAATGTCTATATTTTTCAGTCTTTGTATAAAATCAGGGTCCTTTGTTTTACATCCAAAGGTCGAGGCGTTGAGACCCTGAATATTCCAGCTGCTGATTGTGATTGAAGACATTGTTCTGTGTATCTTGTGTGTATATACCTTGTAATGAGTATGGCTGTGTGGGACGCACTGGAGTTCTTTCTGATTTGTAGAGGTGCCTGGTTCCATCCAGTCACATTAGTCTCTCACGCAGTGCGCTGAGCAGGGTGTTTATCTCATCCCTATCTCTGCTCTGCATGTAACTGTATGGGCTTGGTGGTCCTCTCTGTGGAGGTCTCCACCTCTGATGGTCTGATATTGGCTGTATGTGTCTGTGTGGGCTCGGTGGTCCCCACTGTGGAGGTCTCCATCTCTGATGGCTTGATATTGGCTGCATGTGTCTGTGTGGGCTCGGTGGTCCCCACTGTGGAGGTCTCCATCTCTGATGGTCTGATATTGGCTGCATGTGTCTGTGTGGGCTCGGTGGTCCCCACTGTGGAGGTCTCAACCTCTGATGGTCTGATATTGGCTGCATGTGTCTGTGTGGGCTCGGTGGTCCCCACTGTGGAGGTCTCCACCTCTGATGGTCTGATATTGGCTGCATGTGTCTGTGTGGGCTGGGTGGTCCCCTCCGTGGTGGTCTCCTCCTCTGATGGTCTGATACTGGGTGAGGAGCTTTGTTTCCAGCATCCGGAGGTAGGATTGGGGTTTTCTGCTCTTTCATTCTCAGGAATCTTTCAGTGTGGTCATGGTCACTGTTGGATCCAGGCCTGGGGTCTCTGTTTAGCACGATGTCTTTCAGCTCTGTGGCCAGGAGGGTGACCCCTTGTTTGTTGAGGTGTTTATTATCGTGCAGGTGACTGATGTTTATGGAGAGGTGTTGTGCCAGGGTCACGTTTGGCACAGCCTTGATCCTTTCAGTCAGTTCCATGTTGATGGTTTGGGTGGTTTCCCTGGATATATCCCTTCTTGGGAGCAGCGATGACAGAATGATTTTGGTGTCTGGGAATTGTAGTTTTGTCGTCTTTGCCAGTTTAGTCAGTTGTTCTGCGATCTGCTGGTGCTGGTCTGGCAGATTGTCTGTACCCGTGTGTATAATAATATGCTTTGGGTTGGTAAAACATGGATTGCTGATGACCTTTGTTGCCTGTTCAACGTTTGTACAGCGGATTGTACGGACATGTTTTTCTGGGAATAGCCGCTGTGCATCTAGGTACATCCCATTTGAGTCCATTATTAGGACAATATCAGGACTTTGTGGTGTCTTGGGGGGGTTATGGTGCTGCTGATGGGGGGCTGTGTTGCTGGCTTTGCTGGTGGCTGGTTCTCTTCTCTCTTCCATCTCTCTAGTTTCAGGATCAGTCATATTGTTGGTTATTGTCTCTACATTCTGCTCAGTGGTGGCCATGTTGTCTGCTCTCTGGCTTGTTTCCATTGCCCCCTGCTGGTTCAGATGTCCAGGGCAATTGGCTTTTAATTCTGTAAGTTCCTTTCGAAGTGTGTCATTGTCTTTTTTCAGTTCATACATTTCCTGCAGAGCTGCCTTGTGTTGACATTTTAGTTCACACATGTCTGCCTTTATTTTCTGTAGATCTGTGTTGTATTCACTGTATTTCTGCTTATTGATCTCTTCTGTTGCTTGGTGATTTGCATTTCTTTGTGAGTTTTAGGGATGAGCGAGTCTACTCGCTAGGACTCGTTACTCGGCGATTCTTAAGGGACTCGCTGGACTCGGTAATCGGCGAGTCTTTTAGCGAATACTCGCTCAGTAACGAGTCCAATGCAAGTCAATGGCAATCTTAGTTTTGTCAGAGTTTACTTTCTCTCACTCGCTAGACTCGCTAGACTCGCTCTATCACATCGCTATATAGCTTGAATCTCCCCAAACAGCAGCGAGTCTGAGCGAGTCTACGAGTCCGAATCCTAGCGAGTCTGCGATTCCGAGTCCTGTATTCTCTATTCGGGACTCGCGAATCCAGAATCTTTTATGTTACTAGTCAGCATTGCGTGTTAGGTCAGAAAACTTGTGAAGAAGGACAAGCATCTTAGCCAATCATAGTCAGTAATGCCATAGCAGCTTTGGTTGTGTCAGGACTATGATTGGCTGCTGTCCATCGTGATGCCTATGTCATCTATGACAGGCAAGGCAGTATATAAGGCTTGCCCCCGCCATTTTGGGCACATTCCTGAGAAGAGCTGACCTAGTGCAGGGAGACTTGGAGCAGATCTAGGGACAGTTAAGCAGTGTAGGAGTCACATATAACCCAAAAGTTCTTTTCAGAACTAACAGGACGGAGTGTAGGAGTCAAGATTCCTCACACATAACCCAAAAGTTCTTTTCAGAACTACCAGGACGGAGGATTGCTGTACAGGACTGTAAGGAAGGGGAGATAGGAGCAGCCTTACAGTGAATCCAGCACCATCCTCAGAGCTTAGTTCACCCAGCTTTCCGCAGAGCTGTAATCCTAAGCTTTTTCTTATTTTTTGGCACTAGTCTACAAATAATTTTGGTGCCATTTTTCCACAAAAAATTTCCTGTGCCAGTGCGTTGCTGTACGGTGTCCTGCCTGCAGCTCGCACGGTACTTGTAAACTTGCACGCAGCCAGCACCGCAGCCTAATAGTGCCTGGTTCTGCGTACTAAACAATTTTTTCCTGTGCCAGTGCGTTGCTGTACGGTGTCAATCCTACCGCTTTTTACATTTTTGAGCACTAGCACCGCAAAATTTTAGTGCCTGTTCTGCGTACAAAAATTTTCCTGTGCCAGTGCGTTGCTGTACGGTGTCCTGCCTGCAGCTCGCACGGTACTTGTAAACTTGCACGCAGCCAGCACCGCAGCCTAATAGTGCCTGGTTCTGCGTACTAAACAATTTTTTCCTGTGCCAGTGCGTTGCTGTACGGTGTCCTGCCTGCAGCTCGCACGGTACTTGTAAACTTTACGCAGCCAGCACCGCAGCCTAACAGTGCCTGGTTCTGCGTACTAAACAATTTTTTCCTGTGCCAGTGCGTTGCTGTACGGTGTCCTGCCTGCAGCTCGCACGGTACTTGTAAACTTGCACGCAGCCAGCACCGCAGCCTAAAGTGCCTGGTTCTGCGTACTAAACAATTTTTTCCTGTGCCAGTGCGTTGCTGTACGGTGTCCTGCCTGCAGCTCGCACGGTACTTGTAACATTGTACGCAGCCAGCACCGCAGCCTAATAGTGCCTGGTTCTGCGTACTAAACAATTTTTTCCTGTGCCAGTGCGTTGCTGTACGGTGTCCTGCCTGCAGCTCGCACGGTACTTGTAAACTTGCACGCAGCCAGCACCGCAGCCTAATAGTGCCTGGTTCTGCGTACTAAACAATTTTTTCCTGTGCCAGTGCGTTGCTGTACGGTGTCCTGCCTGCAGCTCGCACGGTACTTGTAACATTTTACGCAGCCAGCACCGCAGCCTAATAGTGCCTGGTTCTGCGTACTAAACAATTTTTTCCTGTGCCAGTGCGTTGCTGTACGGTGTCCTGCCTGCAGCTCGCACGGTACTTGTAAACTTGCACGCAGCCAGCACCGCAGCCTAACAGTGCCTGGTTCTGCGTACTAAAAAATTTTTTTCCTGTGCCAGTGCGTTGCTGTACGGTGTCCTGCCTGCAGCTCGCACGGTACTTGTAAACTTGCACGCAGCCAGCACCGCAGCCTAACAGTGCCTGGTTCTGCGTACTAAACAATTTTTTCCTGTGCCAGTGCGTTGCTGTACGGTGTCCTGCCTGCAGCTCGCACGGTACTTGTAACATTTTACGCAGCCAGCACCGCAGCCTAATAGTGCCTGGTTCTGCGTACTAAACAATTTTTTCCTGTGCCAGTGCGTTGCTGTACGGTGTCCTGCCTGCAGCTCGCACGGTACTTGTAAACTTGCACGCAGCCAGCACCGCAGCCTAACAGTGCCTGGTTCTGCGTACTAAACAATTTTTTCCTGTGCCAGTGCGTTGCTGTACGGTGTCCTGCCTGCAGCTCGCACGGTACTTGTAAACTTGCACGCAGCCAGCACCGCAGCCTAACAGTGCCTGGTTCTGCGTACTAAACAATTTTTTCCTGTGCCAGTGCGTTGCTGTACGGTGTCCTGCCTGCAGCTCGCACGGTACTTGTAAACTTGCACGCAGCCAGCACCGCAGCCTAACAGTGCCTGGTTCTGCGTACTAAACAATTTTTTCCTGTGCCAGTGCGTTGCTGTACGGTGTCCTGCCTGCAGCTCGCACGGTACTTGTAAACTTGCACGCAGCCAGCACCGCAGCCTAACAGTGCCTGGTTCTGCGTACTAAACAATTTTTTCCTGTGCCAGTGCGTTGCTGTACGGTGTCCTGCCTGCAGCTCGCACGGTACTTGTAAACTTGCACGCAGCCAGCACCGCAGCCTAACAGTGCCTGGTTCTGCGTACTAAACAATTTTTTCCTGTGCCAGTGCGTTGCTGTACGGTGTCCTGCCTGCAGCTCGCACGGTACTTGTAAACTTGCACGCAGCCAGCACCACAGCCTAACAGTGCCTGGTTCTGCGTACAAACAATTTTTTCCTGTGCCAGTGGTTGCTGTACGGTGTCCTGCCTGCAGCTCGCACGGTACTTGTAAACTTGCACGCAGCCAGCACCGCAGCCTAACAGTGCCTGGTTCTGCGTACTAAACAATTTTTTCCTGTGCCAGTGCGTGCTGTACGGTGTCCTGCCTGCAGCTCGCACGGTACTTGTAACATTTTACGCAGCCAGCACCGCAGCCTAATAGTGCCTGGTTCTGCGTACTAAACAATTTTTTCCTGTGCCAGTGCGTTGCTGTACGGTGTCCTGCCTGCAGCTCGCACGGTACCTTCCATCTGTCTTAAAATATCTTAGCCTCTAGTGTGTACCTTTCACGAAATAGTACCTGCTACTTGTTTTACAAGCCCCCAGAAAGCCACCAGAAATTATAAAATGTCACCCAAAAAACCAAATCCCAAAAAAAGTGTTGCTAAGGGACAGGGACGAGGTACAGGCATTGGTAGTCGTGGCCAACTATCCACCAGTTCGGGCAGACAGACGAGGATTGATCGATCGTTCCTCCTGTCTAACTTTCCCCCAGGAAAGTAAACGAGTATTGAGGCCGGAAGACGAACACCATCTAACGTCTTGGCTGGCAGACAAGACCTCAACAACAGGTTCTTGCAGCACTCAAGGTTCCTTGAGCACTGTGTCTACTGTTGGTACATACCATGCTGGGTCATCTAATCCACAACCTCTTCACAGTTCCTCAGACCAACAGCAGCCCCATGAAAATGTTGACACAGACATGGGTCACTCAGATGACTTATTTGGACATATAATCCTTTACATGAATCCGGTTTGCCAGACTCCGTAGTAGATGAGATACTTGATGAAGAATTGTCCAATCATGGACAAGTTTTAACGACATGAACGTGTCTTTCAGCAAAGTCTTAGACCGTCTCAGGAGTTGGAGGATGATGATGATGAGACAGTGACACACTTGTCATCTGGGGAGCAAAATCAATCTTGTTATCGGAAGATTTAGAAGAGGAAGTGGTTGATGATGAGACAACTGATCCCACGTGGAATGTTGCGATGCAGAGCCAGCAGAGCAGCACGGAGGAAGAAAGTGTGTATGTCCCACCAACAAAGGCACCAAGGCCTACTCCTCCCACCAGAACTGAAAGAGTCACCACTGTTGCCCAAAATGTGTCCACTGTGGCTCAAAATTTGTCAACTGTTGGACAAAATGTCTCAAATGTGGGCCTGAGTAATCCCTCAGGGAGTACAGTCAAGCCTAGAGGTCGGTCAGCCACTGTGTGGAAATTTTTTAAAGATGGGCCTTCTCAAGAAAATGTGGTCATCTGTACCATCTGCCATGCAAGGCTAAGCAGAGGCCACGGGAAAGGAAACCAGAGACCAGCAGTATGCGGAAGCACATGGCTGGTCAGCACCCTATTCAGTGGTCAAAAGTGCAGCCTTCCACAACAGTGTCATCTGACCCAAAGACTGCCACGGTAACTCAGATCCGTCCGTCACAATCAAGTGTTGCTGAAGCTGGTCCAGCTCATATGTACTCATCACAAGCAGCGGTTGCAGAGAGACTGAACATGAGTGCAGACAGTTCTCGGTCAGCAACATCCTTACAGTTATCAGTGACACAGCTGTACGAAAGGAAGCAGAAATACCACTCTTCCCACCCATTAGCCAAAAAAATAAATGCCCAGATAGCTAAGTTGTTAGCAGTTGAGATGTTGCCGTTTAGGCTTGTGGGTACAGACTCTTTCCGTGAGCTTTTGGCTGTGGCAGTACCACGCTACTCGGTTCCAAGCCGCCACTACTTTTCACGTTGTGCTGTCCCCGCGTTACATGAGCATGTCATTAACAACCTCAAGCGTGCCCTCACCAACGCTGTAACCGGGAAAGTACACCTTACTACGGACACGTGGACAAGCAGTTCAGGACAGGGCCGGTACATCTCGCTCACCGCGCATTGGATCAACGTTGTGGAGAGTGTGCCAAACGATGTTAGTGTTACATCAAACATCCTACCCACGCCACGGATAGCTGGCACAACCTCATTCAGGGTCTCTGCATCATCCTATATGTCCACTACACCATCTTCGCTTCCTCGACCAATCCTCAATTGCCCTCAACATCACGGCCAAGTTGGGAGGTTTGCTGCAGTGCTTCAGCAAGACGCCAACAGGCTCTGCTGAAGCTGATCTGTTTAGGTCACACACCGCACACTGCAGTAGAGCTGTTGAAAGGTCTGAAGCAACAGACAGATGAGTGGCTATCCCCACTCCAACTCCAGACCGGTCTCGTGGTGAGCGACAATGGTCGTAACCTAGTGGCTGCACTAAAGCTCGGAAACCTTGTGCACGTGCCTTGCATGGCTCACGTGCTGAATCTAGTAGTGCAGAAATTCCTGCGTACATACCCAGAGCTATCTGACCTACTGGAGAAGGTGCGTCGAGTTTGTGCACATTTTCGTCATTCGTCAACAGCGGTTGGAAAACTTTCATTGCTTCAAAAGCAATTGAATTTGCCCAACCACAGACTCATTTGTGACATGCCGACACGATGGAACTCTACATTCCATATGTTATCGAGGATCAATGAGCAGCAGAGGGCAATATCCGAGTATCAGTTGCAACATGCCCGTCAGACCGGCAGTCAGCCACGACATATTAGTACAATGGAGTGGGTGTGGATCGCTGACACATCTGAGGTTCTTGATAATTTTGACTACTGCACAAAACTGGTGAGCGGTGATCAGTCCATCATCAGTGTCACTATACCCATGCTGTGTCTGCTGAAAGAATCCCTCATTAATCAGAAAAATGAAGCATTGAGAGCCCAGCAGATGGCTATGGAGCCAGATTTAAACAGCGCAGTACCTAGCCAGCAAAGCCAGTATGACCAGGCAACATTGGCTCCTGAAGAGGAACAGGAGCAAGACGATGAAGAGGATTTATTTTTTGTTGGTGCCGATGTCAACCCAGATGGTACTCACAACCCCAGCTTTGTGTCTGTCCACCATGGGTGGCCTGGAGAGGAGGAGGCGGAGACAGACTTTGCGGATACAATGGGTATTGAACATCGTTCTGAGGACACTGAAGACATGACTCTATGCAGCTTAGGACACATGGCTGACTTCATGTTGACTTGTCTGCTAGAAGACCCACGAGTGATTAACATATTGCACAACGACCTCTACTGGTTGGCCACCTTTCTGGACCCCCGTTATAAAGATAAATTCACCTCGCTGCTGTTTCAGTCACCACGTGGCTTGACAATTGACTATTTCAAGAGGGTTCTTGTGGATAATATGCTTCTAATATCACTGTCAGACAACACTCTGCCCATAGTTAGCAACTCTGTGCAACAGCAGCCTTTGGTCGGGGCACAATCATCCACGCTGTCCAGAAGAGATGCTGGGAAAAATGTCCACAAAGTGGGCTATGTTCAATAAGCCATCGAACCTGCAGCGCCATGTTGCTCCAGTAACCATCTCTCGGAGACAGAAACTTACCAACATGGTACAAGAATACTTAAGTGACAGTACCTGCTTCCTGACTGATGCCGCAGTCCCGTTTAATTACTGGGTCTCCAAGCTCCACACTTGGACAGAGCTCTCGTTGTATGCCTTGGAGGTGCTGGCATGCCCTGCAGCTAGTGTGACATCAGAGCGGGTTTTCAGTGCCGCTGGGGGTATCATAACTGATACCAGGACACGTCTTACTCCAGAGAATGCAGACAGGCTTACTCTAATTAAGTTTAATAGGAACTGGATTTCACAAGACTTCTTGAGCCTGAAGACGACAGTACTCAGAGCTGAAGTGCCACGTTCAACATCAATATGATATAATTAATCATTGTATTATATTGTGTCTTTTTGGTACAAGCAGTATGTACAAGACCAGTAACATTTGCGTAACCATGTTCTGCAACCTGGTAATGAGGCTGCTTCATCTTAAACCAACACTATACCTTAACTTCGGTTTCATTAACCATCACAACACCTTTTGACAAGGAAACAACCTTTATTTTCTGTTAGCAAACATTTAAAAGCCCCTTGGGCTAATTTTTGGAGCCACCCTGGCTAACAAGCTTATCATGGCCCTTAGGCCTGCATTTATACCCAATATGCAAAACAGCCCTTGGGCTAATTTTTGGAGCCACCCAGGCTAACAAGCTGATCATGGCCCTTAGGCCTGCATTTATACCCAAAATGCAAAACAGCCCTTGGGCTAATTTTTGGAGACACCCAGCCTAAGAGGCTTATCATGGCCCTTAGGCCTGCATTTACACTCAAAATGCCAAACAGCGCCTTGGGCTAATTTTTGGAGCCACCCAGGCTAACAAGCTTATCATGGCCCCTTTGGCCTGCATTTATACCAAATTGCCAAACAGCCCCTTGGGCAAATTTTTTTAGCCACCCTGGCTAACAAGCTGATCATGGCCTTAGGCCTGCATTTATACCCAAAATGCAAAACAGCCCCTTGGGCTAATTTTTGGAGACACCCAGCCTAAGTGGCTTATCATGGCCCTTAGGCCTGCATTTACATCAAAATGCCAAACAGCCCCTTGGGCTAATTTTTGGAGCCACCCAGGCTAACAAGCTGATCATGGCAATTAGGCCTGCATTTATACCCAAAATGCAAAACAGCCCCTTGGGCTAATTTTTGGAGACACCCAGCCTAAGAGGCTTATCATGGCCCTTAGGCCTGCATTTACACTCAAAATGCCAAACAGCCCCTTGGGCTAATTTTTTGGAGCCACCAGGCTAACAAGCTTATCATGGCCCTTAGGCCTGCATTTATACCCAAATTGGCAAACAGCCCCTTGGGCAAATTTTTGGAGCCACCATGGCTAACAAGCTGATCATGGCCCTTAGGCCTGCATTTATACCCAAAATGGCAAACAGCCCTTGGGTTAATTTTTGGAAACACCCAGCCTAGAGGCTTATCATGGCCCTTAAGCCTGCAATTATACCCAAATTTCCAAACAGCCCCTTGGGCAAATTTTTTGAGCCACCATGGCTAACAAGCTGATCATGGCCCTTAGGCCTGCATTTATACCCAAAATGCCAAACAGCCCCTTGGGCAAATTTTTTAGCACACCCTGGCTAACAAGCTGATCATGGCCCTTAGGCCTGCATTTATACCCAAAATGCAAAACAGCCCCTTGGGCTAATTTTTGGAGACACCCAGCCTAAGTGGCTTATCATGGCCCTTAGGCCTGCATTTACACTCAAAATGCCAAACAGCCCCTTGGGCTAATTTTTGGAGCCACCCAGGCTAACAAGCTTATTATGGCCCTTAGGCCTGCATTTATACAAAAAATGGCAAACAGCCCCTTGGGCTAATTTTTTGAGCCACCCAGGCTAACAAGCTTATCATGCTTTGGGAGACACCCTGGCTAACAAGCTTTTCATGGCCCTTAGGCCTACATTTATACCAAAAATGGCAAACAGCCCCTTGGGCTAATTTTTCCAGGCACCAATCCTATGCCTGCATCGTGAGCGTTGCTTGGACTATCATCCTGCTGGAGCCTGTTGAAGGGTCCCACTGTACGCTCATACAAAACGCGTAGACGCGATGTGTAGCATGTAGACGTCCCAGCCTCTCACATGTGTGTTCATAGTCTTGTTGCCATAGCGAGGCATAAAGTAACCCCCCAAAACACAGGCACTGTTTGTCAGCAACAGTTGTATGTGGAGTCATGATTTGACACTTAGTAACCAAGGTGACTTCATGCGCCATGCGGGCCGTAAAGTACTTGCTAATGATGCTCTCATCTCCCCTGTCCCCCACGCCAAAATGTCTCGGGGTAATCCTTGACTCCTCCCTCTCCTTCAAGCCCCACCTGTAGTCCCTAACCAAGTCCCTGTGACTCCAACTCAAAAATATTTAACCAATTCGGTCGTTTCCTCAATCCTGACACTGCTGAAACATCATAATGCCCTCATCATCTCCCGCCTTGACTACTGCAACCTCCTTCGCATAGGTCTCCCTGCCAACTCTCTTGCACCTCTCCAATCTATACTAAACTCTGCTGCCCGACTAATCCATCTGTCCTCACGCTACTCCCCTGCCTACCCCTCTGCCAAGCCGTTCACTGGCCCTCCGGCCCACAGAGAGCTCACTTTAAAACACTGACCATGACATTCAAAGCCTTACACAACCTATCCCCACCATACATCTCCGACATGATCTCCCGATACCATCCCTCACGCAACCTGCGTTCATCCCAAGAACTTGTCCTACAGTCCACCCTTATCTCCTCTTCCCACAACCGCATACAGGATTTCTCCCGGTCATCCGCCATGCTATGGAACTCCCTGCCCCACCTCATCAGTCAGTCGCCTACCCTCTGAACCTTAAAGATACTTCTAAAGACTCACCTCTTCCAACAGGCCTACAACCTGCCATGAGACCCCGCTACACGCCCCAGGACCGACACCTTCCCCACCCTATTTATCCCACCCACCCCTCGTAGAATGTGAGCCCACGCGTACAGGGTCCTCTACTATTGTACCTGTATTACCTTATTGTCTATGTTTATTGTACTTGTCCTTGTCTACCTTTTCCTCATGTAAAGCCCATGGAACCTATGGGCGCTATATAAATAAATAATTATAATAATTATGATGACTTGAAGCCCAACCACAAAAAAAACTACACATTCATTCCTTGAAAAAAGACAGACACAAAGCTGGTTTTTAAAACTGTGTTTCAAAAAACAAATGGCAGCACTGTTTGGACATTCCCAAAAATACTACCTTTTACAATTAAGGTATTACCCAACAAATGGAGCCCTACAGGTCCTGGTAGGTGGGCTGTCGTCTTGCAAAAGGTCAAGGGCTCCACGTATGGCCTGGCCGAACCCTTCAGGGTGGATCCTCTGAACAGGTGTAGGGAACGGTGGTAGGTCCCTGTTAGCTGGCCACTGGCAGTGAGGCAAAGCCCTGTGGGGTGGCACCTGGCTGTCCCGTGTTGTGGGCCTGCCTAGCCTGTTAGAGGCCGATATTTTCCACCCATCCAAATATTGGAACACATCACCTGGGTCGTTATTTGGCTGACAGGCTTCCAGCACTATCTGTAATGTGACCTTGCCCGCAGTAGCTGTCAAATGGAATATTATCCATGAATGGTATAATACTGCGGGCAAAGTCAGCATTACTCTGTTGAACACTTAAATGTGCTGACCCCGGGATCGGACCAAACCTGGGCCTGCCGCTGGTGGGGGCGGTGTGTGGTGCTGGCCCTGCCGCTGGTGGTGGCGGTGGTGGTGCTGGCCTGCCGCTGGTGGTGGCGGTGGTGGTGCTGGCCCTGCCGCTGGTGGGGGCGGTGGTGGTGCTGACCCTGCCGCTGGTGGCGGTGGTGGTGGCGGCGACGGCGGTGGTGGTGTTGATGGCCCTGCCGCTGCTGGTGGCGGTGGTGGTGCTGGCCCGGCCGCTGGTGGCGGCGGTGGTGGTGCTGGGCCCTGGCGCTGCTGGCGGCGCTGCTGGTGGTGGTGGTGGCGGCGGCGACGGCGGGTGGTGGTGGTGGCGCCGGCCGTGGTGGTGGTGGTCGATTTTCTCCACGCCGCTTCTGTTTGGCGGTGGAGGGTTAACAGCACGCCGCCCTCTGTAGTAAGCTTCTCTGTGGGTAAAGTAAAAAAAAATTTGGTGAATGCATTGCATTTGGAAACAAAAACATAGGTCAAACATTAAGTTGCACGCTTTTTAGACTCTGTGTATCTGTGTATTCTTAATCAGATATTTGTTATTATTATGAAAGAATAACCAACTGTACATAACATAAAGGAATACGTGACTTTCTTTGCTAATTCCATACTAATACATAATTTTTCACCCCTGATTACCACCCCCCCCCCCCATCCCATCTAATCTAGACGATCAATAACACCAATGGTTCACATGAAAAAAAAAAGTCCCCCTGACTTCATTTTTAACTTGACATACTTAATTCACAAAACTTTTAGGTTATATCATCTATATAAAGCAGGGAAGGGGTTGAAAGGTATACAATATATATATATATAATCTATTTATATAATCGGTGTTTGAAATTCCGGCATGTAGTGAATCCCAAACTCTTAGCGTCAAACTGCGAGCGGAGACGCGTATGCCGCCTTGCGACCGCAGACGGTTAAACTCACACAGCCGCATAGCTTTCTCAAGCGGCCTCGCGCCCTCCGTCACAGAAGACCTGCGCCCCCTGCATAGCGCCCCATCCGCCCGCATGTGGCATTTGTACTTCCCCCGTCTGCAACCCAGTCTTAGCAGATCACTGATGCTGACAGCGGGAGGGGACAACCAGCACAATCAAACCAGGAGGAGGCCCCATGTGTCAGGAGGAGATGACAGCGCCCCCGGGGCCTGTGACAAATGCAGAGGTCCAGCGGGGCTGTGTGGCCGACAACGGGAGGCCGGGGGCGAGGAACGTCCGGACACTCCTCTGCTCCTGGGATAGTGCCGTGGGTTCGCGCTCGCAGGGGTATCTGACGCAGGCCCGGCGTTCACAAGCCCACAACCACGCCCTCTGCCAATACAACCACACCTCCTCACTAACACCTGCAGCTAACCACACCCCATGTTTACCACTTGCCATGGATGTATTTAGCTGCGGCCCGCTATCTTTAAAAGGTCAGTAATGATGGCGATAATCGGATCTCTGCTCTCTAGGCACGCCCCAACACTGTAGCCACCATCATAACCCATCCCTATATACAGCTCACCCCATGAGGCCCCCCTGTATACTCTGTCTACCACAGCGCCGCCTTATACTCTGCTCACCCACAGGCCGTCTTTTATCTGCTACCTCAGACCCGGCCTGGGTTATGTGCTACACCACAGACCCCGCGCTGTATACCTGCTACCCACGGACCCGCCTTTATACTCTGCTACCCACAGACCCGCCTGTATACTCTGCTACCCACAGACCCGCCTGTATACTCTGCTACCCACAGAGCCGTCTGTATACTCTGCTACCCACAGACCCGCCTGTATACTCTGCTACCCACAGAGCCGTCTTTATACTCTGCTACCTCAGACCCGCCTGTATACTCTGCTACCCACAGACCCGCCTGTATACTCTGCTACCCACAGAGACGCCTGTATACTCTGCTACCCACAGACCCGCCTGTATACTCTGCTACCCACAGAGACGCCTGTATACTCTGCTACCTCAGACCCCCTGTATACTCTGCTACCCACAGACCCGCCTGTATACTCTGCTACCCACAGACCCGCCTGTATACTCTGCTACCCACAGAGACGCCTGTATACTCTGCTACCCACAGACCCGCCTGTATACTCTGCTACCCACAAGAGACGCCTGTATACTCTGCTACCTCAGACCCGCCTGTATACTCTGCTACCCACAGACCCGCCTGTATACTCTGCTACCCACAGAGACGCCTGTATACTCTGCTACCCACAGACCCGCCTGTATACTCTGCTACCCACAGAGACGCCTGTATACTCTGCTACCTCAGACCCGCCTGTATACTCTGCTACCCACAGAGCCGTCTTTATACTCTGCTACCTCAGACCCGCCTGTATACTCTGCTACCCACAGACCCGCCTGTATACTCTGCTACCCACAGAGCCGCCTGTATACTCTGCTACCCACAGAGCCGCCTGTATACTCTGCTACCCACAGAGCCGCCTGTATACTCTGCTACCCACAGAGCCACGTGTATACTCTGCTACCCACAGAGCCGAATTGGAACCTAATGTATATATTAATAAATAATACTAAATGTACACAACAGTGCTGCAGACACATACCTTGGCATACGGGCCACCGGGTGAAGGAAGGACAGCCGGTCGTAAAAGTGGTAGTGGTTCAGCAATGGAGCGGCTCCCGGTTCTCTCTCTGAGTACTGCCGGTACTGCTTCTTATGCTGGTCCCGGCAGCTCCTCCACCGTTTTTTAAGATGGTCAACTGTGAAATGATTTCAAACCGGGTTTAGAGATGTGTAATATTTGAAACAACAAAAGTATGTGTACAAATCAACAATAACATTTTATTCATTTTGTGTGTGTAATGTGTATACAAGGCACAGTGACACGACAGTGTGGAACATCATCAACAGCATTACGGACATTGAGCTCACGTGGCCACAATCACAAATGAAGCAGGACACATGTCAACGCATAGAGAATGTAATAGTGCGGGCACCAGACTCTGGTCATTAGTGGTATTTATATACACCCAACCCCTTGGCCGAAAGAGCCAGGAGGATCAGACCTTAAACTAAGTGTACTGTTGTGACCCCATCCAAATATAGGCAACTATGCGGTGGAGCATGATAACACATTCAGGGTCCTGTATACCCTGCTATGGGGGCCCTGTATTCCCACTGCTGGGGGCCCTGTAAACCCACTGGGCCACTGTCTACCCACTGCTGGGGGCCCTGTATACCCACTGCTGGGGGGGCCTGTACACACACTGAGGGCCCTGTATACAGGGACTGACTGGCACCCTACAGTTTGGGTCGCAACCCTCCCTCACCGGCCCGACACAGGTGAGGACGGGGGGGGGGGGTGATGACTGGCGGCCGCCTCACAGTCACCGCAGCTCCCGCCTTCTCCTATGGCTCGCTCCCAGCCGCAGCCTCGCGCTCCTCACAGCCGCTCGCTAACAGTCGCAGCCGCACGCCACTCACAGACGCTCACTCCCGGACGCAGCCGCGCGCTGATGACGTCATCGCGCGGCCAGGAGCTTCCGTTTCCGCCTGCTGCTTCAGGGACATGCGGATTATTCATGCTCCTGCAGCCGCATGACCCGTGGCACCTGGGCCAGTCCGCCCCTGCCTGTATACCACAATATGGGGGCATGTATACCCATCTGGGGGCCTGTATACTCTGCAGGGGGAGGTGTATACTCTGCTGGGGGGCTGTCTACCAGTGATAGCCGCTGTATACCAGGATGGCGGTCAATATGTTTTCACAGTTTTTGGGGGCAAAAATAGGGGGGTCGGCTTATACACGGGTCGGCTTATACACGAGTATATATACAGTAAATGCAATATATAACGTGTGAACTCATTTAACTTACTTAGATTGCTCTGTTCCTCATGGTCACTCCGATGGAACGCAGGGAACATCTCTTGGGCGATCTCTCTCCAGGCTGTATTAATTTGGGTCGTATCCCCATAGTCAGGATCTGTAGGGAGCCATAGAAATGGACGAGCCTCCACAAGTGCAATAAGACGCAGTGTGTTCACCGTGCCACGGCCTGCTGCCATGATTGCAATGATGAATGGATTGCTCTGTGTGTGCGCCTGTCAGCGCGACTCGTTTCCTGTTTCCTTAAAGCATGGTGTGTGCTGGAGAATCGCTTCCCTCGCATCATCGGCTCCAAGCCTCAAAATAAGAGAAAAACCAGCGAGTTTGGACTCGCACACTTTCAGAGACACATCAGCGAGTTGTAAATGTCATTATTCGCTATTACTCGGTTCCCTATTCATTAACATTGGACTCGCTGGACTCGCAACGAGTCCCGAGTCCTTGACTCGGACTCGTTGGGGTCTTGCGATTCCGAGTCTTTTAGGACTCGCCCATCTCTAGTGAGTTTCTTTCACATTCTAATTTCAGTTGGGCCTAGTCTCTTTCTAATTCAGATAAGAGGTCTCTGATGTTATCAGGCGAGAGGTGTGAAGAGCGGTCTTTGATGTTATCAGGCGAGAGGTGTGAAGTGTTGGGGGTTAGGCGGCTCTTTCTGGGAATAGAGATTTCAGCATTAGGAATGTCCGCTGGGGCTTGTAGTTCTTTGTAGATTTGTGCCTGTCCTTTGATTTGGGGAAAACAATTTTCAAATTGTTGCAGATTTCCCTCAGTCCCTTGAACCATAATGGTGCCAGAGTGATATAGGCTTATGGTGAGTCCATTGGTGTCATCATCTGTTTGGCTGTTAATTTTAATCCGCTGGACATTATTAGCCTTGGACTTAGATACGTGTTTATATTCTGCGCACAGGGCAGCGTGCCAGGCTGAGGGTTGGTCTGTATAGAATAATACATTGGTTTTTCGTGTAGGATTATCTTTTGTGTAATCGGCATATAGTATCTCTGGATTCTCTCTCAGAGTGTCAAGCTTTTTAGTTTTATTGCTCCACTGCCCCTCTGTTATCTCCAGATCTGACCCCCAGCATTCCTTTGTCTCTGGCTCTCCGCTTTGTTCATTTATTTCTTTCAAATTTGTATTTTCCATTTTGTAATTATATGTTAATTGTAATCCTTATTTCTAAGAAGATTAATTTGTAACAAATCTATAGATAGTGTTGTACTTGGAGAATTTCTCCTACCTTTTTATAGGTCCAGGTATCAGGATGTCAGATGTGTGATGCCAGCTGTTTCCAGTCTGTCCTCCAGGAGATTCTTGTTTTGTCCTTAAAATCCTCTAATTCTTCCTTTTTTCATAAAAATTTAAAGTCCAGTTCAGTCCAGGTCACTTTTATGTTCCACGGGGTTGAGTTTTTCCAGGTTTTGTCTTACAGTCACCTCATTACAAGGTATAAAGTGATGGAAATTCAGGAGCTCATGTTTAGTCCTTCTTACTCCTAGGATGGTGGGCGGGATTATTCTGTGAATCTGTGTTGTGTGTGTCTCTTTGTGGTGTGTTCGTGTGTCCCTGTGAGGTGAGTACATGTGTCCCTATAGGGTGTGTATGTGTGTGTGTCCCAGTGGGGGGGTGTCTGTGTGGGGTGTGTGTGTCTCTGTGTTGTGTGTGTCTCTTAGTGGTGTGTGTGTCCCTGTGGGGTGAGTGCATGTGTCCCTATAGGGTGTGTATGTGTGTGTGTCCCTGTGGGGGGGTATGTGTGGTGTGTGTGTGTCTCTTTGTGGTGTGTGTGTGTCCCTGTGGGGTGAGTGCATGTGTCCCTATAGGGTGGCTATGTGTGTGTGTCCCTGTGGAGGGGGTCTGTGTGGTGTGTGTGTCTGTGTTGTGTGTGTGTCTCTTTGTGGTGTGTGTGTGTGTCCCTGTGGGGTGAGTGCATGTGTCGCTATAGGGTGTGTGTGTCTCCCCGTGGGGGTGTGTGTGTCTCTGTGTTGTGTGTGTCACTTTGTGGTGTGTGTGTGTTTGTTCGGGTGCGTGGTGAGTATCCAATGTTGGGGCTGCACCTTAGCGACTATACACTTCCTGTTACTCTTTGTGTGCGTGTGGTGTGTATTAATGTCCCCGTGCGTGTTGAATATCCCATGTTGGGGCCCCACCTTAGTGACTAAATGCTGGTATGTGCTGTTAGTCTTTGGCGCTATCATTAAGCCCCTCTCATTCACAACTGTCAACTGGTAACTGTCACTTTTTCCCCATTATGTAGATAGGGGCAAAATTGTTTAGTGAATTGGAATGCGCGGGGTTAAAATTTTGCCTCACAACATAGCCTATGACGCTCCCAGGGTCCAGATGTGTGACTGTGCAAAATCTTGTGGCTATAGCTGGCAGCTGTCGATTTTCCTCCAACACTTTTCCATTCACTTTTTCCCCATTATGTAGATAGGGGCAAAATTGTTTGGTGAACTGGAATGCACAGGGTTACAATTTCGCCTCACAACATAGCCTATGACGCTCTCGGGGTCCAGACGTGTGACTGTGCAAAATTTTGTGACTGTAGTTGCGACGGTGTAGATGCCAATCCTGGATATACACACATACATACATACACACACACATTCAGCTTTATATATTAGACTAGCTGTAGTACCCGGCTACGCCCGGGTTAATAAATAACCGGTGTTAGTAGTGATGGGCGAATCCTAAATTACTCGGAATCGCTTGACTCTAGCGAGTCCGAGCACAGGACTCGCTACTCGTTGCGAGTCTAGCGAGTCCAATGTTAATGAATGGGGAAGCGAGTAATAGCGAGTAGTGTGAGATTTACAAATATCAGATGTGTCTCGGAAGCTTCAGCCTGAAGCAATCCTAGTTTTGTCATTTATTTGCATTGGACTCGTTTACTTTGCAACTGTAATCGCTGGGAAACTCGCACAGATAAGAGTCCTGTCTGCTCAGTGTGCTGGCTGCCACAGCTCCAGGGTCCTAGAGCCTGCCTGCTGCCTGATGTAGCAGAGCTGAGATTGTTCTCAGTCTGCTCATTCCCTGTACATAGACATCCATATCTATGCACAGGGATGAGCAGAGAGAACATCGCGTTTTGGACTGCGTCGGACGGAAGAGGATTTTTTTTAAATTAAAGATGGAGTCCCTAATAGCTTTTTTTTTTATTTCTAATAAAAAATTTTCTCTGTGTTGTGTTTTTTTTAAAACAATTTAATAGAAATTCATGGCGGTCATGTCTAATATTGGCGTGACCGCCATAAATTTCGGGCTTAGGGCCAGCTGATAATACAAAGCTGGCCCTAACCTCTTTATTACCCAGCGTGCCACCACCACCAGGGCCGCTGGAAGAGCGGGGTTCAGCGCCAGAGGATGGCGCTTCAATGAACGCGCCATCTTCTGGGGCGGCTGCTGGCTGCAATTTGCAGTGGGGGGTGCCCAGAAAGCTTGGGCATCCCTGCGCTGCGGATTCCAGCCCCCAGCTGCTTAGCTGTACCTGGCTAGAAATAGAAATTGCGCGGAGCCCCACGCATTTTTTTAAAATTATTTCATGAAATTCTGAGACTCTGACTCTGAGACTCTGACTCTGAGACTCTGACTCTGACTCTGAGACTCTGACTCTGAGACTCTGACTCTGACTCTGAACTCTGACTCTGACTCTGACTCTGACTCTGAGACTCTGACTCTAGACTCTGACTCTGACTCTGAGACTCTGACTCTGAGACTCTGACTCTGAGCTTGACTCTGAACTCTGACTCTGAGACTCTGACTCTGAGACTCTGAGACTCTGACTCTGAGACTTGACTCTGACTCTGATGACTCTGAGACTCTGAGACTCTGACTCTGAGACTCTGAGTCTGACTCTGAGACTCTGACTCTGAGACTCTGACTCTGAGACTCTGACTCTGAGACTCTGAGACTCTGAGTCTGACTCTGAGACTCTGACTCTGACTCTGAGACTCTGACTCTGAGACTCTGACTCTGAGACTCTGAGACTCTGACTCTGACTCTTAGACTCTGACTCTGAGACTCTGACTCTGAGACTCTGACTCTGACTCTGAGACTCTGACTCTGACTCTGAGACTCTGACTCTGACTCTGAGACTCTGACTCTGAGACTCTGACTCTGGACTCTGACTCTGAACTCTGAGACTCTGACTGACTCTGAGACTCTGAGACTCTGACTCTGAGACTCTGACTCTGAGACTCTGACTCTGAGACTCTGACTCTGAGACTCTGAGACTCTGACTCTGAGACTCTGACTCTGAGACTCTGACTCTGAAATTCATGAAATAATAAAAAAAAAAATGCGTGGGCTCCGCGCAATTTCTATGTCTAGCCAGGTACAGCTAAGCAGCTGGGGGCTGGAATCCGCAGCGCAGGGATGCCCAAGCTTTCTGGGCACCCCCCGCTGCAAATTTCAGCCCGCAGCCGCCCTAGAAGATGGCACGTTCATTGAAGTGCCATCCTCTGGCGCTGAACCCCGCTCTTCCAGCGGCCCTGGTGGCGGTGGCACGCTGGGTAATAAAGGGGTTAATACCAGCTTTGTTATACAAGCTGGTATTAAGCCCGAGATTCTTAATGTCAGGCCACGTTTGACCCAGCCACTAAGAATCTCCAATAAAGGGTTAAAAAAACACAGAGAAAAATTTTTATTTGAAATTTTAAAAAAAGCCATTAGGGACTCCATCTTTAATTAAAAAAATCCTCTTCCGTCCGACGTAGTCCAAAACGCGATGTCCTCTCTGCTACATCCCCTGTGCATAGATATAGATGTCTATGCACAGGGAATGAGCAGACTGAGAACAATCTCAGCTCTGCTACATCATCTCTGTGAGCAGGCGGGCTCTAGGACCCTGGAGCTGCACAGAGAAGACATCTGGACTCGGCTAGCAATGTAACAGCAGTTATTTGCGAGTTTCCCTGCTATCACTGGTACAGTAGCCGAGTCTAATGCAAACAATGGCAATCCTAGTTTTGTCAGCGTTTGCAATTGATTTGCATTGGACTCGTGTGAGTAAACGCTGGGAAACTCGCAGAGTACCAAGTCCTGCGAGTCCCTTACTACTCGCCGAGTAACGAGTCCTAGCGAGTAGATTCGCCCATCCCTAGGTGTTAGCTATAACAAAATAGAATCTGAATATGGCATATTAATGACCTGTAAGAAAACAGAAGCTGAGCTGTGATTGATTGCTATAGGCAGCCTGATAAATCTCCAGCCAACAGTAAACCCTCCCCCTGGCGGGGCAGTATATGTTACTTCACACATACACATAATAGACAGCTCATGTGATCGACACCTGCCTTAATTCCCTATATGGCACATGTGTTGCACATTGGCTGTTTTTAATCAGATGTTTATGTTTGGAAATTAAAGATAGCACACGTATGAGGCAAGTTGTGTGAGGTGATTTGTGCACATCTGTGTCTGTCTGTGTGGTGTGTGTCCCTGGGGTGTGTGTATGTGTGTGTCCCTGTGGGGTGAGTGCATGTGTCCCTATAGGGTGTGTATGTGTTTGTGTCCCTGTGGTGGGGGGGGTCTGTGTGGTGTGTGTCTCTGTTGTGTGTGTTTCTTTGTGGTGTGTGTGTGTCCCTGTGGGGTGAGTGCATGTGTCCCTATAGGGTGTGTATGTGTGTGTGTCCCTGTGGGGGGGTGTCTGTGTGGGGTGTGTGTGTCTCTGTGTTTTGTGTGTCTGTTTGTGGTGTGTCCCTATAGGGTGTGTATGTGTGTGTGTCCCTGTGGGGGGGTGTGTGTGGTGTGTGTGTCTCTTTGTGGTGTGTGTGTGTCCCTGTGGGGTGAGTGCATGTGTCCCTATAGGGTGGCTACGCATGTGTGTGTCCCTGTGGGGGGGTCTGTGGGGTGTGTGTGTGTCTCTGTGTTATGTGTGTCTATTTGTGGTGTGTGTGTGTCCCTGTGGGGGGGTCTGTGTGGTGTGTGTGTATATGTGTTGTGTGTGTCTCTTTGTGGTGTGTGTGTCCCTGTGGCGTGAGTGCATGTGTCCCTATAGGGTGTGTATGTGTGTGTGTCCCTGTGGGGGGGTCTGTGTGGTGTGTGTGTGTATCTGTGTGTGTGTCTCTTTGTGTGTGTGTGTGTGTGTGTGTGTCCCTGTGGGTGGTGAGTGCATGTGTCCCTATAGGGTTTGTATGTGTGTGTGTGTCCCTGTGGGGGGGTCTGTGTGGGGTGTGTGTGTCTCTGTGTTGTGTGTGTCTCTTTGTGGTGTGTGTGTGTCCCTGAGGGGTGAGTGCATGTGTCCCTATAGGGCGTGTATGTGTGTGTGTCCCTGTGGGGGGTCTGTGTGGTGTGTGTGTGTCTCTTTGTGGTGGGTGTGTCCCTGTGTTGTGAGTGCATGTGTCCCTTTAGGGTGGCTATGTGTGTGTCCCTGTGGGGGGGGGGTCTGTGTGGTCTGTGTGTCTGTGTTATGTGTGTCTCTTTGTGGTGTGTGTGTGTCCCTGTGGGGTGAGTGCATGTGTTGCTATAGAGTGTGTGTGTGTCCCCTTGGGGTGTGTGTGTGTCTCTGTGTTGTGTCTGTGTCCCTGTGGGGTGAGTGCATGTGTCCCTATAGGGTGGCTATGTGTGTGTGTCCCTGTGGGGGGGGTCTGTGTGGTGTGTGTGTGTGTGTTCGGGTGCGTGGTGAGTATCCAATGTTGGAGCTGCACTTTAGCGACTATAGACTTGCTGTTACTCTTTGTGTGCGTGTGGTGTGTATACATGTCCCCGTGTGTGGTGAATATCTCATGTTGGGGCCCCACCTTAGTAACTATATGCTGGTATGTGCTGTTAGTCTTTGGCGCTATCATTAAGCCCCTCTTATTCACAACTGTCAACTGGTAATTGTCACTTTTTCCCCATTATGTAGATAGGGGCAAAATTGTTTGGTGAGTTGGAATGCGCAGGGTTAAAATTTTGCCTCACAACATAGCCTATGACGCTCCCGGGGTCCAGACGTGTGACTGTGCAAAATATTTGTAGCTGTAGCTGACAGCTGTCGATTTTCCTCCCACACGTTTCCATTCACTTTTTCCCCATTATGTAGATAGGGGCAAAATTGTTTGGTGAACTGGAACGCGCAGGGTTAAAATTTCGCCTCACAACATAGCCTATGATGCTCTCGGGGTCCAGACATGTGACTGTGCAAAATTTAGTCTCTATAGCTGACAGCTGTGGATTTTCCTCCAACACTTTTCCATTCACTTTTTCCCCATTATGTAGATAGGGGCAAAATTGTTTGGTGAACTGGAATGCGCAGGGTTAAAATTTCGCCTCACAACATAGCCTATGACACTCTCGGGGTCCAGACATGCGACTGTGCAAAATTTTGTGGCTGTAGTTGCGACGGTGTAGATGCCAATCCCCCAATCCCGGATATACACACACACACATACATACACACACAACACACACACACACACATTCAGCTTTATATATTATACTAGCTGTGAGCCCGATGCAAATGCATCGGGATTCTAGAACGTGCATTAATTTGATTATAGTAGTTATAGCTGTTAGCCTGATGCAAATGCATCGGGTATCTAAAATATGTTTATTGTTTTTTTAAACATTTTTAAATAATAATCGCATCATCAATAGCAATAATATAAGCCATAGCATTATTATTAGCAGTATTAGCAGTATTAATAGCATTATTAGCAGTATTATGAGCATTAATAACAGTATTAATAGCATTAATAGCATTATTATTAGCATTAATAGCATTATTAATAGCATTATTAGCATTAATAATAGCATTAATAACATTATTAATAGCATTAATAGCATTATTATTAGCATTAATAGCATTAATAATAGCATTATTAGCATTAATAATAGCATTAATAACATTATTAATAGCATTAATAGTATTATTATTAGCATTAATAGCATTAATAATATCATTATTAGCATTAATAATAGGATTAATAACATTATTAATAGCATTAATAGCATTATTATTAGCATTAATAGCATTAATATATACCATGAATAGGATAATATTAGCATTAATAGCAATAATAGCATAATTAATAGCATTAATAGCATTAATAATAGCATTATATAGCATTAATAGAATAAAATATTAGCATTAATAGCATTATTAATTAGCATTAATAAAACCATTAATAGGATAATATTAGCATTAATAGCATTAATAGCATAATTAATAGCATTAGTAGCATTATTAATAGCATTAATAGCATTATTATTAGCAATAATAGCATTAATAATAGCATTATTAGCATTAACAATAGCATTAATAACATTATTAATAGCATTAATAGCATTATTATTAGCAATTAATAGCATTAATAGCATTATTATTAGCATTAATAGCATTAATAATACCATTAATAGGATAAATATTAGCATTAATAGCATTAATAGCATAAATAATAGCATTAATAGCATTATTAATAGCATTAATAGCATTAATATTAGCATATATTAGCATTAATAATAGCATTAATAACACTTATTAATAGCATTAATAGCATTATTATTAGCATAATAGCATTAATAGTCATTATTAATAGCATAATAGCATTATTAATAGCATTATTAATAGCATTAATAGCATAAATAATAGAGCATTAATAGCATTAAAAAATAGCATTAATAGCATTATATTAGCATAATAGCATTAATAGCAATTATTATTAGCATGAATAGCATTATTAATAGCATTAATAGGATATAATATGCATTAATAGCATTAATAGCATAATAATAGCATTAATAGCATTATTAATAGCATTAATAGCATTATTATTAGCATTAATAGCATTAATAAAGCATTATTAGCATAATAATAGCATTAATAAATTATTAATAGCATTAATAGCATTATTATTAGCATTAATAGCATTATAATAGCATTATTAGCATTAATAATAGCAATTAATAAATTATTAATAGCATTAATAGCAATTATATTATAGCATTAATTATTAGCATTATAATAGCATATACATATAATAGCATTAATAGATATATATTAATAGCATTAATAGCATTAATAGCATAATAGATTAATAGCATTTAATATAGCATTATTAATAGCATTAATTAGCATTAATAGATAATTATAGCATTATTAGCATTAATAATAGCATTAATAACCTTATAAATAGCATTAATAGCATTATTATTAGCATTAATAGCATTAATAGATATGTATATATAGCATTGAATAAGCATTATTAATAGCATTATTGAATAAGCATTAATAGCATAAATAATAGCAATTAATAGCATAAAAAGATAGATTAATAGCATTAGTATTAGCATTAAATAGCATTAATAGCAATAATTAAATTAGCATTAATAGCATATAATTAATAGCATATAATAGCGATTAATATTTAGCATTAATAGCATTATTTGTAATAATAGCATTAATAGCATTTATTAATTAATAGCATTAAATAGCATTATTATTAGCATTAATAGCATTATATAATTATAGCATAATATTATCATTATAATAGCATTAATAACATTATTAATAGCATTAATAGCATTATTATTAGCATTAATAGCATTAATAATAGCATATATTAGCATTAATAATTAGCATTTAATAGCTTAATCATTAATACATTAATAGATAATATTACATTAAATAGCATTAATAATACATTAATAGATAAATATAATTAATAGCATATATAATAATAATAGCATTAATAAGCATTTATAATAGCATAAATAGTCATTATTATTAGCATTAATAGCATTATAATAGCATTATTAGCAAATTAATAATAGATTAATAACATTATATAATAGCATTAATAGCATTATTATTAGCATTAATAGCATTAATAATAGCAGCATTATTAGCATTAATAATAGCATTAATAACATTATTGATAGCATTAATAGCATTATTATTAGCATTAATAGCATTAATAGCATTATTATTAGCATTAATAGCATTAATAATACCATTAATAGGATAAATATTAGCATTAATAGCATTAATAGCATAAATAATAGCATTAATAGCATTATTAATAGCATTAATAGCATTATTATTAGCATAAATAGCATTAATAATAGCATTATTAGCATTAATAATAGCATTAATAACATGATTAATAGCATTAATAGCATTATTATTAGCATTAATAGCATTATTAATAGCATTATTAGCATTAATAATAGCATTAATAACATTATTAATAGCATTAATAGCATTATTATGAGCATTAATAGCATTAATAGTATTATTAATAGCATGAATAGCATTATTAATAGCATTAATAGGATTAATAGCATTATTAATAGCATTAATAGCATAAATAATAGAATTAATAGCATAAAAAATAGCATTAATAGCATTAGTATTAGCATAAATAGCATTAATAGCAATATTATTAGCATGAATAGCATTATTAATAGCATTAATAGCATTAATAGGATAAATATTAGCATTCATAGCATTAATAGCATAATTAATAGCATTAATAGCATTATTAATAGCATTAATAGCATTATTATTAGCATTAATAGCATTAATAATAGCATTATTAGCATTAATAATAGCATTAATAACATTATTAATAGCATTAATAGCATTATTATTAGCATTAATAGCATTAATAGCATTATTATTAGCATTAATAGCATTAATATTACCATTAATAGGATAAATATTAGCATTAATAGCATAAATAATAGCATTAATAGCATTATTAATAGCATTAATAGCATTATTATTAGCATAAATAGCATTAATAATAGCATTATTAGCATTAATAATAGCATTAATAACATTATTAATAGCATTAATAGCATTATTATTAGCATTAATAGCATTAATAATAGCATTATTAGCATTAATAATAGCATTAATAACATTATTATTAGCATTAATATTATTATTTTTATTGAATTATTTATTATTTTTTATTTATTTTTTTATTATTTTGTAATTATTTTTTAATTATTTTTTTTATTATTAAATTTATTATTTAGGCTGAGACCCAGTTCTCATTCAGGTCCGCTGGAAGGGCTGATATAATTAGCATATATTTAATTTTTTTATTATTATTTTTATTTAATTATTTATTATTTTTTATTTATTTTTTTATTATTTTTTAATTATTTGTAAATTATTTTTTTTATTATTAAATTTATTTATTTTTTTAAGTGAGAGTGAGACACAGTTCTCATTCAGGTCCGCCTTTTTTTTCCCCATTGACATACATTACCGGTGTGTCGGCCATTGCTCGCGCTACCTGAGCGGTAAATCGGTAAGGTTGTAGCCGAGGCTGTGGATCGATTTTGGGCCAGCGGCTCGCAATGGCCTCGCGCCCAATGTTAAATTCGTGTCCACATGACGACATCGGAAAATGCGTGCGGAGGGGCGCTTTTCTGATTCGCGATTATATAATAGATATCTATTATATAATCGCGAATCGGAAAAGCGCCCCTCCGCGCGCTACTTCCGGCGTGCATTAGCGGTGTGTCCGCGATTTTAGGGCCGACAAATAGAACCAGGTGGCCGGCCATAAAATCGCCGACACATCGCTAATGTATGTCAATGGGAAATGACGGGCTCTTCTGATTGGCTGAGGGCAGTAGACAGCGACCAATCAGAAGAGCGCATCAACAAATAAATTTAATAATAAAAAAAATAATTAAAAAATAATAAAAAAATAAATAAAAAATAATAAATAATTAAATAAAAATAATAATAAAAAAAATAAATATATGCTAATAATATCAGCCCTTTCAGCGGACCTGAAAGAGAATTGGGTCTCTGCCTCAGGCTCACTTTAAATAAATAATAAATTTAATAATAAAAAAAATAATTAAAAAATAATTAAAAAATAATAAAAAAATAAATAAAAAATAATAAATAATTAAATAAAAATAATAATAAAAAAATTAAATATATGCTAATAATATCAGCCCTTTCTGCGGACCTGAAAGAGAACTGGGTCTCAGCCTCAAGCTCACTTTAAATAAATAATAAATTTAATAATAAAAAAAATAATTAAAAAATAATTAAAAAAAAATAAAAAAATAAATAAAAAATAATAAATAATTAAATAAAAATAATAATAAAAAAATTAAATATATGCTAATAATATCAGCCCTTTCACGGACCTGAAGGAGAACTGGCTCTCAGCCTCAGGCTCACTTTAAATAAATAATAAATTTAATAATAAAAAAAATAATAAAAAAATAATTAAAAAATAATAAAACAATAAATAAAAAATAATAAATAATTAAATAAAAAATAATAATAAAAAAAATAAATAAATGCTATTAATTGTATTATTAATTTTATTAATGGGTCATTCCATGTCAAGTGAACCAATGATTATTACCTCTATATTTTAATTCTTTTGAGATTTTGTTATTTGATAATAGCATGTCAGACAATGCAAAATGTGAAGAGAAAAATTTTTTAAAAAATTTATTTTTTTTTTAAATGATTTTCAAAGTTCGGAAAAAGTGTGAATTTCGCTGTTGCCTGCCTTTACGTTTCTCCTCATAACTAAGGCTAGGAATAAGATAGAGAGACAAAATAAACACCATTCTACTCAGAACTATACAGGCTTTCACCAGATATGTCACAAGAGGATCTTTGTTAATATTTTACCCATGTGATCGCAAGCGCAAAACTTTAAAACGTATTTCCGAAAAATCGGCGCGCTTTAAATATTTCAAAAACTGCCCATGTGTCTGCTTTGCTCTTAGCCACATCTGTACCAAATTTCAAGTTGGGATCGCAATGGGATCATATTTTAACATATTTTACTATTAATAGCGTCAATGGGTCATTCCATATCAAGTGATCTAAATATGAATATTTTTTTTTACCTGACATCTTTAGATTTTTTTTTTTTTTTTCCTTTATGAAGTACTACTTTAGTTAATTACAAATTAAAAGTTTGGAATTTTTTTCTTCATCAGTTAATTTTTTACAGATTTTTAAAGTTTAAAAAAAGGGTGAATTTTGGCCTGGTACGACTTTAAATTTTTTTATCTCGGGCTAGAAATAAGATAGAGAAACAAAATAAACACCATTCTACTCAGAACTGTCCAGGCTTTCACCAGATATGTCACAAGAGTATATTTGTTAATTTTAATTTTTTACCTATGCGAATGCAAACGCAACATTTTGAAACGCATTTCCGAAAAAAACATTTTAATAAAAATTTTCCAAAACTGCCCATGTGTCTTTTATGCTCTTAGCCACATCTGTACCAAATTTTAAGTTGGGATCGTGATGGGATCATATTTTAAAATATTTAACTATGGTTAATCTCATTTTTATTAAATTTTGAAAAAACATATGAAAGACATACATTCAATCTTTTAACAAAATCTTGAGACATATAAAATATACAAAAAGAGAATTCACAAAGTTATTAGTAACTTTAAGATAAGCTGCAAATTTACTTTTGCGCTTATCTCTGGTGCAATATATACTACAATCTAAATATAATTCCAAACACTCAAGTATACAACCTTTCTCAGGGTTTTGAGATGTTCTGATGTCAAGGGGACAAGCAGCCCCAGCAGAATGATTTTTATTACTTGGCCCCTTCTAACAGGTTGACCACGTAAGTGGGTCATTACCCGTTGAGGCCTAGTTGGAATAGTCTATCGACTGGTGTACCGGAAAGGAAGGCCGAAATATTAATGATCTACTCACAGCTCAGAGTTTTCGATACCTGTCTAATGTTCACTAGAATTCTGAAGGTATAGGCGTAGAAAGGAAATACCTAGACTGAATGTATCAGATGGGAAGAAAAGAGAGATAGAAAAGAAGAGAGAGAGAGAAGAGAAACAAAAACCATTAGAAAAAGTTATACTGGGAAAGAAAAGCCACGTAAGAAAAAAAGAAAAAAAGGAGGGGGGGGGGGACGGGTGAGGTATGGGAAGGAGAAAGGGTACTCATCCCACTGGCTCCCCATCAGCCAGAGGTCGAGCCATATTATCTGTGCTGGAAAAGATACTCCTAAATTCTGCAGAGTCGTGAAAAAGAATCCATTCAACCCAAATCCCTAAGAATTTGTTCCGAGATCCCGACGCATCAGCTGCGAGCTCCTCCATTCGATATGTGTCCATCAATTCTTTGAACCAATCAAGTAGAGATGGAGCCCGGCTTGATTTCCAGAACCTCGGGATCACAGCACGAGCAGCCGAGATGCAAAAGCGGAGAGTATCCCTCTTCTGTAGCCCAATAGGACCTGGAAAAATGGATAACATTGCCGATTCTGGGCAGCATTCGGCTTCTTTACCTGTTATCCGGGCGTATGCATTGAAAACCTCAGACCAGAACCGCCGGATTTCCCCACAACTCCACCAAATGTGTATCATTGTACCCTTCTCTTCCCCACAGCGCCAGCAGGTATCAGGGTTCCAGGGAACATGTTCCGGAGTGTCGTCGGGCACAAGTACCATCTAGTGAGCAGCTTATAGCTTCTTTCTTGTGCAGAACAAGCGCTAGCTAGTGAGTGAGTAAATATAAAGCATTTCTGCCAATTAGCTTCTGAAATGCTACACCCCAATTCCCTCTCCCAAGCACATTGGAAGTAAAGGGTGCCCTGCTCTCTCATGGACCCTAAGGCCTGGTATAGAAATTATATTTTGCGCCTCGGTGGAGCCTCCAGTTGGAATAACCTCTCCAATACGTTGGGCGTCAATCTTACCCTGCAAGAGTGGTCAGCTGAATATAATTATGCTCTGTATTGGAGAAATTCGAATCACTTAAGAGGTCTCGTAGGTTCTTTGAGTTGTAGCTCTGCCATCGGGGGCAAACCACCACTGGACAGAGTCTGTCCTACTCGGGTGTCATCCACAATCCGCCAACATAAAAATCTCTGCCTGTCAAATCTGGGTGGGAAAGATGGGTTGGAAAAAAGGGAGTCAAAGGGCTAAGTCTGTCGTTTAAGCGGAGGGTTTTCGTCACTAGGTGCCATACCTTCAAGGTGTTTCTGGTCATGTCTGTCAAAGGTACTAGGTCTGTGGAGTCTTTAGGGGAAATCCAAAGCAGGTGTTTCAGCGGAATCCCCAAACCCTCTTGCTCCACCCCTACCCATTTCTTGGAGGACGCATGATAATGCCAATCTAGAGCTCTAACAAGAGAGGAAGCCTCAAAGTACGCTCGTATGTTGGGTAGTCCAACCCCTCCTCTGGTCTCGGGCAAGGATAGGATATTCATTCACAATCTGGACCTCTTGCCCCCCCAGACAAATCTAAGGATCATAGATTGCATTTTGGAGAGGAAACCTCTATCCAATAGAACAGGAACTGTCTGAAAAGTATATAAGAGTCGGGGCAAGACATCCATCTTGACTACGTTTATTCTCCCGAACCAGGATAGCTTTAATTGTCTATAGGAGGTAAATGCCGATTCCGCGTTAGTCAAAAGGGGTTGATAATTTAAATTGAATATTTGTTTAAGATCTTTTGGTATAAGGACTCCCAAGTACTTAATGGCTTCTACTTTCCATTTAAATGGGAACTGTTTAGATAGATGAGAAACCAATTCTCCAGGCAAAGAAATATTGAGTGCCTCGGTTTTGGAGCAATTCACTTTAAAGTTGCTCAATTGTCCGAACCGTTCAAACTCCATTAAGACCGAAGGGATGGAGACCAGGGGCTGGGAGATGTAAAGTAGCAGGTCATCTGCAAATAAGGCTAATTTGTGATGACTCTGTTCCAGCTTGACCCCATGGACGCATTCATTGGACCTAAGTGCAAAATATTTAACTATTATAGTGTCAATTCAAAAGTCACCAAGAACACAATCAGTCATTTTTTCACAATTGCCCGTCAATAGTTTGAATTTGATATAAAGAAACATAGTCTTGTAACATCTCAAATGAAAGCTGTTACCGTTCTGAGTAAAATGATGCCTCTCCCACTTCATTATCTTATTTCTAGCCTGAGATAAAAAAATTTAAAGTCGTACCAGGCCAAAATTCACCCTTTTTTTAAACTTTAAAAATCTGTAAAAAATTAACTGATGAAGAAAAAAATTCCAAACTTTTAATTTGTAATTAACTAAAGTAGTACTTCATAAAGGAAAAAAAAAAAAAAAATCTAAAGACGTCAGGTAAAAAAAAATATTCATATTTAGATCACTTGATATGGAATGACCCATTGACGCTCTTACTAGTAAAATATGTTAAAATATGATCCCATTGCGATCCCAACTTGAAATTTGGTACAGATGTGGCTAAGAGCACAGCAGACACATGGGCAGTTTTTGAAATATTTAAAGCGCGCCGATTTTTCGGAAATGCGTTTTAAAGTTTTGCGCTTGCGATCACATGGGTAAAATATTAACAAATATCCTCTTGTGACATATCTGATGAAAGCCTGGACAGTTCTGAGTAGATTGGTGTTTATTTCGTTTCTCTATCTTATTTCTAGCCCGAGATATGATAGAAAATGTAAAGCCATACCAGGCCAAAATTCGCACTTTTTTAAAACTTTAAAAATCTGTAAAAAATTAACAGATAAAGAAAAAAATTCAAAACTTTTTTTTTGTAATTAGATAAAGTTGTTCTTCAGATAGAAAAATTTTTTTAAAAATCTGAGGACGTCAGGGAAAAAAAATATTCATTTTTGGATCACTTGACATGGAATGACCCTAATGCTATTAATAATGCTATTACTGCTAATAATAATGCTATTAATGCTAATAATTATGCTATTAATGCTAATATTTATGTTATTAATGCTAATAATTATGCTATTAATGCTAATAATTATGGTATTAATGGTAATAATAATGCTATTAATGCAAATAATATTGCTATTAATTCTATTATTAATGCTATTAATGCTAATTATTATGCTATTAATGCTAATAATTAGGCTATTAATGGTAATAAGAATGCTATTAATGCAAATAATATTGCTATTAATGCTATTTTTAATGCTATTAATATTAATAATTATGCTATTCATGCTAATAATTATGCTATTAATGGTAATAATAATGCTATTAATGCAAATAATATTGCTATTAATGCTAATATTTATGCTATTAATGCTAATAATTATGCTATTAATGCTAATATTTATACTATTAATGCTAATAATTATGCTATTAATGCTAATATTTATGCTATTAATGCTAATAATTATGCTATTAATGGTAATCATAATGGTATTAATGTAAATAATATTGCTATTAATGCTATTAATGCTAATAATTATGCTATTAATGTTAATAATTATGCTATTAATGCTAATAATTATGCTATTAATGGTAATAATAATGCTATTAATGCAAATAATATTGCTATTAATGCTAATATTAATGCTATTAATGCTAATAATTATGCTTAGTATTAATCTTTAATGATATAATTATCTATTAATGCTAATAATTATGCTATTAATGCATAATATTATGCTATTAATGCTAATATAATTATGCTATATAATGTAATCATAATGTATTAATGCAATATATATAATTGGTAATAATGCTATTAATGCTAATAATATTATAGCTAATTTAATGGTAATTATTAATGCTATAATGCAAATAATAATATGCTATTAATGCTAAATATTATGCTATTAATCTATATTATGCATTAATGCTATATATTTTAATGCTAATAATTATGGTATTAATGGTAATAATAAATGCTATTAATGCAAATAATATTGCTATTAATTCTATTATTAATGCTATTAATGCTAATTATTATGCTATTAATGCTAATAATTAGCTATTAATGGTAATAAGAATGCTATTAATGCAAATAATATTGCTATTAATGCTAATATTTATGCTATTAATAGCTAATAATTAATGCTAATTAATGCTAATTTTATACTATTAATGCTAATAATTATGCTATTAATGCTAATATTTATGCTATTAATGCTAATAATTATGCTATTAATGGTAATCATAATGTATGAATGCAAATAATATTGCTATTAATGCTATTAATGCATAATTAATTATGCTATTAATGTTTATAATTATGCTATTAATGCTAATAGTATATGCTATTAATGGTAAATAATAATGCTATTAATGCAAATAAATATTGCTATTAATGCTATTATTAATGCTATTAATGTTAATAATTATGCTATTAATGCAATAATATATTAATGCTATTAATGCTAATAATTATGTTATTAATGCTAATATTAATACTATTAATGCTAATAATTATGGTATTAATGCTAATATTTATGCTATTAATGCTAATAATTATGATATTAATGGTAATCATAATGGTATTAATGCAAATAATATTGCTATTAATGCTATTTAATGCTAATAATTATGCTATTAATGTTAATAATTATGCTATTAATGCTAATAATTATGCTATTAATGGTAATAATAATGCTATTAATGCAAATAATATTGCTATTAATGCTAATATTTATGCTATTAATGCTAATAATTATGCTATTAATGCTAATATTTATACTATTAATGCTAATAATTATGCTATTAATGCTAATATTTATGCTATTAATGCTAATAATTATGCTATTAATGGTAATCATAATGGTATTAATGCAAATAATATTGCTATTAATGCTATTTATGCTAATAATTATGCTATTAATGTTAATAATTATGCTATTAATGCTAATAGTTATGCTATTAATGGTAATAATAATGCTATTAATGCAAATAATATTGCCACTTTAAATCCCGATGCATTTGCATCGGGCTCACAGCTAGTATAATATATATATATATATATATATATATATAATTTTTTTTTTTAATCAGGTACATTTTTATTAAGAATAAAAAGCATCTTATTTGCTTTGCTGCCAGGGGGTCCAGAGCTTCTCAAAAACTTTGGGGTTTCCTTTTTTTTTCATATACTCCCCTCTCCAATTGGATGACATGCTCCACCTGCTTAATATAGTCTCTCCTGGACGGAGGAGTCTCATTAATCCAATACTTGGCTATAACCATCCTTGCTGCATATAGTGGTCTGGCAATCGCAATTTTAATATTTTCCACCCCAAGTTCCTCTACATACCCAAGGAGACATACCAATGGAGCCCTGGGAATGCTACAACCGTATGTCCCCCCTATTATATTAACAACCGATGTCCAAAAGGGGATCAGTCTGGGACATTTCTACATCATGTGGTAAATTCCTGCCTCACTACCCCAGCACCTTGGGAAACTGAAGTGGACACCAGCCCCATCTTAAACAGCATCAAGGGAGACCTGTAAACTCGATGAAGAACATATAAGTGGGATAGCCTGGCCGGTTCACTAACTGAGAGGTTAGGTACATATTCCAAGACAGTCTCCCACACCTCCTCCGTAATAGTCCAAACCTCCTCTTCCTGTTTTTTTACTTTTAAGTGTGTGTTCCAGCAGAAAGGTGTGTAATATATCTTTACTAGTAAAAAGGCCCGATGCAATTGCATCGGGAGTGCGGTGAAATGAATTGTGTGTATACAGGCGGGTGAGTGGCTAGCAGAGTATACATGGGGCTCTGTGGGTAGCAGACTATACAGGCGGGTCTGTGGGTAGCAGAGTATACAGACTGCTCTGAGGGTAGCAGATTATACAGGCGGCTCTCTGGGTAGAAAAGAATACAGGCGGCTCTGTGGGTAGCAGAGTATACAGACTGCTCTGAGGGTAGCAGATTATACAGGCGGCTCTCTGGGTAGAAAAGTATAGAGGCGGCTCTGTGGGTAGCAGAGTATACAGGCGGGTTTTTGGTTAGCAGATTATACAGGCGGCTCTGTGGGTAGCAGAGTATAGAGAAGGCTCTGTGGGTAGCAGAGTATAGAGGCGGCTGTGTGGGTAGCAGAATATAGAAACAGCTCTGTGGGTAGCAGAGAATACAGGCGGGTCTGTGGGTAGGAGAGTATACAGGCGGCTCTGTGGGTAGCAGATTATACAGGCGGCTCTGTGGGTAGCAGAGTATAGAGGCGGCTCTGTGGGTAGCAGAGTATAGAGGCAGCTCTGTGGGTAGCAGAGTATACAGGCGGCTGTGTGGGTAGGAGAGTATACAGGCGGCTCTGTGGGTGTCAGAGTATAGAGGGGGCTCTGTGGATAGCAGAGTATGATGTGGCGGGAGGCTGGAGGAGTGAGGGGAGCAGAGGCTGGAGGGGTGAGGAGAGGTCCAGATGGAGGGGTGAGGAGAGGTCTGGCTGGAGGGGTGAGGAGAGATGCGGCTGGAGGGGTGACATCACCGCTCGGCGGCAGGACATGGCTGCGTGCTGGGGCTGATCGCAGCCCCAGTCACACGGCATTCTCGTCTGCGGCGGGTTGGGTGATGCAGAGAGGGATCAGTTCTTGCCCTCAGGTCACACATGTGACCTGAGCAGAAGGAGCGGATTGGGCGGTGTGTGGTAAAGACAGGACGGTCATCCGATTGGTCTAGGACGCCAAGTCCTGGGCAATGGGATGGGCGTCCTGTGTGTACAACACAGCACCCAATCCGCTTGCAGGGGCAGGCAATGAGAGTGAGCGGGGCGTGTCAGGCTTTGCAGGCTGACACGGTCCGCTCACTCCCATTGGCTGTTGCCAGCCACAGGACGACGTCCCTGGCTCCCGGCACCCGGCCACAGCCCGTAGACCGCTACTCCACCAGCATGGCGACATTGAGAGCCCAGCGGTGAGAGAGTGGCGAGGGGCGGAAGGCTCCGGCGGCATCCGGGCAGCATGGACCTCGCGGAGGGCGCGAGGGCGGTGGCGATGGAGCGGGGCCGACGGTTGGCAGGATGGCAGCGGTGTCAGGTAGTGCGGCTGAGGATGGAGGAGGGTGAGAGGCTGGAGGAGGCTGTGAGGCTGGGGGAGGCTGTGAGGCTGGAGGAGGATGTGAGGCTGGAGGAGGCTTTGAGGATGGGGAGGCTGTGAGGCTGGAGGAGGCTGTGAGGCTGTAGGAGGATGTGAGGATGGGGAGGCTGTGAGGCTGGAAGAGGCTGTGAGGCTGGAGGAGGCTGTGAGGATGGGGAGGCTGTGAGGCTGGAGGAGGCTGTGAGGCTGTGAGGATGGGGAGGCTATGAGGCTGGAGGAGGATGTGAGGCTGGAGGAGACTGTGAGGGTGGAGGAGGCAGTGAGGATGGGGAGGCTGTGAGGCTGGAGGAGGCTGTGAGGCTGGAGGAGGCTGTGAGGATGGGGAGGCTGTGAGGCTGGAGGAGGCTGTGAGGCTGGAGGAGGATGTGAGGATGGAGGAGGCTGTGAGGCTGGAGGAGGCTGTGAGGATGGGGAGGCTGTGAGGCTGGAGGAGGCTGTGAGGCTGGAGGAGGCTGTGAGACTGAAGGAGGCTGTGAGGATGGGGAGGCTGTGAGGCTGGAGGAGGCTGTGAGGCTGGAGGAGGCTGTGAGGCTGGAGGAGGATGTGAGGCTGGAGGAGGCTGTGAGGCTGTAGTAGGCTGTGAGGCTGGAGGAGGCTGTGAGGCTGGAGGAGGCTGTGAGGATGGGGAGGCTGTGAGGCTGGAGGAGGCTGTGAGGCTGAAGGAGGCTGTGAGGATGGGGAGGCTGTGAGGCTGGAGGAGGCTGTGAGGCTGGAGGAGGCTGTGAGGCTGGAGGAGGTGTGAGGATGGGGAGGCTGTGAGGCTGGAGGAGGCTGTGAGGATGGGGAGGCTGTGAGGCTGGAGGAGGCTGTGAGACTGGGGAGGCTGTGAGGCTGGAGGAGACTGTGAGGCTGGAGGAGGCAGTGAGGATGGGGAGGCTGTGAGGCTGGAGGAGGCTGTGAGGCTGGAGGAGGCTGTGAGGCTGGAGGAGGGTGTGAGGATGGGGAGGCTGTGAGGCTGGAGGAGGGTGTGAGGCTGGAGGAGGCTGTGAGGATGGGGAGGCTGTGAGGCTGGAGGAGGGTGTGAGGCTGGAGGAGGCTGTGAGGATGGGGAGGCTGTGAGGCTGGAGGAGGGTGTGAGGCTGTCGGAGGCTGTGAGGATGGGGAGGCTGTGAGGCTGGAGGAGGCTGTAGGAGGCAGTGAGGATGGGGAGGCTGTGAGGCTGGAGGAGACTGTGAGGCTGGAGGAGACTGAGGCTGGAGGAGGCAGTGAGGATGGGGAGGCTGTGAGGCTGGAGGAGACATTTACTGTACTGAGCATGCTCAGTACAGTAAAAGGTCTCCAAACAGGAAGGCAGGGGTTAAAAAAAAAAAAAAAGTTAATGCTCACCTCTCCCCGAGCCCCCGCCGTCTCCTGCCGTCTTCCTCCAAGCTTCCGGTGGCTGCCGCAGGCTCCCAGTGTCAGCAGAGCTGTTCTAGTGCAGTTCAGGACCTGCGGTGATGTCACAGTCACGTGACACCAGGTTACCATGGAGTAACCTGGTGTCACGTGACTGTGACATCACCACAGGTCCTTGACTGCAGTAGAAGAGCTCTGCAGACACTCGGAGCCTGCGGCAGCCACCGGAAGCTTGGAGGAAGACGGCAGGAGACGGCGGGGGCTCGGGGAGAGGTGAGCATTAACTTATTTTTTTTTTTTTTTACAGTAGTGCGGGTCTGCGACTCGTGATGACGCTGCGCGTCATCACTCGCAGTCCCGCAAAGCATGTTGGGATTCGGCTACAGTGCCCGAATTCCCAACTGCGGATTATATAAGTAGATATAAAGACTAGATGGTGGCCCGATTCTAACGCATGGGGTATTCTAGAATATGCATGTAGTTGACATACTGTGACTGACAGAACTTGTTCAGTCAACTTGAGTGATCGATATAGATATAGATATATTGATATATATATAGCAGCGCTATGGTATATGGCGGTACATTACAGTACATGTATAGCAGCGCTATGGTATATGATGGTACATTACAGTACATGTATAGCAGCACTATAGTATGTGGCCGTACATTACAGTACATGTATAGCAGTGCTATGGTATATGGTGGTAAATTACAGTACATGTATAGCAGCACTATAGTATATGGCTGTACATTACAGTACATGTATAGCAGCGCTATGGTACATGGCGGTACATTATAGTACATGTATAGCAGCACTATGGTATATGTGTGGGGCAGGATGGATGCGGAGGGGCAGGATGGAGCCGGCAGGGCGGGATAGTGGCGGGGGGGATCAGGGTGGAGCCAGCGGAGCAGGATGGAGTGAGCAGGGCAGGATGGTGGTGGGGGTGCAGAATGGAGCTGGCAGGGTAGGATGGATGCGGGGGGGGCAGGATGGGTGCGGGGGGGCAGAATGAAGCCGGTGGGGCGGGATGGTGGCGAGGGGGCAGGATGGTGGAGGGGGGAAGAGGATTGAGCCTGCGGGGCAGGATGGTGGCGGGGGGAACAGGATGGTGGTGGGGGTGCAGGATGGATGCAGGGGGCAGGATGGATGCGGGGGGGGCAGGAGTGGATCCGGCGGGGCAGGATGGTGGCGGCAGGGATCAGGATGGTGGCGGGGGGGGCAAGATGGTGGCGGGGGTGCAGGATGGATACGGGGAGGCAGGATGGAGGCGCTCCTCCTGCCCCCCTCCGCTGCTCCTGCCCCTCCTCCGCTCCCTGCGGCCCCCCTCCCTCTACCCCTCCGCTCCCCGCAGCCCCCCCGCTCCCCTATGGTGATAATAAAAATTAAAAAAACCCTCAGTGAGGATACTCAGGCTTGTTTCACACTACGATTTTTTGCAATCCGATGCTGTCCAATATAAATCGGACAGCATCGGATCCAAACTGATCCCTGCAATCGCATCCGATCCTGACATTTTGCAGAATCAGTTTGGCCGGCTCCTCCTGTCATCTGCTCGTCTCTGCCTCCTGTCACCTGTCAGCTGTTCACCCCTCTTCTCCCCTGTGTTAACCCCTCTTTTCCCCTGTGTTAACCCCGCTTCTCCCCTGTGTTTACCCTGCTTCTCCCCTGTGTTAACCCCGCTTCTCCCCTGTGTGACCCCCTCTTCTCCCCTGTTAACCCCTCTTCTCTCCTGTGTTAACCCCTCTTCTCCACTGCTCTCCCCGCTTCTCCCTGTGTTAACCCCTCTTCTCCTCTGCTCTCCCTTCTTCTCCCCTGTGTTATCCCCTCTTCTTCCCTGTGTTAACCCCTCTTCTCCCCTGTGTTAACCCCGCTTCTCCCTGTGTTAACCCCGCTTCTCCCCTCTGTTAACCCCTCTTCTCTTCTGCTCTCCCCGCTTCTCCCGTGCTAACCCCTCTTCTTTTCTGCTCTCCTTTGCTCTCCCCTGTGTTAACCCCTCTTTCTCCCCTGCTCTCCCACCTTCTCCCCTGTGTTAACCCCTTTTCTCCCCTGTGTTAACCCCACTTCTCCCCTGCTCTCCCCACTTCTCCCCCGGTGCTCCTGCTTCTCCCCTGTTTCCCTCTCTTCCCCCCTTGTGCTCCCCGATTCTCCCCTGTTTCCCCCTCTTCTCCCCCGGTACTCCTGCTTCTCCCCTGTTTCCCCCTCTTCTCCCCTGGTGCTCCCCGCTTCTCCCCCGGTGCTCCTGCTTCTCCTCTGTTTCCCTCTCTTCCCCCCTGGTGCTCCCCGCTTCTCCCCTGTTTCCCCCTCTTCTTCCCCGGTACTCCTGCTTCTCCCCTGTTTCCCCCTCTTCTCTCCTGGTGCTCCCTGCTTCTCCCCTGTTTCCCTCTCTTCTCCCCCGGTACTCCTGCTTCTACACCGGTGCTCCTGCTTCTCCCCTGTTTCCCCCTCTTCTCCCCTGGTGCTCCCCAATTCTCCCCTGTTTCCCCCTCTTCTCTCCTGGTACTCCTGCTTCTCTCATGTTTCCCCCGCTTCTCTCCTGGTGCTCCCTGCTTCTCCCCTGGTACTCCCCGCTTCTCCCCTGTTTCCCCCTCTTCTCCCCGGTACTCCTGCTTCTCCCCTGTTTCCCCCTCTTCTCCCCTGGTACTCCTGCTTCTCCCCTGTTTCCCCCTCTTCTCCCCTGGTGCTCCCCGCTTCTCCCCTGTTTCCCCCTCTTCTCCCCTGGTACTCCTGCTTCTCCCCTGTTGCTCCCTGCTTCTCCCCTCTCCTCCGGAATAAAAAATAATAAACCATCTATTCTCACCTGTCCATGAGTCCCCCAGCGTCTCCAGCTGTATCTTATGATCCTAGGACCTGGCGTTAGTCACAGTCACATGACCGGTTACCGCGGTAACCGGTCATGTGACTGTGACATCACGGCAAGTCATAGGGGCAGGATGTGCTGGAGACGCCGAGGGACTCGTGGACAGGTGAGAATAGATTGTTTATTATTTTTTATTCCGGGGCAGCGGGGAGCGGAGGGGCAGAGGGAGGGGGCCGCGGGGAGCGGAGGAGGGGCAGGAGCAGTGGAGGGGGGCAGGAAGAGCGGGGGGGCCATGGGGAGCGGCAGGAGGAGCATAGGGGGGCAGGAAGAGCAGGGGGGCCACAGGGAGCGCAGGCAGGAGGAACGGGGGGCTGTAAGGAGAGACTGTAGCCGGGCTGCAAATTGGCGTGGAATTCGAACTTTGAATTCTCGCACCTATTTGCATAGTCTGCCGATGGCGGCGACCAATGAGCGGCCTCAGTCTGGCGCGCGATTTCGGCGACAGACACACTCAAAAAACCCCTAGACAATTATATAGAAGAGATTACTCCTCTAGGAGCTCCCCCCACTACTACAAACATATTCCAGCACCAAGTCGGATTGCACAACCACACTCTTTGTAAGATTTTGAGATGTAATGGCGTGCTTTGAGTACAGTGGTACCACTCAGATCTGGTAGCTGGAACTCTCTCTGGAGTCGTAAAAAAGGCTTCAAATGTACTTCATCTATAATTTGGTACATATAGACTATACCTTTGCGTCTCCACTTCCTAAAACTACCCATTTTCTGGATTTCCGGAAGATTAACATTCCGCCAAATGGGCATGAATCTGTTTAGTCTAGTCATCCCTCTCATCCTTTTAAGCTTGTCCCATACTTTGTTTATGAAGCCCAATGTGGGAGAAATCCCTCCCATGGATCCCATAAGTGCCATATTCCACTCAAAGTATCTAAGACAAATTCCAGCACCTTCTTATTGGCTCTGTCTTTCCCCCCACTGGACCATCCTTTAATATGTTGGCACTGCGCAGCTATAAAATAAAGTTCCGGATTTGGCACTGTCAACCCACTGTGGTGCTCAATAAAAATATGGATATCTTATAACCTACATATTGTAACATATTGTTTATATGCTTTAATATAGTGTGGTCACTAGACCAAGTGTGGAATGTATTGCAAATATGCAATATGGTTGTTTGAATCCAAACACTATATATTACTACATACTAAAGTGTAATATCATTCATGCTGAACTTTGTTCAGTCACATGAACTGTCCTTCATGCATGCTATCCACAAAGTGAGTGTTTGCTCTGTGTTAATACTATAAGACAATGTTAATTGTTCTATGGTCTTTGAAGCTGTGTGTTTCAAGGTTCATTATCCTGATTTGTACACAAGTGACCACTGTGATATTTGCTTTGACAAACAGTGGTAGGCTGGCTTCAGATTGGCGTCTCCCTCCACAGCGTTCTGCGGAGGGGAACCACCATGTGAGCGCAGCCACCGTAAGTCGCTATGTTTATAATGGGGATGCACGGTGCTGCGCTTGACTGCGCATGACCATGCGCTCCCTTTCATTTGAATGTGTGATTTGTATGCTTGAGCAAGCTTGCATACAAATCACACTCTCTCGTGCGCACCAGGAACGCGACATGTCGCGTTCCTGGTGCGGATGACAATGTATGATTTGTACGCAAGCTTGCGCATGCGTACAAATCACACATTCAAATGAATGGGAGCGCACGGTCATGTGCAGTCAAGCGCAGCAGGCAGGGTAGGATGGATGCGGGGGGGGCAGGATGGGTGCGGGGGGGCAGAATGAAGCCGGTGGGGCGGGATGGTGGCGAGGGGGCAGGATGGTGGAGGGGGGAAGAGGATTGAGCCTGCGGGGCAGGATGGTGGCGGGGGGAACAGGATGGTGGTGGGGGTGCAGGATGGATGCAGGGGGCAGGATGGATGCGGGGGGGGGGCAGGATGGATCCGGCGGGGCAGGATGGTGGCGGCAGGGATCAGGATGGTGGCGGGGGGGGGCAGGATGGTGGCGGGGGTGCAGGATGGATACGGGGAGGCAGGATGGAGGCGCTCCTCCTGCCCCCCTCCGCTGCTCCTGCCCCTCCTCCGCTCCCTGCGGCCCCCCTCCCTCTACCCCTCCGCTCCCCGCGGCGCCCCCGCTCCCCATGGTGATAATAAAAATTAAAAAAACCCTCAGTGAGGATACTCAGGCTTGTTTCACACTACGATTTTTTGCAATCCGATGCTGTCCAATATAAATCGGACAGCATCGGATCCAAACTGATCCCTGCAATCGCATCCGATCCTGACATTTTGCAGAATCAGTTTGGCCGGCTCCTCCTGTCATCTGCTCGTCTCTGCCTCCTGTCACCTGTCAGCTGTTCACCCCTCTTCTCCCCTGTGTTAACCCCTCTTTTCCCCTGTGTTAACCCCGCTTCTCCCCTGTGTTTACCCTGCTTCTCCCCTGTGTTAACCCCGCTTCTCCCCTGTGTGACCCCCTCTTCTCCCCTGTTAACCCCTCTTCTCTCCTGTGTTAACCCCTCTTCTCCACTGCTCTCCCCGCTTCTCCCTGTGTTAACCCCTCTTCTCCTCTGCTCTCCCTTCTTCTCCCCTGTGTTATCCCCTCTTCTTCCCTGTGTTAACCCCTCTTCTCCCCTGTGTTAACCCCGCTTCTCCCCTGTGTTAACCCCGCTTCTCCCCTCTGTTAACCCCTCTTCTCTTCTGCTCTCCCCGCTTCTCCCGTGCTAACCCCTCTTCTTTTCTGCTCTCCTTTGCTCTCCCCTGTGTTAACCCCTCTTCTCCCCTGCTCTCCCCACTTCTCCCCTGTGTTAACCCCTTTTCTCCCCTGTGTTAACCCCACTTCTCCCCTGCTCTCCCCACTTCTCCCCTGTGTTAACCCCTCTTCTCCCCTGCTCTCCCCCTCTTCTCCCCTGCTCTCCCCCTCTTCTCCCCTGCTCTCCCCCTCTTCTCCCCTGTGTTAACCTCTCTTCTCCCCCGGTGCTCCCTGCTTCTCCCCTGGTGCTCCCCGCTTCTCCCCCGGTGCTCCTGCTTCTCCCCTGTTTCCCTCTCTTCCCCCCTTGTGCTCCCCGATTCTCCCCTGTTTCCCCCTCTTCTCCCCCGGTACTCCTGCTTCTCCCCTGTTTCCCCCTCTTCTCCCCTGGTGCTCCCCGCTTCTCCCCCGGTGCTCCTGCTTCTCCTCTGTTTCCCTCTCTTCCCCCCTGGTGCTCCCCGCTTCTCCCCTGTTTCCCCCTCTTCTCCCCCGGTACTCCTGCTTCTCCCCTGTTTCCCCCTCTTCTCTCCTGGTGCTCCCCGCTTCTCCCCTGTTTCCCTCTCTTCTCCCCCGGTACTCCTGCTTCTACACCGGTGCTCCTGCTTCTCCCCTGTTTCCCCCTCTTCTCCCCTGGTGCTCCCCAATTCTCCCCTGTTTCCCCCTCTTCTCTCCTGGTACTCCTGCTTCTCTCATGTTTCCCCCGCTTCTCTCCTGGTGCTCCCTGCTTCTCCCCTGGTACTCCCCGCTTCTCCCCTGTTTCCCCCTCTTCTCCCCGGTACTCCTGCTTCTCCCCTGTTTCCCCCTCTTCTCCCCTGGTACTCCTGCTTCTCCCCTGTTTCCCCCTCTTCTCCCCTGGTGCTCCCCGCTTCTCCCCTGTTTCCCCCTCTTCTCCCCTGGTACTCCTGCTTCTCCCCTGTTGCTCCCTGCTTCTCCCCTCTCCTCCGGAATAAAAAATAATAAACCATCTATTCTCACCTGTCCATGAGTCCCCCAGCGTCTCCAGCTGTATCTTATGATCCTAGGACCTGGCGTTAGTCACAGTCACATGACCGGTTACCGCGGTAACCGGTCATGTGACTGTGACATCACGGCAAGTCATAGGGGCAGGATGTGCTGGAGACGCCGAGGGACTCGTGGACAGGTGAGAATAGATTGTTTATTATTTTTTATTCCGGGGCAGCGGGAGCGGAGGGGCAGAGGGAGGGGGCCGCGGGGAGCGGAGGAGGGCAGGAGCAGTGGAGGGGGGCAGGAAGAGCGGGGGGGCCATGGGGAGCGGCAGGAGGAGCATAGGGGGGCAGGAAGAGCAGGGGGGCCACAGGGAGCGCAGGCAGGAGGAACGGGGGGCTGTAAGGAGAGACTGTAGCCGGGCTGCAAATTGGCGTGGAATTCGAACTTTGAATTCTCGCACCTATTTGCATAGTCTGCCGATGGCGGCGACCAATGAGCGGCCTCAGTCTGGCGCGCGATTTCGGCGACAGACACACTCAAAAAACCCCTAGACAATTATATAGAAGAGATTACTCCTCTAGGAGCTCCCCCACTACTACAAACATATTCCAGCACCAAGTCGGATTGCACAACCACACTCTTTGTAAGATTTTGAGATGTAATGGCGTGCTTTGAGTACAGTGGTACCACTCAGATCTGGTAGCTGGAACTCTCTCTGGAGTCGTAAAAAAGGCTTCAAATGTACTTCATCTATAATTTGGTACATATAGACTATACCTTTGCGTCTCCACTTCCTAAAACTACCCATTTTCTGGATTTCCGGAAGATTAACATTCCGCCAAATGGGCATGAATCTGTTTAGTCTAGTCATCCCTCTCATCCTTTTAAGCTTGTCCCATACTTTGTTTATGAAGCCCAATGTGGGAGAAATCCCTCCCATGGATCCCATAAGTGCCATATTCCACTCAAAGTATCTAAGACAAATTCCAGCACCTTCTTATTGGCTCTGTCTTTCCCCCCACTGGACCATCCTTTAATATGTTGGCACTGCGCAGCTATAAAATAAAGTTCCGGATTTGGCACTGTCAACCCACTGTGGTGCTCAATAAAAATATGGATATCTTATAACCTACATATTGTAACATATTGTTTATATGCTTTAATATAGTGTGGTCACTAGACCAAGTGTGGAATGTATTGCAAATATGCAATATGGTTGTTTGAATCCAAACACTATATATTACTACATACTAAAGTGTAATATCATTCATGCTGAACTTTGTTCAGTCACATGAACTGTCCTTCATGCATGCTATCCACAAAGTGAGTGTTTGCTCTGTGTTAATACTATAAGACAATGTTAATTGTTCTATGGTCTTTGAAGCTGTGTGTTTCAAGGTTCATTATCCTGATTTGTACACAAGTGACCACTGTGATATTTGCTTTGACAAACAGTGGTAGGCTGGCTTCAGATTGGCGTCTCCCTCCACAGCGTTCTGCGGATGGGAACCACCATGTGAGCGCAGCCACCGTAAGTCGCTATGTTTATAATGGGGATGCACGGTGCTGCGCTTGACTGCGCATGACCATGCGCTCCCTTTCATTTGAATGTGTGATTTGTATGCTTGAGCAAGCTTGCATACAAATCACACTCTCTCGTGCGCACCAGGAACGCGACATGTCGCGTTCCTGGTGCGGATGACAATGTATGATTTGTACGCAAGCTTGCGCATGCGTACAAATCACACATTCAAATGAATGGGAGCGCACGGTCATGTGCAGTCAAGCGCAGCACTGTACGTCCCCATTATAAACATAGGGACTTGCGGTGGCTGCGCTCACATGGTGGTTCCCCTCTGCAGAATGCTGTGGAGGGGAATGCCAATGTGAAGCCACCTGTATTGGAACCAAAATCCTGGTTCAAATAGTGTATGTACATTTATGCATTATGTTCCATGAGAAATACACAGATCGATTGTCTAGAATAATGTTTAAGTAGACTTCTCGAGATTACAGAATCTGGCCAATTCGGTTTTATCGACAAGGCAAACTTATAAACATTAACCGGTTTTATACTTCCATTGTCTTAGCCTTAGGGTGCATCCTCACGATCAGGAGACCCAGCATCCAAAACGCTGCGTCATACAGTACTAGCATAGTGGATGGGATTTCAAGAAAACCCATCCTCACTGTCTTCATCGTGCTTCTCCGATTGATGTTACAAGACAAGATGATGTGTTATAACTCAGTGGTGATGTGATGGGACATTCCAGAAGGTATTGTGGACACACGACTTCTGTGATGACAAGTCCAGAGTATTTCCATCTCGCTGACACTGAGGTCCCTCCGGTGGAGAAGTGATGTTACAATACTTGGTAATGTATTAATGCTTATTTCTCTATCTATTATATAATTGCCGTAGCGACTTCCGTCGCATACGGCGCCACTTCCGTGGCTATGTTCGCCACTTCCGTGGCTTTGTTCGGATCCTCTGCTCAGGAAGCGGCGACAGTGCAGGGTCCCCCGGCTACAAGGAGCGGCGGAGGAACGTTCCGCTCTCGGAAGTTCCATCCGCCCTCCAGCCTTTCCCCTCCACCGACTACCGTACCGGGACCTGGTGCGGGTCTCTGCCGCCTTCAGTGTCACGGAGGCGGCCGGGACGGCGGCGCTGCGGACCACCCAGAGCTCCCGCCTGTACACGCTGTGCTCCCGGCGGGGCCGCGGGCTGCCCTGCACGCTGCACCCAGGGCCGGACGCCCGTGTGCCTGCAGCCGATCATCATCGCGCTGCTGCTGTCCCTGTCCGGCATCTTCAGCGGTCTCAACCTGGGGCTCATGTCCCTGCACCCCATGGAGCTGCGGGTGCTGCAGCGCTCCAGCACCCCAGGTACGCCTCTCCCCTCCAGCCTCCGCCCTCCCCTCCAGCCCTCCCCTCCAGCCTCCGCCTCTCCCTCTCCAGCTGCCTCCTCCAGCCTCCCCCTCCCCTCCAGCCTCCGCCTCCTCCCACCTCCGCCTCCAGCCCCCTCCCCTCCACCTCCCAGCTCTCCCCTCCAGCCTCCCCTCTCAGCTCCCCTCACCTGCCTCCTCCCCTCCAAGCCCCTCCGCCCTCTCTCCCTCCAGCCCTCCCCTCCACTCCGCCCTCCCCTCCAGCCTCCTGCCCTCACTCCCCTCCCCTCCCCCACCCTCCAGCCTCCCTCCAGCCTCCCCTCCCCCTCCCCGCCCTCCCCCTCCTCCCAGCCTCTCCCTACCCCCTCCCCTCCCAGCCTCCCCGCCCCCTCCCCACCACTCCGCCTCTCCCTCCACCTCGCCTCCGCCTCCACCTCTCCAGCCCTCCCCCAGCCTCCTCCTCCCCCTCCCCTCCAGCCTCCCCAGTCCGCCTCTCAGCCCTCCCCTCCAGCCTCCAGCCTCCGCCTCCCCTCCCCCTCCCCTCCACCCTCCCCCTCCAGCCTCCCCGCCCTCCCCTCCAGCCTCCCCTCCAGTCCCTCCCCTCCAGCCTCCGCCTCCCCTCCAGCCTCCCCCTCCCCCTCACCTCCCTCCAGCCTCCCCCTCTCCCCCTCCCCTCTCACCTCCGCCTCCCCTCCCCTCTCACCTCCCCTCCGCCTCCCCTCCAGCCTCCCTCCACCTCCCCCTCCCCCACTGCCTCCCTCCTCCTCCTCCCTCCCCTCCAGCCCCCCCTCCCCTACAGCCTCGCCCTCTCTCCTCAGCCTCCCCTCCCATCCCCCTCCAGCCTCCGCCTCCCCCTCCAGCCTCCGCCCCTCCCTCCTCCCCGCCTCCCTCTCCCTCCTCCCACCCTCCAGCCTCCCCTCCTCCCCTCCACCCTCCCCTCCAGCCTCCTCCCCTCCAGCCTCCGCCTCTCCCCTCCAGCCTCCTCCCGCTCTCCACCTCCCTCCCTCCCCTCCAGCCTCCCCTCTCTCCCCTCCCACCCTCCAGCCTCACCTCCCCCTCTCCTCACCCTCCCCTCCAGCCTCCTCTCACCCTCCACCTCTCCCCTCCAGCCTCCCCTCCACCTCCTCTCACCCCCCTCCGCCTCTGCCCCCTGTCTCACCTCTCCCTCACCCTCCCTCGCTCCCCCAGCCTCCCCTCCTCCCTCCTCACTCCTCTCAGCCTCCCCTTCCTCCACCACCTCCCTCACCCCCTCCGCCTCCCCTCCCTCACCCTCCTCCCCTCCTCCAGCCCCTCCCCCTCCAGCCTCCTGTCTCACCTCTCCTCACTCCGCTCCTGCTCAGCCTCCTCCCCTCCAGCCTCCCCCTCCCTCACCTCCTCCTCCACCTCCCGTCTCAGCCTCCCTTCCTCACCTCCCCTCCTCACTCCCACCTCAGCCTCCCCTGTCCTCACCTCTCCTCACCCCTCCAGCCTCCCTGCCTCACTCTCTCCCTCCAGCCTCCCTCCTCACCTCCTCACCTCCAGCCTCCCCTGTCCTCACCTCTCCTCACCCCTCCAGCCTCCCCGCTCACTCCCTCACCCCTCACCTCCCTGCACTCCTACCCTCCAGCCTCCCTTCCACCTCCACCCTCCACCTCCCCCTCTCCCTCCAGCCTCGTCCTCCTCCTCTATCAGCCTCCCCTTCCCACCTCTCACCCCTAGCTCCCTGTCCTCACCTCTCCTCACCATCCGCCTCCCTGCCTCACGCTCTCCCACCCCTCCAGCCTCACCTGCTCACTCTCCCTCACCCTCCAGCCTCCCTGTCCTCACTCTCCATCCAGCCTCCTGTCCTCACCTCTCCACCTCGCTCCCTGTCCTCACCTCTCCTCACCTTCCAGCCTCCGCTCACCCTCCAGCTGCTCTCCTCCACCTCCGCCTCCCCCTCCAGCCTCCGCCTCCCTCCAGCCTCTGCTCACCCCTCAGCCTCCCTTCCTCACCTCCCTCATCCCCTCCAGCTCCCCTGTCCTCACCTCCTCACCCCTCCGCTCCGCCCTCCTCCCCCTCCTCACCCTCAGCCTCCCCCCCACTCACCTCGCTCCCTCCACCTCCGCTCTCCACTCCGCCTCCGCCCTCCCTGACCTCCCTCCGCCTGCTTCCCTCCAGGCCCTTCTCACCTCCCATTGTCACCTCACCCTACAGCCAGTCACCACCAGCCTCCCTGCCCATCTTACCCACCACGCTGCTCACCTCGCTCTCACCACATGCAGACTCTATTTGACACCACTTGACCCCACCGAAACGCCTGCATCAGCGCCACATCTCATCGAAGTCGCACCCGAACTACTGATCAATGCAACAAAAGTCTCGCCAAACTTTCTGGACGCCATATTCTATCCAGTCGTCCCTGGGCCCCGACATCTCAACTCAGTCTCCAGCCGCCAGAGAAGACGCAGGGTCGGTGCTAACTATAGCCAACTGTTTGTGTGTGTGTGTATATGTATGTATGAGTGTGCTGACCACTCTGTCCACGCCGCTGCACTCACCACTCTGCCCACGCCGCTGCGCTGACCACTCTGCCCATGCCACTCTGCTGACCAATCTCACCGCACTCACTGCTAACCACTGAGCCACCGCACTTACTGCTAACCACTGAGCCACCGCACTTACTGCTAACCACTGAGCCACCGCACTCACTGCTAACCACTGAGCCACCGCACTCACTGCTAACCACTGAGGCACCGCACTCACTGCTAAGCACTGAGGCACCGCACTCACTGCTAACCACTGAGGCACCGCACTCACTGCTAACCACTGAGGCACCGCACTCACTGCTAACCACTGAGGCACCGCACTTACTGCTAACCACTGAGGCACCACACTCACTGCTAACCACTGAGGCACCGCACTCACTGCTAACCACTGAGGCACCGCACTCACTGCTAACCACTAAGCCACTGTATACTCTGCTACCCACTGAGCCACCGCACTCACTGCTAACCACTGAGCCACCGCACTCACTGCTAACCACTGAGCCACCGCACTTACTGCTAACCACTGAGCCACCGCACTCACTGCTAACCACTGAGCCACCGCACTCACTGCTAACCACTGAGCCACCGCACTCACTGCTAACCACTGAGGCACCGCACTCACTGCTAACCACTGAGGCACCGCACTCACTGCTAACCACTGAGGCACCGCACTCACTGCTAACCACTGAGGCACCGCACTTACTGCTAACCACTGAGGCACCACACTCACTGCTAACCACTGAGGCACCGCACTCACTGCTAACCACTGAGGCACCGCACTCACTGCTAACCACTAAGCCACTGTATACTCTGCTACCCACTGAGCCACCGCACTCACTGCTAACCACTGAGCCACCGCACTCACTGCTAACCACTAAGCCACTGTATACTCTGCTACCCACTGAGCCACCGCACTCACTGCTAACCACTGAGCCACCGCACTCACTGCTAACCACTAAGCCACTGTATACTCTGCTACCCACTGAGCCACCACACTCACTGCTAACCACTGAGGCACCGCACTCACTGCTAACCACTGAGGCACCGCACTCACTGCTAACCACTAAGCCACTGTATACTCTGCTACCCACTGAGCCACCGCACTCACTGCTAACCACTGAGCCACCGCACTCACTGCTAACCACTGAGCCACCGCACTCACTGCTAACCACTGAGCCACCATATACTCTGCTACCCACTGAGCCACCTGTATACACACAATTCATTTCACACCACTCCCCTAACTATTAGTAAATAAACTATATATGGATTCTAGACTACCCGATTCTTTAGAATCGGGCCGCCATCTAGTATACTATGATTCACATTAATTAATTGTATGATTCACACGAAATATATCAAAGGAACAGGGTAATATTATATCTGCCATTCCATAATTGAGAATTATCCTGATGCAATCTTAATAAATTGTTACATTATTGTTGTACCATAAAACTGTATTCAGTGTGCCTAATTCGTATATTAGTGAGCGCTACGTAAGTAAGGGCGTATCCGCCCTGTCACTCTGACGTGATAAAACACCCACCCTCATCCTTTGGTCTCTGTAAAGTCTCCAACTTAATTCTAGCCTGCTTTTTGCCCCATATCAGGTCTCTGAATAGTGAATTAATCGCCTTAAAGATTTTCCTCGGTATCCAGACAGGTGCATTGTGGAGCAAGTACAAGAGCCTGGGCATCAACACCATTTTCATTAGGTTTGTCCTCCCCACGATTTACAAGTGTAGTTTGTTCCAGGCAATCACCTTTGCCCTCAGCGTTTTTAGTAACGGTGCTATTGTTCAAACTCATATATGTTGTTACCGGCAATGACACCTGTATGCCCAGGTATTTAAAACTATCAACACACTGTAATTTATTAGCCCCTTCGTCTTCATACGTCCAGCCTACCCCACTATCCACCTTAAGGAGGTGCGATTTAGACCAGTTAATTCAGTCCCGAAATCTTTCCAAATTCCTCCAGTATCCGCATGGCATGATCCAATGAGGCCCTGGGATCTTCCAGGAACAATAATAAATCATCTGCATACAAAGCTATCTTCTCCTCTATGTTCCCGTATTTAAATCCTTAACCTCTGTTGATTTCCTAATAACTGCAGCTAGGGGTTCTATTGCGATTGCAAAAAGAAGCGGCGATAACGGGCAGCCCTGTCTCGTTCCCCTCTGAAGCTGTATCCCCTGAGATACCACCCCATTTACTCTAAGACTGGCAGAGGGTTGCGAGTATAACAGCTGCACCCAACCAGTGAATTCTGGACCAAAACTAATCCTCTGTAACACTTGCCATAAGTATCCCCACTCAACGCTGTCAAAGGCCTTATGGGAGTCCAGCAAGACAATCATCCTCCGGTCTGGGTTATCGGATGGCAGCTGCAAATTCAAATATAATCTCCGTATGTTAGTGGCTGTTGATCTATTGGGCATAAACCTGCACTGATCCATATGAATCAAATCGGATATAATGCTAGTCAGCCTATTTCACAACACCTTGGCCAGAAGCTTCACGTCAGCTGTAAGCAATGAGATTGGCCGGTATGAGTCTGGGAGTTTGGGGTCTTTACCCTCCTTAGGAATTACAATTATGACAGCTTCCCTCATCGAAGCAGGTAGATTTCCAATGTCCCTCGCCGCCTCTAGCACCGTCAATGAGCAGGGTAGTAAGGTTTCTTATAAATTTCTACTGGCAACCCATCTGACCCTGGGGCTTTATCACTATCCCTGCCATGCAGAGCTTCCTCCAATTTGTCAACTGTGATAAATTGGAATCACCTATCTCTATCCCTCTCTGACAGTACAGGTAACACACCCCGCACAAGAAATGTGTCCACAGCTCCCACGCGTGTCTCACACCCCCCGATGTGTACAGTATCCCGTAAAAGTCCTTAAAGACTCCCAGAATATCCGCCACCTCTGTAACCAATGTCCCGTCTGCAGAAATCATACTATGAACAGATGAGTTCTCTCTCTGAGCAGTTGCTATGACCGACAGCAAATGGCCAACCTTCTCACCTTCCTCATAAAAATTAAGCTTTTGAAATGCTCGTTTCTTTGCTGCCTTATCTATAAGCATCTTGTTAACCTCTTCATGTGCTTCCCGAAGTGCTTGTTTTGCTGCTGGCATATTACACTGGGTCTCCTTCTCCTCTGCTCTATCCAAAGCTTGCATTCTATCTTTCTCATTCTGTCTTGTTTGGGTTTTTCGTCTGCCAATCTCACGAAATAATAGTCCCCTAAAGTAGGCTTTCATCGCATCCCAAACTACCAGTGGATCAGTGCTACCATCATTATTTACAAAAAAGATCTTCCAATTCCTGAGCTATATCTTGCATGTTAATGTGGCGTAACCAAGCTGGATGGAATTTCCACCCACCCTTCGTTCCTTCCATCCAGGTTCCCGGTCTGATGGATACAAGGATGGGGCTGTAATCAGAGATCACTCTGGTTAAATACTGCATGTCCCCAATTACTGCGTCCATCAAACCATTGGCCAAGGCTAAATCGATGCGGGACAAACTGCCATGAGAGGCGGAATAGCATGAAAATCTACTTATTCCTACGTTCCTTACTCTCCAGGTATCCACCATTCCCATTTCCCGAATAAGAGTGCCAAAGGGAGTAATAGAGCTAATTAGAGTCCCTTGAGACTGCTTTCTCTTATCCCAATAGGCATCAACCACATTGTTGAAATCACCCACTAGTAAAAAAGGTATTGCCTCTCCCTTCTCAGCAAATGACCACATCTCCCTAATGTGCGGAGAGCACCATAACCACCATATTAATTAATATGGTGGTTATGGTGTTCTCCGAAAGGAGCCACCCCTTGGCTAGGTCCTTTTCTGGAGGGATATCTGGCTAGTCCTGTGTTTGAGACTCCTAACCGAGGCTCCACAGACTCAATTTGCATATTTGTAATTTCCAGGGGGCAATGCGCCTAGGAATTCACTGTGTTGAGCGCTTTAGCCGGCTGCCTGCAGTGTTTTCTTGGACTGGTCTCCCTGAGATCAGTGAATGCTTTGTGATGTTGTATATACAAGTCAAATGGTCACAGCACCCTGTGGGTAAAAGCTGAACTGACTATTCCTCCAGTCAGCCACCTGGACGCAAGTCCAACCCAGAGAGTCCAATCCGGGTAATGCACACTTACTCACAAGAAAGGACAGCGCCACAGACACGGATGGTGCAGATAAATGTCTGGTCTTTATTCCAGGGTCATAACAGGTGACGTTTCGTTCACAGCGTGATCTTTATCAAGCTCAAGATGTAATACACATGACCTCTTCATATAGTGCTATACTCCACCCCCATACAGTGCTAACCAATCACAATAAACAAAAACAAATTAATATAATTTATATCAAAACATCCCTTAAAAAACATTAAAAACCAAATCAGGTGTTTTAAAAGGTCACCCCCATGAGCCCAAATACATCATATTCATTTTTAGAGTCCTTATCCACATAAACATCGCATTAATACAAAAGGAAATGGTGCACAACTAGTTAACCATAGTGACCAATCAAAGTTAAGCTATCTCCGTTGCCATACCAGCAAACTTTATTGCTCTGCCAGGCAAGCACAAGACTAAGCAAGATGATTGAGAGCATACACGTCCACATAATAATGTCACACTCACCGTTACAAGGTTGTATGTGATTGTATGTTTGATAGGTGTGTCGGCTTCTAAACATGAAGTGGGGTAAGAACTGTATGGTATATAGCGATTACAGGAACACTTTACTTACTGATCCCCATGAGTGCCTTTGTGATATATGTGATTGTCCTTAAATAGTGACGCTTTTTAGGCTCCTGCATGAGAAAGCCTCTAGTGTGAGGCTGTAGCCTGTATGATACTCTATGAACAGCTGGTGAGTGTGACATTATTATGTGGACGTGTATGCTCTCAATCATCTTGCTTAGTCTTGTGCTTGCCTGGCAGAGCAATAAAGTTTGCTGGTATGGCAACGGAGATAGCTTAACTTTGATTGGTCACTATGGTTAACTAGTTGTGCACCATTCCCTTTTGTATTAATGCGATGTTTATGTGGATAAGGACTCTAAAAATGAATATGATGTATATGGGCTCATGGGGGTGACCCTTTAACCCCTTAGTGACGGAGCCAATTTCCACCTTAATGACCAGACCGTTTTTTGTAATTCTGACCACTCTCCCTTTATGAGGTAATATCTCTGGAACTCTCCAAAGGATCCTAGCGATTATGAGATTGTTTTTTCGTGACATATTGGGCTTCATGTTAGTGGTAAATTTAGGTCGATAATTTATGTGTTTATTTGTGAAAATATAAAAAAATTGCCAAAAATTTTGACAATTTGACAATTTTCAAATTTGTAATTTTTATTCTGTCGAATTTCCCACATGTCTACTTCACATCAGCACAATTTTGGGAAAAAAAAATTTGGGTTAGGAAGTTCTAAGGGGTCAAACTTCATCAGCAATTTTTCATTTTTCCAGCAAAATTTACAAAACCATTTTTTAAGTGACCACATCATGTTTGAAGTCCATTTGAGGGGCGTACATGATAGAAAACACCCAAAAGTGACACCATACCAAAAACTACACCCCTCAAGCTACCCAGAACTACATTTAAAAAAATGATTAACCCTTCAGGTGCTTCACAGCAACTAAAGCAAAGTGGAAACAAAAAATTGACATTTTAATTTTTCATACAAAAATGTTCTTTTAGCCTCAATTTTTTCATTTTCACATGGGCAACAGGATCAAATGCATCCTAAAATGTGTTGGGCAATTTCTCCTGAGTACATCGATACCTCATATGTGGTCATAAACCACTGTTTGGGCGCACAACAGGGCTCAGAAGAGAAGGAGCGTAATTTGACTTTTAGAGCTAATTTACCATTCAAAAAGTCAAATGGCGCTCCTTCCCTTTCGAGCCCTGCGGTGCGCCCAAACAGTGGTTTATGACCACATATGAGGTATCAGTGTACTCAGGAGAAATTGCCCAACACATTTTAGGATGCCTTTTATCCTGTTGCTCATGTGAAAATGAAAACATTGAGAACAAAAGAAATTTTTGGTGAAAAAAAAGTACTTTTTCATTTTTACGGATCAATTTGTGAAGCACCTGGGGTTGAAAGTGCTCACTATGCATCTAGATAAGTTCCTTGGGGGGTCTAGTTTCCAAAATGGGAACACTTGTGGGCGGAGCTCCAATGTTTAGACACACAGGGGCTCTCCATATGCGACATGGTGTCTGCTAACAATTTGAATGGAAAATTAGCTCCAATTGTTAGCGGACACCATGTCACGTATGGAGAGCCCCTGTGTGCCTAAACATTGTAGCTTCCCCACAAGTGACCCCATTTTGGAAACTAGACCCCCCAAGAAACTTATCTAGATTGGTGGTGAGCACTTTGAACAACCAGGTGCTTCACAAATGAATCCGTAAAAATGAAAAAAGAAAATTGTTGTGGAAAAGAAAGTACTTTTTCATTTTTACGGATCAATTTGTGAAGCACCTGGGGGTTCAAAGTGCTCTCTATGCATCTAGATAAGTTCATTGGGGGGGTCTAGTTTCCAAAATGGGGTCACTTGTGGGGGAGCTCTAATGTTTAGGCACACAGGGGCTCGCCATACACAACATGGTATCCACTTACAATTCCAATTGTTAGTGGACACCATGTCACGTATGGAGAGCCCCTATGTGCCTAAACATTGGAGCTCCCGCACAAGTCTCCCCATTTTGGAAACTAGACACCTCAAGGATTATATCTAAGGGTATAGTGAGCATTTGGAACCTACAGCTACTTCACAGAATTTGATAATGTTATATTGAACATTTTCTTTTTTTTACACAATTTCTCACTTTTAGAGCATGTGCACAAGATACGGAGACACCATGTCCTGGTCGTCTCCTCCCTGCATTTTTTTTTTAGTATTTCTTTATTAAATAAAAAAAAAAACGACGTGGGGCTTCGCCATATTTTTGGTCCAGCCAGGCACAGCAGGCAGCTACGAGCTGCCACCAACCCCTTCTGCCTAGTTTTACCTGGCTGGAAACCAAAAATATAGGGAAGCACTTTTTTTTTAAATTATTTCATGAAATAATTTAAAAAAAAATGGTGTGGGCTTCGCCATATTTTTGGGCCAGCCAGGTACAACTAGGCAGCTGGGGGCTGGAATCCTCAGCGTAGGGAGGCCCAAGCTTTCTGCCCCCCGCTGCGAATTCCAGCCCGCAGCCGCCCCAGAAAATGGCGCATTCATAGAAGCGCCATTTTCTGGCGCTGTATCCAGCTCTTCCAGCTGCCGTGTAGCAGTGGCAGACTGGGTAATAAGGGGTTAATGCCAGCTTTTTGGCAGCTGGCACTAAGCCCGAGATTCATAACGTCTGGCCAATATTAGACCGGACCATTAGGAATCTCTAGTAATTTGTAAAGAAGACACAAGACAGAGAAAAATATTTTTATTAGAAAAAAAACACAAACACTACTTGGACTCCATCTTTATTATTCTTTGACGTCCGATGTAGTCCAGTGGGAAGGTCCGACGTAGTCCAGTGGGAGGTCCCGCGACGATTCTCAGTTTTATAGCTTATGGGGCATCCCCCATATGCTATAAAAGCAGGTTCATTGCCAGGAGGATGTTCATGACCTACCTGAGTTCATGACCTATCAGAATCCTCAGGTCACAAGGGGTTAACTTGCTCTCATGCGGTCCCACATCAGTCAACATCATGGTGATCTATAGATCCTGGACACATAAGGATCCTGGGATCACCACTGATGGTGATCTGATGTGGAGACCACCAGAAGAGTACAGTTAACAAGGGTTAACTGTGCTCTTCATGGTGGTCTCCACATCAGATCACCATCAGTGGTGATCTATCAGGATCCTGGGATCCCATAGGGATCCTGGGATCACCACTGATGGTGATCTGATGTGGAGATCACCATGAAGAGCACAGTTAACAAAAGGTTAACTGTGCTCTTCATGGTGGTCTCCACATCAGATCACCATCAGTTGTGATCCCAGGAGCCCAGGATCCCTATGGAATCCCAGGATCCTGATAGATCACCACTGATGGTGATTAGGGATGGGCGAATCTACTCGCTAGGACTCGTTACTCGGCGAGTAGTAAGGGACTCGCAGGACTCGGTACTCTGCAAGTTTCCCAGCGTTTACTCGCACGAGTCCAATGCAAATCAATGGCAAACGCTGACAAAACTAGGATTGCCATTGTTTGCATTAGACTCGGCTACTGTGCCAGTGATAGCAGGGAAACTCGCAAAGTAACTGCTGTTTCTTTGCGAGCCGAGTCCTGCTGTCTTCTCTGTGCAGCTCCAGGGTCCTAGAGCCCGCCTGCTCAAAGAGATGATGTAGCAGAGCTGCGATTGTTCTCAGTCTGCTCATCCCTGTGCATAGACATCTATATCTATGCACAGGGGATGAGCAGAGAGGACATCGCATTTTGGACTACGTCGGACGGAAGAGGATTTTTTAAATTAAAGATGGAGTCCCTAATGGCTTTTTTTTTTATTTCAAATAAAAAATTTTTCTCTGTGTTGTGTTTTTTTAACCCTTTATTGGAGATTCTTAGTGGCTGGGTCAAATGTGGCCTGACATTAAGAATCTCGGGCTTAATACCAACTTGTATAACAAAGCTGGTATTAACCCCTTTATTACCCAGCGTGCCACCGCCACCAGGGCCGCTGGAAGAGCGGGGTTCAGCGCCAGAGGATGGCGCTTCAATGAACGCGCCATCTTCTGGGGCGGCTGCGGGCTGCAATTTGCAGCGGGGGGTGCCCAGAAAGCTTGGGCATCCCTGCGCTGCGGATTCCAGCCCCCAGCTGCTTAGCTGTACCTGGCTAGACATAGAAATTGCGAGGAGCCCCATGCATTTTCTTTTTTATTATTTCATGAATTTCAGAGTCAGAGTCTCAGAGTCAGAGTCTCAGAGTCAGAGTCTCAGAGTCAGAGTCTCAGAGTCTCAGAGTCTCAGAGTCAGAGTCTCAGAGTCTCAGAGTCAGAGTCTCAGAGTCAGAGTCTCAGAGTCAGAGTCTCAGAGTCAGACTCAGAGTCTCAGAGTCTCAGAGTCAGAGTCAGAGTCTCAGAGTCTCAGAGTCAAAGTCAGAGTCTCAGAGTCAGAGTCTCAGAGTCAGAGTCTCAGAGTCAGAGTCTCACCCTCAGAGCCAGATTCAGAGTCTCACCCTCAGAGCCAGAGTCAGAGTCTCAGAGTCAGAGTCTCAGAGTCAGAGTCAGTCTCAGAGTCAGAGTCTCAGAGTCAGAGTCTCAGAGTCAGAGTCAGAGTCTCAGAGTCAGAGTCAGAGTCTCAGAGCCAGATTCAGAGTCTCACCCTCAGAGCCAGAATCAGAGTCTCAGAGTCAGAGTCTCAGAGTCAGAGTCTCAGAGTCAGAGTCAGAATCTCAGAATTTCATGAAATAATTTTAAAAAAATGCGTGGGGCTCCGCGCAATTTCTATGTCTAGCCAGGTACAGCTAAGCAGCTGGGGGCTGGAATCCGCAGCGCAGGGATGCCCAAGCTTTCTGGGCACCCCCCGCTGCAAATTGCAGCCCGCAGCCGCCCCAGAAGATGGCGCGTTCATTGAAGCGCCATCCTCTGGCGCTGAACCCCGCTCTTCCAGCGGCCCTGGTGGAGGTGGCACGCTGGGTAATAAAGAGGTTAGGGCCAGCTTTGTATTATCAGCTGCCCTAAGCCCTAAATTTATGGCGGTCACGCCAATATTAGACATGACTGCCATGAATTTCTATTAAATTGTTTTAAAAAAAACACAACACAGAGAAAATTTTTTATTAGAAATAAAAAAAAAGCCATTAGGGACTCCATGTTTAATTAAAAAAATCCTCTTCCGTCCGACGCAGTCCAAAACGCGATGTCCTCTCTGCTCATCCCTGTGCATAGATATAGATGTCTATGCACAGGGAATGAGCAGACTGAGAACAATCTCAGCTCTGCTACATCAGGCAGCAGGCGGGCTCTAGGACCCTGGAGCTGGGGGCAGCCAGCACACAGAGCAGACAGGACTCTTATCTGTGCGAGTTTCCCAGCGATTACTTACAAAGTCCAATGCAAATAAATGGCAAAACTTGGATTGCTTCAGGCTGAAGCTTCCGAGACACATCTGCGATTTGTAAATCGCACACTACTCGCTATTACTCGCTTCCCCATTCATTAACATTGGACTCGCTAGACTTGCAACGAGTAGCGAGTCCCGGGCTCAGACTCGCTAGAGTCAAGCGATTCCGAGTAATTTAGGATTCGCCCATCACTAATGGTGATCTGATGTGGAGACCACCATGAAGAGCTCAGTTAACCCCTTGTGACCCGAGGATTCTGATTCATTCCCTGGGCCGCACATAAGGGGTCAACACAGCGGCGCGCGCACAGAGGAGGCGTGCGCCGCACAAACCAGCAGCAGCTGCCACCGCCGGCAGGAGAAGCCCCCAGGACCGGAGGACCGGAATCAGGATCGTTTGTAGGTAAGGGTGGTGAGGGGGGCTTTACTGGGGGGCCTGCAAACTCTATCCGATGTGATGTTTGGTCACATCGGATGGAGTTTAGAAGCGGGGGGGGCTGGCATGTGGGCTTCCAAAGGGGTACCGGACACCGGGCACCGGGGGAGGGAGCAGGGGGTGTCCGGAGGCTGGGGGATCCGTGGAGGGTCTAGGGAGCACCGGGGGAGGACATTCCCATGCAGCCTGACATGTGTGACATGTCAGGCTCCATGGAGATGCAGGGGAGGCAGCCCTCCGCCGCCATTTTTGCATGGACCGGGGGGGGATGGAGGTGTGGGGGGCGGTTGTGGGGGGGAGGATCTCCGGCACCGGGGGTCTTGGGGGCCTTAGGGGTTAATGGATCACTTTGATCCGACATGCATTTTCATGTCGGATCAAAGTGAAAGCATTTTTTACAAGCACTTTCACTTTTTTTAATGTGATGATCGGTAAACGGTGCTTACTGGTCATCACATTACAGGTGCCGGTAAAAAAGTAGCTCATTCTTAATCTCTAGGGTCTCAGCTACAATCGGTACGCTGACACCCTAGAGATATTAGCTACAGGGGCGTCTCTACAGGGCTTTTTCCTGCCCGACGTCTACAGACATCTGCTAGGCTTTAGTACCCTTTTTTTCCGACGTCTGTAGACGTACGGCTGTCGTCTAGAGGTTAAAACACCTGATTTGGTTTTTAATGTTTTTTAACCTCCCTAGCAGTATGATTATGTCAAGAATTTTGTGCTAAAAGCGGTACCATTTTTTTGGTAAAAAATTTCTTTTATGGGCAGAAATTTTATATATTTGCATTTCTCGCCCAGTTCCGCCTCCAATGAGCCACAGCGGCTCACAGAGACGGAACCAGGAAGTCATATGGAGGCATCCGAAGGGGCCCTCACCGGCGATCACAGCGGGGACATCGCTGGACCCCCAGGAGAATGTAAGGAGACTCCGCTGCCATTTACCCCAAGCGTTTGAGGCCCCAACTGAGTAGGGGGCCCCTCAAGCATCAGTAGGGGCCCCCTCCTCTGCATCCCCAGCTCCCATACCTCCCCCCTCGTTCCTCAGCTATAGCTGCAACAGAGCACCCGCCGGTATAGCTGCTAGCACCTCCTAAACCCCCCCCCAAGCTATAGCTGCTAGCACCTTCCCCTCTCCTCAGCCAGAGCTGCAACAGGGCACTGTCTAGCTACCAGCACCCCAAATCCCACCCCAAGCTCCATTGGGTAAGTCACGCTGATACACTGCAGGGTGGCGGTGCGGGATGGTGGAGCTGACAGCACCCCAAAGCCCCCCCCGCTCCGCAGCTGATAGCACCCCCCTCCGCTCCACAGCTACTGCTGACAGCACCCCCCCTCGCTCAACAGCTACAGCTGACAGCACCCTCCCGCTCCGCAGCTGCAGCAGACAGCACACCCCCCCCTCCGCAGCTGCAGCTGATAGCACCCAGCCCTGAGGACCAAGCGGCAGCAGCCAGGGGGAGCGGCAGGGTAGAAGGGGGCACCAGCATCACACTTAGGCTTCCTTACTGTGTGATGGGCGCCTCCAGCTCCAGTCCCGCTGCCCGCTGACACAGTGCATGGCGGCAGTGCGGGGTGACGTGTCTGTGGCGCTGTCCTTTCTTGTGTGTGCTTTGTGATGTTGGTCTACTAGGCATTGCTCCCACCTAGCCAGAATCCTACTCCACACTGATGAGGAGCAATACCCCGAAACAGCTGTCTGTGGATGGATACCTGGCCTTGGTATTCCCTTGTTATATCTCTTATCTTGGAAAAGAGCTGGATATTGACTGAAACGGCCACTTAGTATGGTGGTTATGGTGTTTTTTTCCGCAAGGAGTCAACCCTTAGCTGGGTCCTTCCCTGGAGGCATATCTGGCTAGTCCTGTGTTTGAGAGTTTTCCAGGGACAATGTGTCGTCGGTCCGCGCGGCCACAAAAGACTGAATCAGAAGTTCACTCTATACCTTTATTTGGATCCATCCAACGCGTTTCGGAGCCTGCTATGCTCCTTCATCAGGGAGTGTATCACTCCCTGATGAAGGAGCATAGCAGGCTCCGAAACACGTTGGGTGGATCCAAATAAAGGTATAGAGTGAACTTCTGATTCAGTCTTTTGTGGCCGCGCGGACCGACGACACATTGTCCCTGGAAAACTCTGGAATCTGACCACATAGCACGTGGAGGTGTGGGTCCAGCAGCAGCCGCTATTACATGCTTTCAATACTGGTTGTGTGTCACACAACTAAACCAGGTGAGCAGTGTTCATTACGGCTCTTAAGCCGCTGATTGTTAAAAAGATAAGACCCTATCTGCGCTTGCTTCCTTCTTTTAGTATAATAGTCCTGTGTTTGAGACTCTTAACTGAGGCTCCACAGACTCAATTTGCATATTAAGTAGAATGAAGTATACTTTGGTTGGAATTCAACTGACACTGGAATGGAATAGCTGTCAGACATGTAGCGATACTGATTTTTTAGCAAACTGTACAGTGGTCTCTTAATTTTTGCCAGAGCTGTATATAATGAAGAGACTGATGCTGAGCTGTATATATAATATAGAGACTGATGCTGAGCTGTATATAAGATAGAGGCTGCTGCTGGGCTAAATATATACCGTATTTTTCGCATTATAAGACGTGCTTTTGTTCCCCCAAATTTTGGGGGAAAGTGGGGGGTGCATCTTATAATGTTAAACTACTAAATTGTGCTCTATGGGAGGAGGGGCAGGGGGCCGGCTCAGGAGCGGTGTCGGGTCTGGAGGAGGCCAGGAGTGGGCTGCAGCTGCAGCCCCGAGGTCACGTGGGGCCGCTCATTATGCTCCTGTAATATGCACTGCATCCCTCTGTCCATCACTGGCAGCGGGAGCAGCGCACATGACAGGAGCCCAGGTGCAGGTCTGCAGCTCAGTGGCTGCGGTCCTGTGTGGGTAGTCAAGGCTTTCCATGCAATGAAAGCGTGGAAAGCACTGACTATTCCAGCAATGTCATACTCACCCCTCTCCTCGCTCCCCGCAGTCCGCACCATCCCCGCTGTCTTTGCCGACATTCGGTCCTGGGAGCACCACTGCATAGTAACGTCATCACTGCGCTGCTCACAGGACCGGATGCCGCCACAGGAGACAGCGGGGATGGCGCAGACGGCAGGGAGCGAGGAGAGGGGGGAGTATGATCGTTTATTATTTTTAAAGTGTACGCCAGCATGGGGGGGACAGTGCCAGCATGGGGGGGGGGACAGTGCCAGCATGGGGGGTGGGACAGTGCCAGCATGGGGGGAGACAGTGCCAGCATGGGGAACAGTGTGCCAGCATGGGTGGCGGAACTGTGCCAGCATGGGGTGCGGGGACAGTGCCAGCATGGGAACAGTGCACCAGCATGGGGGGGGGCCTGTGCCAGCATTGGGGGGGCCTGTGCCAGCATTGGGGGGGGGGGGACTGTGCCAGCATGGGCAGGGAACAGTGGCAGCATGGGGAAGGGGACTGTGCCAGTATGGAGGACTGTGCTAGCATGAGGGAACTGTGTGCCAACATGGGGCTATGTGTACCAGCATGGTTGACATATATACTGATTGTAAGATGGACACTGACATTATAGGGTGAACCCCCATTTAACATTAAAAATTATTTTTTTTCTCTTCTCCTTCACCAAATGTGGGGGTGCGTATTATAATCAGGTGTGTCTTATAAAGTAAAAAATACGGTAATACAGTTAGGGCCAGGAATATTTGGACGGTGACACAATTTTCGCGAGTTGGGCTCTGCATGCCACCACATTGGATTTGAAATGAAACCTCTACAACAGAATTCAAGTGCAGATTGTAACATTTAATTTGAAGGGTTGAACAAAAATATCTGATAGAAAATGTAGGAATTGTACACATTTCTTTACAAACACTCCACATTTTAGGAGGTCAAAAGTAATTGGACAAATAAACATAACCCAAACAAAATATTTTTATTTTCAATATTTTGTTGCGAATCCTTTGGAGGCAATCACTGCCTTAAGTCTGGAACCCATGGACATCACCAAACGCTGGGTTTCCTCCTTCTTAATGCTTTGCCAGGCCTTTACAGCTGCAGCCTTCAGGTCTTGTTTGTTTGTGGGTCTTTCCGTCTTAAGTCTGGATTTGAGCAAGTGAAATGCATGCTCAATTGGGTTAAGATCTGGTGATTGACTTGGCCATTGCAGAATGTTCCACTTTTTTGCACTCATGAACTCCTGGGTAGCTTTGGCTGTATGCTTGGGGTCATTGTCCATCTGTACTATAAAGCGCCGTCCAATCAACTTTGCAGCATTTGGCTGAATCTGGGCTGAAAGTATATCCCGGTACACTTCAGAATTCATCCGGCTACTCTTGTCTGCTGTTATGTCATCAATAAACACAAGTGACCCAGTGCCATTGAAAGCCATGCATGCCCATGCCATCACGTTGCCTCCACCATGTTTTACAGAGGATGTGGTGTGCCTTGGATCATGTGCCGTTCCCTTTCTTCTCCAAACTTTTTTCTTCCCATCATTCTGGTACAGGTTGATCTTTGTCTCATCTGTCCATAGAATACTTTTCCAGAACTGAGCTGGCTTCTTGAGGTGTTCTTCAGCAAATTTAACTCTGGCCTGTCTATTTTTGGAATTGATGAATGGTTTGCATCTAGATGTGAACCCTTTGTATTTACTCTCATGGAGTCTTCTCTTTACTGTTGACATAGAGACAGATACACCTACTTCACTGAGAGTGTTCTGGACTTCAGTTGATGTTGTGAACGGGTTCTTCTTCACCAAATAAAGTATGCGGCGATCATCCACCACTGTTGTCATCCGTGGACGCCCAGGCCTTTTAGAGTTCCCAAGCTCACCAGTCAATTCCTTTTTTCTCAAAATGTACTCAACTGTTGATTTTGCTACTCCAAGCATGTCTGCTATCTCTCTGATGGATTTTTTCTTTTTTTTCAGCCTCAGGATGTTCTGCTTCACCTCAATTGAGAGTTCCTTTGACCGCATGTTGTCTGGTCACAGCAACAGCTTCCAAATGCAAAACCACACACCTGGAATCCACCCCTGACCTTTTAACTACTTCATTGATTACAGGTTAACGAGGGAGACGCCTTCAGAATTAATTGCAGCCCTTAGAGTCCATTGTCCAATTACTTTTGGTCCCTTGAAAAAGAGGAGGCTATGCATTACAGAGCTATGATTCCTAAACCCTTTCTCCGATTTGGATGTGGAAACTCTCATATTGCAGCTGGGAGTGTGCACTTTCAGCCCATATCTATTATATAATCGCGAATCGGAAAAGCGCCCCTCCGCGCGCTACTTCCGGCGTGGTCATGTGGATACGAATTTAACATTGGGCACGAAGCGACCCAATGCTGCGCGAGCAATGGCCGCGAGGCCATTGCGAGTCGCTGGCTGAGGGCGAGCAATGGCCGCGAAGCGGCCATTGCGAGTCGCTGGCCGAAATTCGAACCACAGGCTCCGCAACAACCTTAGCGATTTACCGCTCAGGTAGCGCGAGCAATGGCCGCGAGGCCATTGCGAGTCGCTGCCTGAGCCGCAACTCGCTCCCCGGGGACCATGGAGCGGAGGCGGCATAGCCGCCTCCGCTCCCCGCTACCCACAATTCTCCCCCCCCATGTCCGCACAGCCACCCCCATGTCCGCACAGCCCCCCCCCATGTCGCACAGCCACCCCATGTCCGCCAGCCACCCCCATGTCCGCACAGCCACCCCCATGTCCGCACAGCCACCCCCATGTCCGCACAGCCCCCCCATCTCCGCACAGCCACCCCCATGTCCACACAGCCACCCCCATGTCGTCCACACAGCCCCCCCATGTCCGCACACCCACCCCATGTCCGCACACCCACCCCGCAATGTCCGCACACCCACCCCGCACCTAAGCTCCTACCCCCTAACTCCGCCGCCCCTAAGTCCATACCCTCTAAGCCCCGCCGCACCTAAGCCCCGACCAGACGCACCTAATCCCTACCCCCTAAGCCCCGCCGCACCTAAAAGCCCCGCGGCACCTAAGCCCCTACCCCCTAAGCTCAGCCGCACCTAACCCCCTACCGTCCGCCGCCATGCCCCGACCCGCCGCACCTAATCCCCTACCCCCTAAGCCCCACCGCACCTAAAAGCCCCGCGGCACCTAAGACCCTACCCCTAAGCCCCGCCGCACCTAACCCCCTACCCTCCGCCGCCAAGCCCCGACCCGCCGCACCTAATCCCCTACCCCCTAAGCCGCGCCGCACCTAAAAGCCCCGCCGCTTCCTAAACCCCTACCCCCTAAGCCCTACCCCCTAAGCCCCGCCGCACCTAACCCCCTACCGTCCGCCGCCAAGCCCCGACCCGCCGCACCTAATCCCCTACCCCCTAAGCCGCAAGCCGCGCCGCACCTAAAAGCCCGCCGCTTCCTAAACCCCTACCCCCTAAGCCCTACCCCCTAAGCCCCGCCGCACCTAACCCCCTACCGTCCGCCGCCAAGCACCTAAGCCCCTACCGTCCGCCGCCGCCCCGCCGCACCTAAGCTCCTACCCCCTAAGCCCCGCCGCCTCCTAAGCTCCCGCCGCTAACACCTAAGGCCCTACACCAGAAGCCCCCGCCGTCCCCTAACCTAACGTCCCCGTCGATTACTTACATGCCTTCTTAGTCATCTGATCGTCCGTCCGATCCACAAGTCCTCCGTCCGGCCAGGCGTCCTCTTCCTCCGGCCCCGGGGGTCTTCTCTCTTCTTTCCGCCATCTCCGCCTCTTCGTCCGGCCCCGGGGATTTCTGTTCTTTCCGCCAACTTCCAGCTCCGACGTCCTCTTCACTTATCATTAACATAGAATGGACGACAAATCCACCATTCTATGTCAATGAGATGTGAGGGGCTCTTCTGATTGGTCGCTGTCTACTGCCCTCAGCCAATCAGAAGAGCCCCTCATTTCCCATTGACATACATTACCGGTGTGTCGGCGATTTTATGGCCGGCCACCTGGTTCTATTTGTCGGGCCCTAAAATCGCCGACACACCGCTAATGCATCTCTATGGGCAGTCAGCCCGATTTCTGATTGGTCGCTCTCTGCTGACGCCGACCAATCAGAATTTGAGCTGACTGCCCATAGACATGCATTAGCGGTGTGTCCGCGATTTTAGGGCCGACAAATAGAACCAGGTGGGCGGCCATAAAATCGCCGACACACCGCTAATGTATTTCAATGGGAACAAATAAATTTAATAATAAAAAAAATAAATAAAAAATAATTAAAAAAAAATACAAAAATACATAAAAAATAATAAATAATTCAATTAAAAATAATAATAAAAAAAATAAATACATGCTAAGAATATCAGCCCTTTCAGCGGACCTGAAAGAGAACTGGGTCTCAGCCTAATTAATTAATAATAAAAATAATTAAAAAATATTAAAAAAAAAAAAATAAAAAAATAATTAATAAAAAAATAATAAAAAATAAATATATGCAATAATATCAGCCCTTTCAGCGACTAAAGAGAAGGTTAGCTAATAATAATTAATAATAAAAAAAAAATTAAAAAATAAAATAAATAAAAAATAATAATAATTAAATAAAAATATATAAAAATTAATATATGCTAATAATATCAGCCCTTTCAGCGGACCTGAAAGAGAACTGTCTCTCAGCCTAAATAATAAATTTAATAATAAAAAAAATAATTAAAAAATAATAAAAAAATAATAAAAAAATAATAAAAAACTATAAATAATTAAATAAAAAATAATAATTAAAAAAAAAATGCTAATAATAATGATATTACTGCTAATAATAATGCTATTAATGCTAATAATTATGCTATTAATGCTAATAATAATGATATTAATGCTAATAATTATGCTATTCATGCTAATATTAATGCTAATAATGCTAATAATAATCATATTAATGCGATTAATAATGCTATTAAGCCTAATTATCATGCTATTTATGCTATTCAAAATGCTATTCATGCTAATAATATTGCTATTAATGCTCTTTATGCTAATACTAATGCTATTAATGCTATTTTTTATGCTATTAATTCTATTATTTATGCTATTAATTCTATTAATAATGCTATTAATAATGCTATTAATCCTATTAATGCTATTAATAATGCTATTAATAATACTATTAATGCTATTAATGCTCATAATAATGCTATTAATGCTATTAATAATGTTATTAATGCTATTATTAATGCTAATAATGCTATTATTAATGCTATTAATGCTAATAATAATGCTATTAATAATGTTATTAATGCTATTATTAATGCTAATAATGCTATTATTAATGCTATTTATGCTAATAATAATGCTATTAATGCTATTAATAATGCTATTAATGCTATTATTTATGCTATTAATGCTAATATTTATCCTATTAATGGTATTATTAATGCTATTAATGCTAATAATAATGCTATTAATGCTATTAATGCTAATAATAATGTTATTAATGCTATTAATAATGTTATTAATGCTAATAATGCTATTATTAATGCTATTAATGCTATTAATAATGCTATTAATGCTATTAATTATGCTATTAATGCTATTAATGCTAATATTTATCCTATTAATGCTATTAATGCTATTAATAATGCTATTAATGCTAATATTTATCCTATTAATGCTATTAATGCTATTAATAATGCTATTAATGCTATTAATTATGCTATTATTGCTAATATTTATCCTATTCATGGTATTATTAATGCTATTAATGCTAATAATAATGCTATTAATGCTATTAATGCTAATAATAATGCTATTAATGCTATTAATAATGCTATTAATGCTATTAATTATGCTATTAATGCTATTAATGCTAATATTTATCCTATTCATGGTATTATTAATGCTATTAATGCTAATAATAATGCTATTAATGCTATTAATGCTAATAATAATGCTATTAATGCTATTAATAATGTTATTAATGCTATTATTAATGCTAATAATGCTATTATTAATGCTATTAATGCCAATAATAATGCTATTAATGCTATTAATAATGCTATTAATGCTATTAATGCTAATATTTATCCTATTAATGCTATTAATGCTAATAATAATGCTATTAATGCTATTAATAATGCTATTAATGCTATTAATTATGCTATTAATGCTATCAATGCTAATATTTATCCTATTAATGGCCTTATTAATGCTATTAATGCTAATAATAATGCTATTAATGCTATTAATGCTAATAATAATGCTATTAATGCTATTAATAATGTTATTAATGCTATTATTAATGCTATTAATGCTAATAATAATGCTATTAATGCTATTAATAATGCTATTAATGCTATTAATTATGCTATTAATGCTAATATTTATCCTATTAATGCTATTAATATTGCTATTAATGCTAATAATAATGCTATTAATGCTATTAATAATGTTATTAATGCTATTATTAATGCTAATAATGCTATTATTAATGCTATTAATGCTAATAATAATGCTATTAATGCTATTAATAATGTTATTAATGCTATTATTAATGCTAATAATGCTATTAATAATGCTATTAATGCTAATAATAATGCTATTAATGCTATTAATACTGTTATTAATGCTCATAATACTGCTAATAATGCTATTAATACTGCTATTACCGCTAATAATAATGCTATGGCTTATATTATTGCTATTGATGATGCGATTATTATTTAAAAATCTTTAAAAAACAATAAACATATTTTAGATACCCGATGCATTTGCATCAGGCTAACAGCTATAACTACTATAATCAAATTAATGCACGTTCCAGAATCCCGATGCATTTGCATCGGGCTCACAGCTAGTTATATATATAATTGTATTTCTGAACATGTTTTTGTTAACAGCTAAAATAACAAAACTTGTGTCACTGTCCAAATATTTCTGGCCCTAACTGTATAGAGGCTGCTGCTGGACTGTATATTTAATATATAAAGCTGGGTATATGTATTGTGTACAGTCCGTTGTGAAAGTATTTGGCCCCCTTGAACTTTTCAACCTTTTGCCAGATTTCAGGTTTCAAACATAAAGATGTAAATTCAAATTTTTTGTACAGAATCAACAAGTGGGACACAATCGTAAAGTGGAATGAAATTTATTGGATATTTTAAACATTTTTAACAAATAAAAAACTGAAAAGCGAGGCGTGCAACATTCGGCCCCCTTGAGTTAATACTTTGTAGTGCCACCTTTTGCTGCGATTACAGCTTACAGCTACAAGTCGCTTGGGGTATGTCTCTATCAGTTTTGCATATCGAGAGACTGAAATTGTTGCCTATTCTTCCTTGCAAAACAGCTGGAGCTCAGTGAGGTTGGATGGAGAGCGTTTCTGAACAGCAGTTTTCAGCTCTTTCCACAGATTCTCGATTGGATTCAGGTCTGGACTTTGACTTGGCCATTCTAACACCTGGATATGTTTATTTTTGAACCATTCCATTGTAGATTTTGCTTTATGTTTGGGATCAATGTCTTGTTGGAAGATAAATCTCTGTCCCAGTCTCAGGTCTTTTGCCGACTCAAACAGGTTTTCTTCCAGAATGGTCCTGTATTTGGCTCCGTCATCAATTTTAACCATCTTCTCTGTCCATGCTGAAGAAAAGCAGGCCCAAACCATGATGCTACCACCACCATGTTTGACAGTGGGGATGGTGTCTTGAGGGGGGTGAGCTGTTGCTTTTACGCCAAACATATCATTTTGCATTGTAGCCAAACAGTTTGATTTTGGTTTCATCTGACCACAGCACCTTATTCCACATGTTTGGTGTGTCTACCAGGTGGCTTGTGGCAAACTTCAAACAAGACTTTTTATGGATATCTTTGAGAAATTACTGACTTCTTGCCACTCTTCCATAAAGGCCAGATTTGTGCAGTGTATGACTGATTGTTGTCTTATGGACAAACTCTCCCACCTCATCTGTAGATCTCTACAGTTCATCCAGAGTGATCATGGGCCTTTTGGCTGCATCTCTGATCAGTCTTCTCATTGTTCAAGATGAAAGCTTAGAGGGACGGCCGGGTCTTGGTAGCTTTGCAGTGGTCTGATACTCCTTCCATTTCAATATGATCACTTGCACAGTTCTCCTTAAGATGTTTAACACTTGGGAAATCTTTTTGTATCCAAATCTGGGTTTAAACTTCGCCACAACAGTATCTCGGACCTGCATGGTGTGTTCCTTGGTCTTCATGATGCTCTCTGCACTTGAAACAGAACCCTGAGACTATCACAGAGCAGGTGCATTTATACGGAGACTTGATTACACACAGGTGGGTTCTGTTTATCATTACCAGTCATTTAGGACAACATTGGATCATCCAGAGATCCTCACTGAACTTGTGGAGTGAGTTTGCTGCAGTGAAAGTAAAGGGGCCGAATAATATTGCACACCCACTTTTCAGTTTTTTATTTGTTAAAGGTTAAAATATCTAATAAATTTTGTTCCACTTCACGATTGTGTCCCACTTGATTCTTCACAAAAAATTAGACTTTATATCTTTTATCTTTGAAGCCTGAAATGTGGCAAGAGGTTAAAAAGTTTAAGGGGGCCAAATACTTTCACAAGGCACTGTATGTATGTCCACTTTACACCCCAAAACACCCCCCACACCATAAAAAAACACCTCCTTAACCCAAACCTGCACCTCCTCCCCTCGAAATAAACTCCCCTCCCCCCCCAAACAAGTGACCTGCCCCAGGACCTTGGGGTACCCGGTCCTGGGCATTGTAGTTCACGGGGGATGTCATTGGGGTCTGTTGCCTGGTCCCGTGGCCCTAGTGGTCACTTAAGAGTCATTGGAAAAAATAATAAAAATAGTTTGAGACGCCCCCTACGGTTCCGGTGATGTTACCGGCGTTGCGGGACAGTCCTCCGGGTGAAGGTGGAGCAGCAAGATGGTCCCCGTAGGTGGAGCGGAATCCCCGGGGCAGTAGTAAAAGTTAATGATTTCACACAGGGATGCAGCTACACCAGGCCTTGTCACTTGTCCTCCTCCCTGCTGCGGTCGGCGGTTCGTCAAGTGGAGATAATAAAGTACGCCACACAGGCTTTTTACTCTGTATGGGTTTACTGGCAGTTCTTTAAAGCAGGTTGACAAATAGCACAGTCTTTTCGCATCTGCCTGGCCTGCGTAGTCACTAGGGAACCGGGATGCTTTACTCAGGACCCTCGGTGGTATGCCTGCCGTTCCTGTCCGGTCCCTCACTGCGCTCTCTCCTGTTGCCTTCAGCGCTCCTACGCGCAGAGCCTCGAGCCGCCTCCTGCGGATCCTCTTTGGAGGACTCCTCTAGGTCCCCCAGACACTATACTTTGCTTTTTCAAGGATTCGCCGGGCGTTTGGCCACGAATTCCTCTAGAAGCTCGGGCCTCCGGTTCGACAGCTCTGGGATAGACACCCACACCGTGCCCAGAGCCGGTCCTCTGTTTCATGATAGATCCCTCTGGTCGGTAGACGTACCGGGTCCAGACTCAGATGCACGCGCTACCTGTTGCCCTTAAGATCCCCTTCTGTCCTAACTGCTTCTCCGCTGTCCTGCACTCCTCACTCCTCAACGGAGCTCTCTCACTGACTGCCTGTGCTACTCTGCCTCTCGCTCTTCCTAACCATACACTTTTCTACCCTGTCACTCCTCCCATGGGCCTGGGTCCTCCCTGAAGCGGGTCCACCCACGGTCCCCTACCTAGGGTGTGTGTGGATGTGTGTTATGAGGGTCCCTTATGCGACATCCCAATTCCCCTGTCACAGGAATACTACACACTCTTTTATGGGTGCAGTACCCCTATGTGGCATCCTGACTAGTGGGGCACCACAACCATACCCCCCAAATAAAATGCCCCACTGCCACTCCAACCTGCACCCGCACCCCTCACCCCCTCAAAACCCGCACCCCTGCATTTCCAAAAATCCCACCCCCACAAACCTACACCTGTCCTCCCCCCAAAAACCCATACCCCACCCCTTAAAAAATCCAACTACCTCGCCCCCAAAACCCGCACCGCGTCACCAATCCAAATCCTGCACCACCATCCTCCCCCAAAAAAGCACCCCCTAAACCCACACCCCTCTGCTCCCCCCCAAAAAATGCCACATCCCCACCCAAAAAAATGCCCTCCAAACCCGCACCCCCATATGCATCGATAAAGGGATAGCGCTAACTGGAGGGGCGCAGCCATGTGCATCCATAAAATGGGTGGCGCTATGAAGTGGTTGGTGCTATGAAGGGGTGTGGCTATATGTGGACATGCACACCACATACACTACCGTTCAAAAGTTTGGGGTCACCCAGACAATTTGTGTTTGCCATGAAAACTCACTTTTATTTATCCACTAGTAAAAAGGCCCGATGCAATTGCATCGGGAGTTCGGTGAAATGAATTGTGTGTATAGAGGCGGGTCAGTGGGTAGCAGAATATCAAGGCGGCTCTGTGGGTAGCAGAGTGTAGAGGCGGCTCTGTGGGTAGCAGAGTATACAGGCGGCTCTGTGGGCAGCAGAGTATACAGGCGGCTCTGTGAGTAGCAGAGTATACAGGCGGCTCTGTGGGTAGCAGAGTATACAGGCGGCTCTGTGGGTAGCAGAGTATAGAGGCGGCTCTGTGGGTAGTAGAGTATAGAGGCGGCTCTATGGTGGAGGGGTGAGGAGAGATGCGGCTCTGTGGTGGAGGGGTGAGGAGAGATGCGGCTCTGTGGTGGAGGGGTGAGGAGAGAAGCGGCTGTGGTGGAGGGGTGAGGAGAGATGCGGCTGTGGTGGAGGGGTGAGGAGAGATGCGGCTCTGTGGTGGAGGGGTGAGGAGAGATGCGGCTCTGTGTTGGAGGGGTGAGGAGAGATGCGGCTCTGTGGTGGAGGGGTGAGGAGAGATGCGGCTCTGTGGTGGAGGGGTGAGGAGAGATGCAGCTCTGTGGTGGAGGGGTGAGGAGAGATGCGGCTTGTGGTGGAGGGTGAGGAGAGATGGCGGTCTGTGGTGGAGGGGTGAGGTAGAGAATGCGGCTGAGTGGTGGAGGCGTGAGGAGAGATGGGGTCTGTGGTGGAGGGGTGAGGAGAGAAGCGGTCAGTGGTGGAGGGGTAGGAGAAAAGGCTTAGTGGTGGAGGGGTTGAGGAGAGAAGCACACAGTATTATACATACATAAGACATTGTATAGACAGACAGTATGCGAGAAAAGAGCTATGATGGCCATGGACCTCTATAGCCTCCACATTGGATCTGCCCACCATCCACCTTTCCATTGCCATGGACTATAGCCCCACCCTGGACTTGACCCCATCCACCATTCCCTATGCCATGGACTATAGCACCCCCATCCATTGGATCCATCCATCCACCTTCCTACAGCTCCTACCCAACATCCCACAGTCCCTATCTCTATTCCTTTATACAATTGCTTTGGCAAAACTGAGATGTATTGGTCTGCAATAAAGCTTCTTTGAATCTTGAATCTTGAATCTTGTATGCAGACATTACACAGTATAGACATATAGACACAGTATAGAAGCACATTACAGGAGAGTATAGAGACATTAGACAGAGTGTAGAGAACATTAGAGAGAGTGTAGAGACATTAGACAAGTGTAGAGACATTAGAGAGAGTGTAGAGACATTAGACACGAGTGTAGAGACATTAGACAGAGTGTAGAGACATGAGACAGTATACAGAGACATGAGACAGTATACAGAGACATGACACAGTATACAGAGACATGCCCACAGTATACAGAGACATTAGACACACAGTATACAGAGAATGAGAGAGACAGTATACAAAGACATTAGACACACAGTATACAGAGACATTAGACACACAGTATACAGAGACATTAGACACACAGTATACAGAGACATTAGACACACAGTATACAGAGACATTAGACACACAGTATACAGAGACATTAGAGACACAGTATACAGAGACATTAGAGACACAGTATACAGAGACATTAGACACACAGTATACAGAGAAATGAGAGACACAGTATACAGAGACATGAGACACACAGTATACAGAGACATGAGACACACAGTATACAGAGACATGAGACACACAGTATACAGAGACATTAGACACACAGTATACAGAGACATAACAGAGAGTAGACAGGCATTAGACACAAATTGTATACATACATTGGTGCGGGCGGGACGGGCGGTGACGTCATCAATGCAGTGCGCGGGTGTGCTCGGGCTGGGGTCGCACTGTGTGGTGTGTAGTGGGAGGTGGGCGGTAATTGCGGGTGGCGGTGCGTGTGCGCGAGGCGGTGGTCGGCGCTGGGCGGGAATTGCGGGGGAGCAGGAGGATGTGGCGAGGGAGCGGGGAAGCGGCGGGGAGCGGGAGGATGTGGCGGGGGAGCGGCGGGGAGCGGGAGGATGTGGCGGGGGAGCGGCGGGGAGCGGGAGGATGTGGCGGGTCAGCGAGTGAGCGGCGGGCGGGTGTGTGGCACCAGGATGTTTGCGCTTCCGGCCAGTGTCGGCGGCTCGCGATGGCGCATGTGCGCCATCGCTCGCGATAGTGGCACAGTGGCCGGAAGTGCAAAACTGGCAATTATGTATAGAGATATAGACACACACATATACAGTATACACACACATACATATACAGTGTACACACACATACAGTATATACACACAGACATATGTCTGTGTGTATATACTGTATGTGTGTGTACACTGTATATGTATACAGTATACACACACAGTATACACACATATACAGCATACACGCACATATACAGTATACATGCACATATACAGTATAGACACACACATATACAGTATACAGACATATACAGTATACACACACAGTATACACACATATACAGCATACACGCACATATACAGCATACATGCACATATACAGTATAGACCCACATACAGCATACACACACATATACAGTATACACGCACATATACAGTATACACACTGTTATATAGACACATATAGAGTATACACACTGTTATATAGACACATACACAGTATATACACTGTTATATACACACATATAGAGTATACACACTGTTATATACACACATACACAGTATACACACTGTTATATACACACACATATACAGTATAGACACTGTTATATACACACACATATACAGTATAGACACTGTTATATACACACATACACAGTATACACACACTGTTATATACAGACATATTATATACAGTATACATACACACATATACAGTATACAGACACATATACAGTATAGACACACACATATACAGTATACACACACACACATACAGTATACACACACACATAGAGTATTCACACACATAAAGTATACACAGACATATACAGTATATACACACACATATACACAGTATACACACACACAGAGTATACACACACATACAGTATAGACACACATGCAGTATACAGACACATAAACAGTATACACACACATACAGTACACACACACATATACAGTACAGACACTCATATAATCTCACTCTTCAGTGCAGGAGACTTTGTATGAAGAAGCCGCAGATCTCCTCTATCTCTGTGTGATCACAGCTGTCTCCTGAGATCTGCAGCATTTGCGGTCCCCTGGAAACTACATCTCCCATCATGCACCGCGGCTCCTCCCCTGTAGACTACATGTCCTAGCGTCCCTTGCGGTAGGAGACTTCACCGCTGTACACTGGGAGGAGTCGCGGTGCATGATGGGAGATGTAGTTTCCAGGTGACAGGAAATGCAGCAGAGTTGAGGAGACAAATAAACATAATCGCCATATATGTACATGCGTGTGTATTGTGTATTTAGCTACTTACATAGCGGGGGAGCGGCGGGGAGCGGGAGGATGTGGCGGGCTACGGCACTGGGCTGATAGGAGAGTTGTGGCGGCGGGTGGGCAGCGGACACTGCTCGCGATGACGCTACGCGTCATCGCTCGCAGTGGCGCAATGCATTGTGGGATTCGGCTACAGTGCCCGAATTCCAAACTCCCGATTATATAAGTAGATTGAGTTGAAAAATGAATGGAAAATATAGTCCAGACATTGACAAGGTTTGAAATAATGATTTGTATTTGAAACAATATTTTTCTCTTCAGCTGTTCTGCACCTCACAAATGTTCTTCTGTGTGATCCAAACACCTTAAACTTTGAATCGTCAGTCCATAACACTTTTCTTCCAATCTTCCTCTGTCCAATGTCTGTGTTCTTTTGCCCATATTAATATTTCCCTTTTATTAGCCAGCCTCAGATATGGCTTTTTTTTGCCACTCTGCCCTGAAGGCCAGCATCCCGAAGTTGCCTCTTTACTGTAGTTTTGCGGGTACTATTCAGAAACACAGCATCACAACTCTCATCAGTACAGAAATACATCACCAGAACCACCATAGGTACAGAAACACAGCATCAAAACCATCATTAGTACAAAAATTCATCATCAGAACCACCAGTAGTACATGGTACATCACTTGTATAGTCAGGTCAACCACAAATACATATTTGTATGGCATTAACCTACAACTTACAGTATGTCCTTAACAACTCCCAGTATCTTCTTACTATCATTAACAGTCATCATCAGACCATACAGGAATCACAGTACTGATAAGAATTAGTCAGTATCACAAATAATGATTTACATCCAGGTACCTTATAGACTACCTTGTCTCTGATCGGGGTAATCTTTTCCTTTTCTTCATCTTATCCAGACACCATGATGACTTTTCACATCTCTGCAGACTTCCATCTTCTCCACTTTTCTGCAGCACATCTTGACAAAGTGCTATTAACCTATGTTTATTCAGACAGCATTATAAGAAAAATAAATCTGCCATACACTGCACAAAATGACATACACACTGTCCCTCCACATGCTTTCCACATTGTTCTCTCACACGGTGTCCCCCTATACTGTCCAAACTTTATACTGTACCTTCTCATCACTCTCCCCTCTCCTCCCCATACTGCCCCATTCTTGCTATGGCCTCACACTGTCGCTCTATGCAGCCCCTTCTACAAACCACCCCCACGCCCGCGCACACTATGCAGTTGCGTCTACATCCATCTTGCCCCCACACCCACATTACCATACCCAGTCTCTATTGTGCGTCACCTCACATTTTTCTCATCCCATAGTCTCTCCTCACGACCTTCATACTCCTCACCCCCTGCTCCCCATACTACGTCCGCACAGATGCAGCTCTCTCCTCATACTGCGTCTGCACCCATCACCAATCACTCCCCATACTGTGTCCTCATTCATCTTCCCCCTCACTCCCCATACGGTTTCTGCACATATACTCTCTACACCCCATACTCTGTCCGCACCCATCTTTCCTCATTCCCCAAACTGTGTCCACACCTGTCCTTCCTCACACCCCATACTGTGTCTGCACCTATACCCCTCACTTCCCATACTTTGTCCTTACCCAGGTCCCCTAGCTCCTCATACTGTTTCCGTATCCTTTTCCACTAACTCCTCATATTGTGTCTGCACCCATCCCACCCACTTGCTCTCCATACTGTCTCCTCAAATTTACCCTTTGGCTCCCCATACTCTCTTACCTTGCTCCCCATTCTGGGTTCTCAAATTTCCACCTTTTGCAGCACATCATACTCTACCACCCTCCACCATCCCTTCATTTGCAGCAGATAATACTCTCCACCTCCATTTGCAGCACATAATACTCTTTCTTTCTCCGCTGTTTGCAACACATTACACTCTCGCCCTTCCATTTGCAGCACATACTTCCCCGTCCTTCATTTGCTAACTGAAAAAGACCTAGGTCTCAATCAAGGAATGATTTCTCAGATCCAATCAAAGTAATATTAAACAGATTTAATCTTTATTATTAATAAAAAGTAAAATCAATATCAGAGCTAATTCACAAGGGAAAACCACATAGCACAGTAATAATTCATCATCAATACAGAATAACATAAATATTGCACAGAGCCCATGTAAACAAGATTATGCCTCATAAAGCAAAACATACACCTAGAAGCATAGAAACACCCTTTATGACTTCCTATTGGATCTATATAGAGTCAACCAGAACCATATATATATATATATATCAGTTCCCATATAAGTATCTTAAAGAGGTATTCCAGTCCTATATATAGCGGGTTAAATATTAGTTACCTGTTGTAATGGAATGCTGTGCCTGGGCTTCCCACGCCTCCTTCATTTGCAGCACATCATTAGTGATAAGCGAGTACTAAAATGCTCGGGTGCTCGAAGCTTGGGCCGAGCATCCCAAGATACTCGTGTACTCGGCCCGAGCACCGAGCCCAATGTTATCCTATGGGAGACCCGAGTATTTTTCTGACATGACTCCCGGCAGCATGGAAAAACCCTAAAAATGGCACAAAAGTATCAGAACAGTACTCAAATGACATGGGAACAGCATGGGGAAGACCCCTGGAAGCATTTCAGACCCCAAGGTCACTGCTGTGAACAATGTTGTCAGACTATTATGCCACTTTTACTGACTGTCAAGAAAACGTTACAAAATGAAACCAAAACGGATTTTCATGGAAAAATGCTCATACCCACTTGTGAGACAGAGATGGTGTATGTTAGTTTTTTTGGATTACGGTATATCAAAGATTTTTTTTAAAAAAATTGTGTGTCACTCCCATGCCCCTGGTAAGAGATGTAAATGAAGGCCTCTTTAAATAATGTGCCCATTATAAGGAAGTGGTCCTTTGCAGTAATGCCCTAGGCAGGGAAGCCAAAAATTGTGTGGCACTCTGATGCCCCTGGATAGAGACGTGCATGAGGGCTTCTTTAAATGATGTGCCCATTTTAAGAAATTGGGTCTTTTGTAGGATTGCCCTAGGCAGGGAAGCCAAAAATTGGGAGGCACCAATATGTCACTGGATAGAGGCGTGCATGAGGGCCTCTTTAAATGATGTTCCCATTTTAAGCAAGTGGGTCTGTTGTTGTATTTCCCTAGGCAGGGAAGCCAAAGTTTGGGAGGCACTAAGATGCCCCTGGATAGAGCGTGCATGAGGGCCTTTTCAAAATATGTGCCCATTGTAAGCAAGTCTGTCTTTTTTAGTATTGCCCTAGGTAGGGAAGCCAAAGGTTTGGAGGCACTAAGATGCCCATAGAGGCATGCATGAGGGCCTTTTCAAAAAATGTGCCCATTGTAAGCAAGTCTGTCTTTTGTAGAATTTCCATAGGCAGGGAAGCCAAAGGTTGGGAGGCGCCAAGATGCCCCTGGATAGAGGCGTGCATGAGGGCCTTTTCAAAAAATGTGCCCATTGTAAGCAAGCCTGTCTTTTTTAGTATTGCCCTAGGCAGGGAAGCCAAAAATTGGGAGGCACCAATATGCCACTGGATAGAGGCATGCATGAGGGCCTCTTTAAATGATGTGCCCATTTTAAGCTAGTGGGTCTGTTGTAGTATTTCCCTAGGCAGGGAAGCCAAAGGTTTGGAGGCACTAAGATGCCCCTGCATATAGGCGTGCATGAGGGCCTTTTCAAAAAATGTGCCCATTGTAAGCAAGTCTGTCTTTTTTAGTATTTCCATAGGCAGGGAAGCAAAAAATTGGGAGGCACCAATATGCCACTGGATAGAGGCGTGCATGAGGGCCTCTTTAAATTATGTGCCCATTTTAAGCTAGTGGGTCTGTTGTAGTATTTCCCTAGGCAGGGAAGCCAAAATTTGTCTAGCACTTCAATGCCCCTGGATAGAGTCGTGCATGAGAGCCGTTTAAAAAATGTGCCCACTGTAAGCAATTGTGTCTGCTGTAGTATTTCACTAGTCAGGGAAGCCAAAAATTGTGTAGCATTCAATGCCCCTGGATAGAGACGTGCATGAGAGCCTTTTTCAATAATGTGCCCATTTGAAGCAAGTGGGTCTTTTGTAGGATTGCCATAGACAGGGAAGCCAAAAATTGGTAGGCATTGCGATGCCCCTGGGAAGAAACATGGAGGAGAACCTCTAAAAATTGTTCCCATTACAAAGAAGCGGGTCTCCTGTACTTGTAATGCCCATTTTGGAAGCATGGACTAAAACATTTACCCCTGAGGGGTATACATGAAACTAATGCCTAACTTTAGAACGGTTAGGTGCATCATCATCATAAATATGATGTAAAAAAATTATGGTTTTGTGGCATCATGAACCACGGTCACACTGATTATATGATGGTGGCGGATGAGGAGAAGGAGGAGCAGTACAGCAAGTAGCCAAACACATGAAGTCTGTACCGATGTGTGGGTGTGCGGAGGTGCATGGGAATCTACCGGCACAAAATTTAAATTCCGCTATCATTTGGTGGTGGTGTGGTGAAGTCAGGCCCAATCCAACCCTTGTTCATCTTGATTAAAGTCAGCCTGTCAGCATTTTCAGTTGACAGGCGGGTGCGTTTATCTGTAATCATTCCACCTGCAGCACTAAAAATACACTCTGACAAAACGCTTGTGGCAGGGCAGGCCAGGACTTCCAAGGCGTAGAGAGCCAATTCCTGCCACGTGTCCAGCTTGGATACCCAATAATTATAAGGCACAAAGGAGTCTAGGAGCACTTTAGTACGATCAGCAAGGTACTCCCTCAGCATCTTTGCAAACTTTGCATTCCTTGTGACACTACCCCGCACCTCAGGGCCTGTGGTACGGGAGGTGCTGAGAAAAGTCTCCCATATCTTTGAGAGTGTTCCCCTACCTCTGGTGGATTGGACTTGTGCCTCTCTCTGCCGGAGGCCTTGGTTGTCCACTGAATCGTGACCTCTGCCGCTAGCGTTTTCAGAAGGGAATTTTTTTAATAATTCCGCCACTATGGCCTTCTGGTACTGCAGCATTTTTGTAGACCTCTCTGCTTCAGGAATAAGAGAAATAAAGTTCTCTTTGTAGCGTGGGTCTAAAAGTGTCACCAACCAGTAATGAGTGTCCGTCAAGATCTTGATAACACGAGGGTCACGACACAGGCAGCGTAACATAAAGTCAGCCATGTGCGCCAGACTGTTAACAGGCAAGACTTCTGGGTCCTCACCAACAGCATGACTGGCCATGCTGACCTCATCCTCCTCCTCCTCTCCCCTGTCCTCTGGCCATCCACGCTCAACCGACGGTCTGACGGTTGTGCATGTATTACCGTCAATTCCGAATGAAAGTAGCTCCATTTCTTCATCCTCCTCCTCGTCATAGTCCTCCAATGCACGTTGGGATGAGATGAGGCTGGGCTGTGTGCAATCACCCAGTACGGTTTCTTGCTGCAACTCATCCTGCTCCGCCTGCAATGCATCGTCTTTGATTTTGAGCAGAGAGCGTTTTAGAAGACAGAGAAGCGGAATGGTGACGCTAATGATGGCGTTATCGCCGCTCACCGTCTTGGTGGAGTCCTCAAAGTTTTGGAGGACGGTACATATGTAGGACATCCATGTCCACTCCTGAGGTCTTATGTGTGGAGTTTGAACAGTATACCGACAGCCTAGTTAATGCTGGTACTCAACAACTGCCCTCTTCTGCTCACATATCCTGCACAACATGTGCAGTGTGGAATTCCAACGAGTGGGGACATCACACACCAGTCTGTGAGCTGGAAGCTCACAAGGCTGGCAGAAGCAGTAGGTGACTTTCTGAAATGGGCACACAGGCGGCGTACTTTGACGAGCAGATCAAACAACTCCGGGTAGAATTTAATAAACCGCTGAACCACGAGGTTGAGCACATGGGCCACGCATGGAACATGTGTCAGCTCGCCTCGCCTCAGAGCCGCCACAAAGTACCGGCTGTTGCACACACGACCATGCCTGGCTGTAGGTTCAGCGGTGTGAACCAGTGATCTGCCTGCTGTTTCAGAGCTGTCCACAACTCTTCAGCGTTGTGGGGTTTGTCACCTATGCATATTAGCTTCAGCACAGCCTGTTGCCGCTTAGCCGAGGCAGTGCTGCAGTGCTTCCAACTTGGGACTGGTGTGGAATGTGAAGTGGAGGAAGAGGATGAGGAAGAGGCTGAGGAGCATGACGTGCCAGAGCTGTACACTGTGGGTGAAACCCTGACTGAGTTAGGGCCTGCAATCCTCGGTGTCGGAAGGACGTGTTCCGTCCCAAAGTCAGACTGGGTCCCAGCTTCCAGAATATTAACCCAGTGTGCCGTCAGTGAGATGTAGCGGCCCTGCCCGCAAGCACTTGTCCACGTGTCCGTGGTTAGGTGGACTTTGCTGGAAACTGCATTGTTAAGGGCACGTATGATGTTTTGTGACACGTGCTTATGTAATGCGGGGATGGCACACCGGGAAAAATAGTGTCGGCTGGGGACCGAGTAACGTGGGATAGCCGCCGCGATCAGGTTGCGGAATGCTTCTGTCTCCACCAGCCTAAAAGGCAACATTTCCAGCGCAAGCAGTCGCAAAATGTGTGCATTTAGAACTGTGGCATGTGGGGCGTGGGCATTTGCGCCTGCGTTCCAAAGATTGGGGTGTGGATAACTGAACGCTGCGCTGGGACAAGGACGTGGCTGATGATGGTGCTACTTCTGATTGTGCAAGTACAGGTGAAGGACAGGAGGCATCTTCGCCTGCAGTATGGACAGGGGATTGGCTTGCACGCACAACAGTGGAAGATGCAGCGGTGTCACCCGCAGACAATGCTCCTGTACTCTGCTGTACCTCCCACAAAGTCGGGTGCTTTGCTGCCATGTGCCTGATCATGCTGGTAGTGGTCAGGCTTCTAGTTTTGCTACCCCTGCTGATGCTGGCATGGCAGGTGTTGCAAATGGCCTTTTTTGAATTATCTGCAGACACCTTAAAAAACAGCTAGACTCGGGAAGACCTAGCAGTTGTACTGGCAACATCACTCGTGTTGTTGTTCCGGGGAACAGTTGCCTGTCTTCTGCCTGCAGACACCATCCTGCTTCTTCAGGCCTGTTGTGATGCTACGCCTAACTCCCCCTGTGTACTGCTGTCCTCGCTCTGCATGTCCTCCTGCCAGGTAGGGTCAGTTACTGGATCATCCACCATATCGTCTTCCACTTCCGCACCCTGGTCCTCCTCCTGACTTTCTGGCAATTGTGTCTCATCATCATCCACCTCTTGTTGAGACACGTTTACACCGTTGCCTTAGTGAGACCGTGGCTGCTCAAATATTTGGGCATCGGTACATACGATCTCCTCATGACCCACTTCAACTGGAGCATGCGAGAGGCCAGAATCTACGAACGGATAAGTGAACAGCTCTTCAGAGTGTCCAAGTGTGGGATCAGTTATGTCCGGCTCCGGGCACTCGACATGGTGGGAGGAAGGAGGATCAGTGTGTGGAATGTGCAGTCCAGTCTCACGGCTACTGACACTTGACCGTGTGGAAGACAGGGTATTTGTGGTGGTGCCAAACTGACTGGAAGCATTATCCGCTATCCAACTAACAACCTGTTGACACTGGTCTTGGTTTAATAGTGGAGTACTGCTGCGTTCACCTAGAAATTGGGACAGAATAGTTCAGGGAGATGATGTGGGCGTTTGTCGTGGCGCAATTCGAGCTTGCACACGGGCTCGCCCTCTCCCTGCACCACCATCACGTCCAATTGCTTGTCCCTTGCCACCGGACTTGCGCATTTTCAATGTGGTGCTGACTGTATACAGCTAAATTAGTGCAGACAAGAGTTGGTTTTTAGCACGAGGCTTTTGGTGTACCCTAATTTATGCTGCAACCGACAGTAGCAGCGCTTAGATGCAAAATTAGTGCAGACAAGAGTTGTTTTTTAGCACGACCCTAAGTTTTGAAATTAAGGCCCTGCAGGTGGACTAGTCAGCACACAAACGCTGACTACAATAGCGAGTCTTTTGGCGTATCCTAATTTACACTGCAACTGACAGTAGCAGCACTTAGATGCTAAATTAGTACATACAAGAGTTGGTTTTTAGAACGAGGCTTTTGGAGTACCCTAATTTACGCTGCACCCTACAGTAGCAGCACTTAGATGCAAAATTAGTGCAGACAAGAGTTGTTTTCTAGCACGAAGCTTTTGGTGTACCCTAATTTACGCTGCAACCAACAGTAGCAGCACTTAGATGCAAAATTAGTGCAGACAAGAGTTGGTTTTTAGCATGAGGCTTTTGGTGTACCCTAATTTACGCTGCAACCTACAGGAGCAGCACTTAGATGCAAAATTAGTGCAGACAAGAGTTGTTTTTTAGCACGAGGCTTTTGGTGTACCCTAATTTACGCTGCAACCGACAGTAGCAGAATTTAGATGAAAAATTAGTGCAGACAAGAATTGTTTTTTTAATTTACGCTGCAACCGACATAGCAGCACTTAGATGCAAAATTAGTGCAGACAAGAGATGGTTTTTAGCACGAGGCTTTTGGTGTACCCTAATTTACGCTGTAACCGACAGTAGCAGCACTTATATGCAAAATTAGTGCAGACAAGAGTTGGTTTTTAGCACGAGGCTTTTGGTGTACCCTAATTTACGCTGCAACCTACAGTAGCAGCACTTAGATGCAGAATTAGTGCAGACAAGAGTTGGTTTTTAGCACAAGGCTTTTGGTGTACCCTAATTTATGCTGCAACCGACAGTAGCAGCACTTAGATGCAAAATTAGTGCAGACAAGAGTTGTTTTTTAGCACGACCCTAAGTTTTGAAATTAAGGCCCTGCAGGTGGACTAGTCAGACACAAACGCTGACTACAATAGCGAGTCTTTTGGCGTATCCTAATTTACACTGCAACTGACAGTAGCAGCACTTAGATGCTAAATTAGTACATACAAGAGTTGGTTTTTAGAACGAGGCTTTTGGAGTACCCTAATTTACGCTGCAACCTACAGTAGCAGCACTTAGAAGCAAAATTAGTGCATACAAGAGTTGTTTTTTAGCATGAGGCTTTTGGTGTACCCTAATTTATGCTGCAACCAACAGTAGCAGCACTTAGATGCAAAATTAGTGCAGACAAGAGTTGGTTTTTAGCATGAGGCTTTTGGTGTACCCTAATTTACGCTGCAACCTACAGGAGCAGCACTTAGATGCAAAATTAGTGCAGACAAGAGTTGGTTTTTAGCACGAGGCTTTTGGTGTACCCTAATTTACGCTGCAACTGACAGTAGCAGCACTTATATGCAAAATTAGTGCAGACAAGAGTTGGTTTTTAATACGAGGCTTTTGGTGTACCCTAATTTACGCTGCAAATTACAGTAGCAGCACTTAGATGCAAAATTAGTGCAGACAAGAGTTGGTTTTTAGCACAAGGCTTTTGGTGTACCCTAATTTACGCTGCAATCTACAGTAGCAGCACTTAGATGCAAAATTAGTGCAGACAAGAGTTGGTTTTTAGCACGAGGCTTTTGGTGTACCCTAATTTACGCTGCAACCTACAGTAGCAGCACTTAGATGCAAAATTAGTACAGACAAGAGTTGGTTTTTAGCACGAGACTTTTGGTGTACCCTAATTTGAGCTAAAACCTACTCCTGCCTATAGTGAGCTAAATAAATCCCTAAAAGCACGGTTTTTGGGATGGATGAGCCTGGAAACCATCCCCAGATGCGATGCAGGCTGGTATACTGGCACAGCGAAGTTTGGTATATACCCTGCCTCCCTACCTGCCTGTATACTGCTCTATTAGTCCTCAGAAGGACTGTTGTGGTAATTACTAATAGCAAAAGTCCTGGCACACCATAAAAGAAGAGTCAATGAAAAAAGATTGTTGTGAGAGTACTGTATTCTTTATTGAGAAGGTTTTTTCAGAATCTCTTTTGATCACAGAGGTTGAAAAATGCTAAATATTTTCAGCCACATACGGCTTTTTTCAGTGCAAACAACTATAACAGAGTAGTAAACACATACCGTATATACTCGTGTATAAGCCGACCCGTGTATAAGCCGACCCCCCTACTTTTGCCCCCAAAACTTGGGAAAACCTATTGACTCGTGTATAAGCCGAGGCTGGACCCCAGCACAGGTATACAGCCCCCAGCAGTGTGGTATACAGGCCTCCCCAGTGGTAGTATACAGCAGCTCCCATGTATACAGCAGCCCCCAGTGGTAGTATACAGCAGCCTCCCCAGTGGTAGTATACAGCAGCCTCCCCAGTGGTAGTATACAGCATCCCTAAAGGTATAAACAGCAGGCCCAGAGGCATACAGCAGGCCCCAGAGGCATATACAGCAGGCCCCAGAGGCATATACAGCAGGCCCCAGAGGCATATACAGCAGGCCCCAGGGTATATATAGCAGGCCCCAGGGTATATATAGCAGGCCCCAGGGTATATACATCTGGCCCCAGGGTATATACAGCTGGCCTCAGAGTATATACCAGGCAGGGCAGCCCCAGGGTATATACAGCAGGCCCAGGTATATACAGCGGCCCAGGGTATAATACAGCAGGCCCCAGGGTATATACAGCGGCCCCAAGGTATAACAGCAGTACAGCAGGCCCCAGGGTATATACAGCAGGCCCCAGGTAGTATACAGCAGCCCAGAGGTATACAGCAGGCCCAGGGTATATACAGCAGGCCCAGGGTATACAGCAGGCCCCAGGGTATATACAGCAGACCCCAGAGGTTATACAGCAGGCCCAGGGTATATACAGCAGGCCCCAGAGGTATATACAGCAGGCCCCAGGGTATATACAGCAGGCCCCAGGGTATATACAGCAGGCCCCAGGGTATATACAGCAGGCCCCAGGGTATATATAGCAGGCCCCAGAGTATATACAGCAGGCCCCAGGGTATATACAGCAGGCCCCAGGGTATATACAGCAGGCCCCAGGGTATATATAGCAGGCCCCAGGGTATATACAGCAGGCCCCAGAGGTATTACAGCAGGCCCAGAGGTATACAGCAGGCCCCAGGGTATATACAGGCAGGTCGCCCCAGAGGTATACAGCATGCCCCAGAGGTATACAGCAGGCCCCAGAGGTATACAGCAGGCCCCAGAGGTATTACAGCAGGCCCCAGGGTATATACAGCAGGCCCCAGGGTATATACAGCTGGCCCCAGGGTATATACAGCTGGCCCCAGGGGTATACAGCAGGCCCCAGGGTATATACAGCAGGCCCCAGAGGTATACAGCAGGCCCCAGAGGTATACAGCAGGCCCCAGAGTATATACAGCAGGACCCAGGGTATATACAGCTGGCCCCATGGTATATACAGCAGGCCCCGAGGTATACAGCAGGCCCCAGAGGTATACAGCAGGCCCCAGAGGTATACAGCAGGCCCCAGGGTATATACAGCAGCCCCAGAGGTATACAGCAGGCCCCAGTGGCAGTCGCCCCCCCATCATGGGAAGAAGCCCCCCACACTTTGCAGAGCCCCCCCCGCTGCTTTATCTTACCATCCAGGGTCTTCTTCACCGTGGGTCCTCCAGTCCTTCCTCGCGCGCTGTGTTCCCGGTCTCATGTGACACGGCGGTCGCAGTGGAATGACGTCATCGTGCCGGGTCACGTGAGACCTGAACACAGCGCGCAGGACCCGCGGCGAAGACCCCGGATGGTAAGATAAAGCAGCGGGGGAGCTCTGCAAAGTGTGGGGGGCTCTTTCCATGATGGGGGGGGCTAGTGCCATTGGGGGGCTGCTGTATACACTGGGGGGCTGTATGCACGGCTCCCCCTGCCGCTGTGATGGGCTGGGGGAGCCGTGCATATCTAATGAGCGGCCCCACGTGACGGGCCGCTCACTCATCAGCCCCACCCGCCTCCTCCAGCCTCCCCAGCACCCGGACACAGCCCCCACCACATATATTACCGTATTGACCCATGTATAAGCTGAGGGGGTGACTTTTCAGCCCAATTTTTGGGCTGAAAAACTCGGCTTATACACGAGTATATACGGTAATTAGTGTTACAATATACAAGAAACAATATCTCAAACACAGTAAGCTTCTCACTTTTATCTTTTCGTTTTTGTTGTGGTAATTAGACTGGCAGCCCTGTGCCTACACTAGCTGAAAGGGCACAAATCTGTCCCTCAATCAGCAGCAGCTCCCCCTACACTGACTGTCTAATGGCGCAGAGTGACGAGCACAGCGCGGTCCGGTCTTATAAAGACCTGATGACGCTGCGCGGCCAGCCAATCACTGTAATGTCACAACCAACATGGCTGTGGCATTACAGTGTCTGTCAGCCAATCCCTGCATGTGGGCTGGCTCTGAAAAGAGCGCCAACATTCAGGGAGGTGGACCCCGAGCATAGCAAGAGTATCGCGAGATTACTCGGTACTCGCCGAGTACCCCAAGTACCAAGATATTCGTGGGAGTACCGAGTAGTGACAAGCATACTCGCTCATCCCTACACGTCATACTCTACCACTTTCCCCTTCCCCCTCCATTTGCAGCATATAATACTCAACCCCTTCTCCATTTGCAGCACATAATACTCTCCCCCTTTTCCTCCTTTTGCCGCACATCATACTCACCCACCCTCTTCCTCCATTTACAGCACATACAGTCTCCCAACCTCTCCGCCCTTCACCTAATTACTGTGAATCTTTAGTGTATTCAGCTCCACCGGACCAAAACACTTTTCACCACTGCTCTTTCACACATCTGCAGTGCTGAGTGATGTCTACAGCGTGATCAACTGAACTGATCATGCTGCCGATGTCACCCTGGCCTACAAATGCCCGCGGGCAGGGCTTCAATTGTATGGGCGTCTAAACAGACTCTTGTAGAGTTGACTATTGGGAGCCGGCATGCTGCACTTTCTCTGAGCTGCTGTCAGCTTGACAGGCAGCTCAGAAAATGGCCCACTCCCACTGTGTCCGCCAGGACTGCCGTAGAATCGCGGACTGCCTGCTGCAACCAGGGCTTATGGCCTGGACCCCCACCAGTCCGACTCCAGCTACACCACTGGGTGTTGCCCTCTTCCCTTGGGGCTTGGGTAGCAGCAGAGTGACAGAGGAAGTGCCCGTTCTGTCAGCACCTTTGGGCCTCCCACCTGGCCTCTGCTACCCAAGCCCCCTACGGGAGTAAGGCCGGTCAGCCCCTGATGATGGCCCACTCAAACAATATCCCCAAGAGACAGTCACTCAAGTCCTATAAAAACTTGTGATAGCTGTCCAGCAAGAATTCCTCACTTTGGGAAAGAAAAATTCCCTTTCCCGACTCCAAGATGCCTTCTAAACAGATGGCCACCCACAGCGATCCCCAGTGAGAGTCGACATAGAGGGCAGAAGTACTGGAGATTACAAGCCCTACAATGGCAACCAAAAGCAGAGTTATCAGCAGCTGGAACATTCAAACACTGAACTTTTGGGTCAAGGCAAATGACCCAGATTCTAAACAAAGGCTAAAGAATGTTGACATCCAAATACTCATGGAGACATGGGCCTGAGCAAAGGAAGAATTGCACCCATAAAATGCAGGGACCTATCGATCTCTGCCCAGAAAACAAGTGCACCAATCGGCCGCTGTTAATGGGCCTTACTAAGGTCTTGAGCCCATGCTGCGGCCTTTGCAGTGTTTTTTGTTTTATTGTTTTCAATACATTTTTTTATTCAAAGAAATCTTTTAACAACATATATTGATATAATTGTGTAAACAGGTTATATAACAGTCATGCCCAAATAATCACAACCAGTGTAAACCAATTCCAAACTGAATATTATAAGGGAGTGGAGGGAAAGAAAGGACTGCACAGAAGGAAAGGGGCAGCCAGAATTGGACACAAAAGGTAAATGAATGGATAGTGGGGGGGGAATAAGCTTTAGGATCTTTGTTTTAAATATTTTTGTATACCAATCAACTTATGAGAAGTCCAGAATCAACCAGGAAAAATATTAAAACCATCCTAAGTGTGAGCCATCGCCAATCCAGAAGTCTCCCAAATCTCCCACTGGCGACAGACTCGTTCTTTTTGCTTTATCGAGTAAACCAAACAATGTTCATGTAGATAATGAGAATTTATCCTACCGATGAGTTCCTCCTATGTGGAGGTAGAAGCTTTCCTCCAGTGCTTTGCCAAGCTCTGAGGAGCTGCTATCAAAACATTGGTTATCACACGAACTAAGTTTGGGGAATGAAGGTCCAACCCAATATTTAAGACTGCCAAGGGCCCCTATAGAGTTAAAGGGAAACCTGTCAAGGTTCTGATTAAGTCTGCCACTCGATTTCAGAATTCTCCTATATTGGGGCACCACCCCCACACATGACCCACATCCCCTTTTTTACCACATCCCTTCCAGCTTAATGGGGAATATGATTTGTGAAATTTGGAAATTTTATAAGGGGTCATATGTATTTTGTTTAGTTGTTGTAGATGGTTAATGCTGAAGAAAGAGAGTTTGACTGACTCTGCTTGCGAATTAAGAGTCCTATAGAACAGAGACAGTCCATGTTCATTGGGGTATTCTACTTTAAAGTATTTCTGCATCATGTCTGATGGGTCAGTGTCCACCAAGCTGGAAATGTGCATGACTGGATAAAATGACAGATTTGGAGGTACTGATAAAAGCACGTTTTGGTTATCTTGTAAAGTTGGGACAAATCTGCAAAGGAGGGGAATACAGGGCCATTTAAGTTTGTTAAGCGTGCTTACATCTGATTTCACCCACAGGTCTAGAGACAACCCAGAGATGTGTGCCTTGATCACTTTTACAGAAATGTATTTAAATAGGGATTTTGTCAGTGTCCTATCAAAAGATATTCCAATAAGAAATCGAGGACATATTATGTAAGGGAAAATTTGATTTCAGAGGCTTGAGTATCTCGATCTCTAGTAAAAGTCTAGTAGACATGTGGGGAGGAAACTGCCTTATTATTTGGAGCCAGTGGCGTAACTACCGGCATAGCAGCTGTAGCAGTTGCTTTGGGGCCCGGGCCGCCCGGCGCTTGTGGGGGGCCCGGACCCAGCGCGCAGCCGCTGCTATGCTGGTAGCTGCGATATATTACCTCTGTGGCTGTGCTCTGAGCCTCTGTCTGGTCTGGTCATTGTGGGGGTGGGGGCCCGGCCGGGGGCGGCCGCGCCCGACGGGCCCCCCCTGGCGAGGTGGATGATGCCTATTCAAAGCGGCCGCAGGCGCCGCACAGAGAGATAAAGGGGCTGCCGCCGCTGTAGCCTGCTGCTGCCTCCTGCCTGACGCGCCGCTGTGTGTTTGTTCTTTTGCAGATCCCCGCCCCCTGGCCGCCCTGTGACCTCTCTCGGAGTCCTTCCTGTTCCCTCACTTGTCCGACTCCTCGGTCACTTAGCACACAGGAGGACACAGAGCAGCCAGAGCCCAGAGAACAAGAAGCAGGGTTGGAAGGAGCAGCAGGAGGCAGGAGCTACTGAGGCCGGAGAGGTGAGAGGCACTGCCACCGCACCGCTAATAATAACAATAATATTTATTGAATGACACATGTTAGTGAGCAGCCGGCAGCATGGGGGGGCCCCGGGCCTGTATATACCCTGTCCCTGTGTGTGTGTGCTGGCTGGGACACTGTGAGGGGGGGGCCTGTATATACCCTAACCCTGTGTCCCTGTGTGTGTGCTGCCATGGGACACTGTGAGGGGGGGGGCCTGTATATACCCTAACCCTGTCCCTGTGTGTGTGCTGCCAGGGACACTGTGAGGGGGGGGGGCCTGTATATACCCTAACCCTGTCCCTGTGTGTGTGCTGCCTGGGACACTGTGAGGGGGGGGCCTGTATATACCCTAACCCTGTGTCCCTGTGTGTGTGCTGCCAGGGACACTGTGAGGGGGGGGGGGCCTGTATATACCCTAACCCTGTCCTGTGTGTGTGCTGCCAGGGACACTGTGAGGGGGGGCCTGTATATACCCTGGCTGTGTCTGTGTGTGCTGCTGGCTGGGACACTGTGAGGGGGCCTGTATATACCACCACCGCGGAGGCTGCTGTATATACCACCACCAGGGGCCCTGTATATACCACCACCAGGGGCTCTGTATACCACCACCAGGGGCCCTGTATATACCACCACCAGGGGCCCTGTATATACCACCACCAGGGGCCCTGTATATACCACCACCAGGGGCCCTGTATATACCACCACCGCGGAGGCTGCTGTATATACCACCACCAGGGGCCCTGTATATACCACCACCAGGGGCCCTGTATATACCACCACCAGGGGCCCTGTATATACCACCACCACGGAGGCTGCTGTATATACCACCACCAGGGGCCCTGTATATACCACCACCGCGGGCCTGTATATACCACCACTGCGGAGGCTGCTGTAATACTGCTGGGGCCTGTATATACCACTGGGGAGGCTGCTGTATACACTGGGCTGCTGTATATACTGCTGGGGCCTGTAAGAGGGTGTGTATGAAGGGGCGTGTTATTGGGGGGGGCGTGTCTTGGAGAGGGTGTGTCATTGGGGGGCGTGTCTTGGAGGGGGCCCGTTCAAAAGTTTGCTATGGGGCCTGCCAGTTCTAGTTCGCCCCTGTAAATTGGAGCCATCTATAATTAAGATCCCCAGCCCACCAATCTTTTGCAGCCTCGAGTATGGTCGCCTTGTGGTACAAAGATAGGTTTGGTACACCCATTCCACCACGAGAATATTGTAAATGTAGAGCCTGGACCGCCACTCTTGGTTTTACAATCTAGGGATTGTAGGAGCCCTATCCATCTAGATGGGAATTTGAGAGGGAGACATCTGAACAACTAGGTAATCTTAAGGTACCACCACACGCCACCAGATGGCTTCCATATCGCTGGAGATTTGACGTGAGCGAGCACTTTCCGGGCACTTTTTTCAGATCGTTTCGGAGATGTCACACGTAGCGATTTCGCGTGTGAGCTGTCACCAGAAGCACAACACATACATTTTGTGTGGGCAAGTCTGCAGAAATTCATGATCAGTGTTGATGTTGGCAAAACTACAGCACTGACGCAACTTGGGTACACATTCCAGAATTGACACTATAAAATGGAGGGGCAATGATGAGGGTGCATCCTCCATTGTGTAAACATGCATACATTTGGTCCTACACAGCACAACAATTTCATAAATTCGGAGTATGTACTGCACACACCTGGAGGTGGTGTTGTGCTGACAAACACTGTTGTGGTGTTTAAAAAAAAAAACCTTGTCTCAACAGGAAAGACACTCAGCCATTGTACAAGGGACGTCTGAACAGCAGTACTTACCCAATGACTCTGGCCAGCTAGCTTCACATTGCTCTGGTGTTGCAGGTTGTTATATCGTAAGCAGCCAATCACAGCGCACCTGCGTCATCCAATATACGCATCCGCCTCGGCGTTGCCACGCCCAACTCCTGTGATTTGCGGACTCTGGTTGTTGCCACGCCCGACTCCTGTGATTTGCTGACTCTGATTGGTTCTCGGCCATTATAAAGATGGCGGAGTTCTAGCACTTGTGTGTCCACAAACCATATGCGACATCGTGATAGCGTCTTTCCAAGCACACTTTGCTGCTCAGACGGTAGATATAGCGATGTGCATGGCTTGATCATTTCTACAGTACTGATGTTTTTAGGGTAGCACTACCTACTGCCCATATGTAATGTTTTTAAAAACACTGTTGTTCATGTTGCATTGTATGGAAGTTTTTTGAAAGGTTTATGTCCCCACGGTACACCCCTCAATGTAATAACTGACACATAATGTGGCCCTACATACTACACCTGGGCGTTGTACTTTTGGGCGCTGTTATGTTTTATGCGTCAAACACCTCCTCAATGTTTTATCCAATTAGACAGCAAACAATAGTAGTTTACAACTGTTTTGCTGTGCCTACATAGTGGCCATGCTAATACATGTGTACCAACACAACCGTATCTACATTGCTCCATGTAGCAGCCGTTGACATAGCTACATGTGGAAGTGGGCTTGTGCGTGGGTCAGCATATGTATCAACACTAAAAATAGGCCCGATGCTATCGCATCGGGAGGGCATCACTGCCACGCTGTGCTCTTTGTGGCCCCCCTGCGCTCCCTTTGACCACCCTGTGCTCTCTTTGCCTCTCTGCTCCGCCTTGTGTCTCTGCCCCCTCTTCTCTCTGTCTTTTTCCCTGTGTCTCTGCCCCCCTTTTTTCTCTCTGCTGCCCCATGTCTCTGCCTCTCTTCCATGTCTCTGCCCTCTCTTCCGTCTCTCTCCTTTCCCATGTTTCGGCTCCCCTTGAGTCTTTCTGGTGACCCCTTGTATCTCTGCCCCCCCTTCAGTCTTTCTGGTCTCCTCTGGTGTCTCTGCCCCCTTCAATCTTTTTAGTCCCTCCTTATGTCTCTCTGCCTCTTTTCAACTCTGCTCCTTCCCCCCCCTTCGTCTCTCTGCAACCCTTCAGTCTTTCTGGTCCCCCTTATGTCTCTCTGCCCCCTTTCGGTCTGTCTGCTGCCTCCTTTCGTGTCTCTGCTCCCCCTTCCTTGTCTCTGCTCCCCCTTCCCTCTCTCTGCCCCCCCTTCAGTGTCTCTACTACTCCTTCAGTGTTTCTGGTCTCCCCTTCAGTCTTTCTGGTCCCCCCTTGTTTCTCTGCCTCCTCCTTCAGTGTTTATGGTGCCCCCCTTTTGTCTCTATGTCCCCCGTTCATCTGTCTGCCCCCTTCATTGTTTCTAGTCCCCTTATGTGTCTCTGCTCCCCTTCAGTATTTCTGCTCCCTCCTATGTGTCTCATCCCCCACTTGCGTCTGTGGTCCTCCCCCCTTTTGTCTCAAATCCCCCCCTTCATCTCTGTGTCCCCCTTCCCTTCATCTCTCTGCCCCCCTTCAGTGTTTCTAGTCTCCCTTATGTCTCTGAGCTCCCCTTTCTTCTCTGCTGCCCCCCTTTCGTGTCTCTCTGCCCCCCTTCAGTCTTTGTGGTCCCCCCTTATGCTTCTATGCCCCACTTCAGAGTCCCTGCCCCCTTTCAGTCTTATTGGCACCCCTTATGTTTCTCTGCCCCCCCTTCAGTGTTTCTGGTTGCCCTTGTTTCTTTGCCTCCCTCTTCAGTGTTTCTGGTCCTCCTTATGTGTCTCTGCTACTCTTGAGTATTTCTGTTCCCCTCCTTGATTTCTCGGTCACCCTTTCCTCTCTGCCTCCACCCCCCTTTATCTCTATGTTCCCCCTTCTTATGTTTCTGGCCCCCTTCAGTATTTCTGGTCCCCCTTATGTATTTCTGCCCCCCCTTATGAGTTTCTGTTACCCCCTTCATCTCTCTGGCCCCCCCTTCACTGTTTCTGGTCCCCCCTTATGTCTGATTGCCCACTCCTTTCGTGTTTATGTTACCCCCTTTATCTCTCTGCCCCCTTCAATCTTTCTGGTCCCCCCTTATGTCTCTCTGCCCCTTTCAGAGTCCCTGCCCCCCTTTAGTCTCCTTGTGTCTCTGCCCCTCCTTTTGTCTTTCTGGACCCCTCTATGTCTCTCTGCCCCACTTCCCTCTCTGCTCCCTCTCTTTCATCTTTCTGCACCCCCCTTCCATCTCTCTGCCCCTTGAGTGTTTCTGGTCCCCCCCTACGTCTCTCTGCCCCCTTGAGTCAGTGGTCACCCCTTGTCTCTGTGCCCCCCCTCCTTCAGAGTTTCTGGACTCCTTTATGTCTGTCTGCTGCACTTCCCTCTCAGCTCACCCTTTTTAGTGTTTTCTGCACCCCTCTTCTCTGTCTCCAGTTTTTATGGTCCCCTCTTATGTGTGTCTGTTTCCTCTTTAATGTTTCAGCTCCCCCCTTCTGCCTCTCTGCCTCCCCTTCTCTCCTTCCCAGCTGTGACAGCTCCATGTCATAGCTGGGAAGCAGTGTAGCATAGAGGAGGCGGAGCTAGGGTGATGCACAGTCATGTGAATGATCACATGACTGTGACATCAGCAAAGGTCCTATCTGAAGAGGTAAGTTGTCGGGGGTCTGCGGCCGGCAAAGGGTGCGCGGGCGTCTTCTGTGTGGGGGAAGCGGGCACCAGAGTGGGGGGTGCGAGAGGTGTACTGCCGGGGTATGCGGGCGTGGGGGTCTATTGCAAGGGCGTGCGGGTGCTGGAGAGGAGGTGCGGGGGTGTGCGGGCACAGTAGCCTGCAGCCAGCCGCCAGCAGCCTGTGCCATGTTAGCATACCTATCAGTTGGGTGTGCTAATATGGCGGCGCTTCTGGAGCGGCGCAGTGCAGGAAATACTTGCCTAAGCCAGCTTCAGTCCGGTCCGGATCTGACGTCATTTCGAGCAGAAACGGACGGAAGCTGGCTTAGACAATTATTATATTAGATTAAACAATGTCAGGCTTCTGTGCACTCATGTGTCATAATTAAGCAATGCTGTGTAGCTGTTGTCGTAATATGGCCATTATTCTTGTTATGTCATGACATCATATGAACATGTATGTTTGTTTGTGACGTGGGCTCTGCTTATGTTGCAGATGGGGAACAATCCGGAGTTTGTCCGGGCCTTGCTGTCAATGTACCAGGACCATGAATGCCTGTGGGCTGAGCATTCCCCTGATTATAGGAATAACCAAGTGAAGGATGTGGCCTATGGCCATCTTGTCTCCCTCCCCAACAGCACCATCCTGAGAGGTGGGACAAGAACAAGGTGAAAGCCAAACTCAAGCACCTGCGCACCATATTCCGAAAGGAGTACAACCGGGTCCAGAGGTCTCAGCGCTCTGGGATAGGAAGTGAGGAGGTCTATGTGCCACAACTGTGGTATTATGACGTCCTCACTTTCACTCTGGACCATGTTGTCCCTCGACAAATGCAGGACAACAGGGTGCTAGAGGAGGCCACATCCAAAGCCACAGCACCGTCACAGGAGGTACGTGTAGTGAATATTGTTGTCTGCTTAGCCCTTGGTGCTTGTACTCACTTGTTCTTTTGAGAAGCAGCTGCAGCCACAATCCTGTTTGTGTATTCTTCCAAATCATTTGGTTGTGGTGATTGGTCACACATTAGGCTCCTAGTTTGGTTTGTAGTTGGTTGTAGGGCCACATCACTTGCCATCTTGGATCCTCAGGTGAGTTGACTGCACACTTTTCACTGTTCAATAGTCTTGCTTTCATATGTGCAATGTTTGTGTTGACCTCGTACACTGGCTTGGTCATGCTGCAGCTGTTTATTGGTAATTAGATACATAGATTTGTGGGTACATGACAAGTGTATTTACATTGTGATTTGTTTTTTTACAGGAGCCTCCGGAGCTGCAGTCCAGCCAAGAGACGGCACCTGTGGATGATCATCCCCCATCAACATCTGCAGGGGAAGTTGTGCCTGGTCCCAGTGCGGCAGGGCAGCACCCGGAAACCAGCTTTGTCATAAGTTGACGTCACCCCACAACACCTCCAATGACTGAACTGGGAACGTGGGCAAAGAGGGTACTGCTCAACGTGGAAAATCAGAAGAACACTGGGATTGGGCATCTTGTTGATGAATGGGTGCCCAAGCTGCATCAACAGCAGCAGAAAACAGCAGAGAGGCTCATTATTCGGGTCCTGGAGGCGGCTGTGGACAAGGCACTGAAGCCACTTGCCTACATTGCCATCCCCAGTGGGCAGGTGTCAGTGTCACAGGATCCGAGGCTTCATAGGTATGGTGCCAGACAGACTCAGGATATGTCCAGTGGCCCTAGACAACCCCCCCAACTTGGCCTACTGTTGGGGGCTATATGGGTATGGGGCCACAACCCACATCTGAGCCAGTACATGAGGAGAGACGCTACTAACATTTATGTTTACCAATTTTTTTTTTGTGTATATTATACACTGTATGTGTTTTTGTTTTGTTTGATTGTTATTACAACTTTTATTTCCACAAATAATAACTCTTTATTGGTGTGTACCTGTCATGTATGTGTCTGTATGTACTATGATGTTGGATTACTAGGCAAGGGTGTGTCACTTGTATAGCTCACATAACCACTATCACATGGTAGGGTATACATTTTGACATATGATACATCCTTTTGGCCCCTAGGTGTGACAATGCCTTGTTCAAAGATTTATATGTGTGTACCCTGCCCTTGAGACATGTTTGTGTGCTTTGCCATACAATGATTGTAAGTAGTGTTTGGCCCATTGGTTGTGTGATATTGTCCGGGTTACATTGGGTAATTAATGTTGGATTGTGCTCCATACTTTGATGGGGTGGCTACCCGCATTCCTTCCGTGTATTTATAGTGTATTGGCAAAGCTGGTTAGACTACAAAGTCCTGCACCTCTGTGTGTATATCAAAGAGGCCAAATAGTGTTGTGGGATTTGAACAATATCTTTATTGGGTCAATCCCTTTTGTTTCCCTTTTTTTGGGGTTGGTGGGTTTTCGGGTCCACCTTTGTTTTTTGTTTTTTTGTGAAAACATAAAGGCACAAAAATTTAAAAAAAATCAGGGCAACATGCCACACAGTAAACACACAAGGGTGGGTCAAAAACAACAAAAATTACCAAAATCATGACGGGTGTCTCAGAACAGCAGGGACTTCACCAGCCTGGCCACCAGTGAGACGCAGGATGATGGACCACATTCTGTCCAAATTGCCCTGCGCCTCACGGTGGGCATCAAACAAATCATGTATGGCTTGTTGTCCTGTATGGGAAAAACAAAACCACGAGGAACATGTTTTCCTGTGTAGTACGATGCTATGTGCATGTGTAACCATACTTATGATTTTGGACTTCCTCCCGCACTTCACTTTAGGGTGCTGGTGTGGGTCTTCCAGGACAACCGCCCACAGCTGCTGTGCCATCTGCATGTAGCCAAAGCCAAAAGAAAATACATCAGCAAAGCATTATGTCCTGTTGAGACAGGACAATTTTTAAACACCAATCTTGGATAATATGGCCCACACTTACCATCAACCCCACCTCCACCAGGCTCACTATCACCCTGTGGGGACCATTCCCCGACAGGGCTGCCAAGTGGGCTGGCTACATTGGGTGGAGGGGTGGCCGGAGGTGGTGGCGTTTGCTGCCGCTCGTGTGTGGCTCCTGGGCCCACAGGTGGCCCTCTTGGTGCCCTTCGAGGTGGTGTGGAGGATGGGCTTTGCGGGCCAGAGGCTGGGCTGGCAGGTGCAGAGGGGGTGCTGTGAGCTGCTCCTGAGGCAGGACTCCCAGCAGCTGGTGTGGCTGCCACTGGTGGACATCTGGGGACTGGTGGGGTTGCCTTGGGTGATGGACATTGTTGTGGCCTTTCCGCCTCCCCTATTAAGTAGAACATTGCATTTATTCATCAATTTGCTACATCACCACAACATCTAACAACACAAATGTCCTTTTTATGAATGTAAGGAATGACTTCAGGCAACATGTGCATGTTTGATGGTTTGCACAAAGTGATGTGATGTCAGCTGACGGGGCATATTTATACATAGCCTTGGCCAAACACACGGTTTTGTGGCCATGCAGTGCACAGATGCATAAAGTGGTGGCCATGACAGTGGCTGGGCCACACACCATTGGGACAATGTTGTGTGTGCAGACCTATGTTGTGGATCCAGGGGAGCAATTATGGTATATTCTCCAACAGCCCATAGTGTTATGTTACTACACAATAATAATGACACATCCATATACATCAAGGCTAATGTACAGATGCCCAGGAGCACACAGGGAACAGGTGGTGGAGTGGTGATGTGGCAGTATACATTTAGGTAATGTGTCCAGGATATATTGCCATTCACACCAACATGGTGTGGCAGCCTCTATGTCACACAGCATGCAGATATTGGCTGTCTGTGTAATGGTGGCCATTACATCACTTACAAGATGTAGATGTTGAGTTCAGCCTTATTGGGCAGCTATGTGTGTTGCGCTCCTGTTTAAACGGCTATGTTGAAGTCAACAATGCCAACACATAGTAGTGTAGTCTGCACCTCCATGTTGCATTTTGCACACCCTGCAGATGCAGAGGGATGAAGCCTCAACATCATCTACTCAGGGTACCTATCTGCCAGGCTACACTTCCATGTGGTGCGACATGTTTGTTTGGTGTTGGGATGCAGTTTGTGTGTATCACAATTACTCACCACACAGCCTCATAATCCATGCCCGCAGGTTGGAAATGCACCCTAGACACTTGTATCTTAAGTCCACCACCTTCTTCTGGATCTGCTGGGTTGTGTGGTCCACACCCAGTCTCCTCAGCAGGGCCCTCTGCACTTTGCGCAGGACGGCCTGCTTGTGGAGACGTGGGTGCTGGTGACTATGGTGGCACCAATAATCCCACCTGTCCAGGATGTCAATTAAGAAGAGCAGCTCAGGCTCGCCCTATGCAGCAACTCTCTGTCCTGACACCTTTGCAGGGAAAGGGAAAGCACCTGGAAGGCAGGGCACAACGTCAAACAACGACATGATGTCATAGCGCACGCTGGGTACGCCGAGGAGACTTGATGGCCCAGGCAACTTAAGGCGCAACAGAGTGGTGAGCCTTTCAGGGATGCCGTGGTGTCACCAAAGTAAATGAAGAATGAACAGCAGGGTGACTAACGTGCGTAGCACATTGGAGACATACATGCGTTAGTATGTAATTTGGGGGCACATATGGTTTGCAATTTGTGTGTACTCAACAAGTTTGTTTGGACATTTCAGCCACCAGCAATAGGATTTGACTACTTAAACATATATTTCTATGTATGAATTCATACTCCAAGCATCATTATAGGGGGATGATTCATTTAGCCAGGACCTGCCAACATCATACACGCAATATCATTCTGACGCACTACTCCATGACGCTCGTACTTTGAATGCCTTTCCACACACTTGGGAGGCAGAAGAAGAAGAAGAAGAGTCTGCTGAAGAACACACAGATCATCAAATATGTCGCCTTTGCCACGGGCACCCAATGGGAATGCAGGAGAAGCCACCAATCACTGCAGACGGGGTGTGGAAAACAGCACGCTCAGGCACGCCTATGGGATTGAGTCCAGAATGTCTGAGCTCGCTTTCTACATCGCTATCACCCTGTCACGCGCCACAATGCGCTGATATTGCCTGGTGGATATCGCCTGATTTCACTGCAGTGCAGGGCAATCAGGCGACACACCACCGGTGATTTCTCGCTGTAGAATCGCCCAGTGACACGTCACTACGCACATGCGATATGGTTTCCACATCGCCAGAATCGGGAATTGCCAGTGATCTCGCCGGCGATATGGCGGCATGTAACGGTACCTTCAGGCAGCAACATCATTTTTACCATTTGTATTCTGGCAACCCAGGACAGTGGGAGAAGGGTCTCCTTTCCAAGTCCCCACGAACTTCCGAAATCAGTGATTCACAGTTCAAGTTAATTAGATGTACAAATTTTGTAATTTTAGCTCCTAAATATGTAAATCCCCCTTCCACCCACTTAAAGGGAAAATGCTCTGGTATTCTATTCTTTACCAAAGGTGTAATATCTTTGGGGAATATGATAGACTTTGTGACATTTAATTTGTAATATGATATTCTGGAGAATTCAGCCAGGGTGTCCATGACACCCACCAGGGACCCCTCCACACCGGTGAGAGATAATATCACATCATCTGCATACAATCCCCCACACGGTCTGTATCTCCCACATGGACTCCATGTATGCTTGGATTAGTTCTAAGAGCCTCTGCCAGTGGCTCCATTAACAAGGCAAAGGTAACCGGGAGAGAGGGCAGCCCTGCCGGGTGCCATTCGTTATTCTAAACTGGTCTGATGTGAAGCCAGACGCACTCATCACCACGTTCGGATTAGAGTAAAGGGACAGTATAGCCTTTTTAATATCTCCCACAAAACTTAATTTATCCAGAACCTCACCCATATTACCCCACTGCACTCTGTTATACGCCTTCTTGGCATCAAGAGACAGTAGTACGCCAGGGAGTTTATTAGTCTCCATTATCACCAACAAATCTATTACTCTTCTAGTGCTATCCTTGGCTTGTCTCCCAGGGACAAACCCAACCTGGTCTTGTGCTATCAGAGAGGGAAGGACAGACATTATTCTGCAAGGATTTTAGAGACTATTTTTAGGTCACAGTTTAAGGAGATAGGCCTAAAATTACCAGGAGTGTTCGGTAAAGAATATTTATACCGTGTTAGCCAGTAGACAGAAAAATATATTGCAATCTGAGAGTCCTCAGTGGTTGATACCTTTTAATGGCTAACTGAAAAGATGGTAAACATAGCAAGCTTTCGGGACTCTGCGGCCCCTTCTTCAGGCTGGTAATGACACAAATTCTGAAGACAAATTGAAGATAAATGTCTTCAGAATTTGTGTCATTACCAGCCTGAAGAAGGGGCCGCAGCGTCCCAAAAGCTTGCTATGTTTACCATCTTTTCAGTTAGCCATTAAAAGGTATCAACCACTGAGGACTCTCAGATTGCAATATATTTTTCAGGAGTGTTCGGGGATTTCACAGGTTTAGAAATGGTTGTGATTACTCCCTCAGGGTACCTTTACACGCCGCTACTACAGGATGGATACAACCCGCTACAGGCTACAAATGTAGCTTGTAGCGTCAATATAGCCCGTAGTAGCGGACGGTAGGAGGCAGCCGGCATCAGATACATCTGTTTCCGAGCACTGCTCGAAAACAGATGGCTACAAAGCCGATTGTAGCGACCTGTATCTGCGTGTAAAGAAGCTACAGAAGGGATGTCTATACACCAGGCGATGTACCTGGTATGTAGCTGGGGCGTGACACAGGCTCCGGGATACCGCCCCCCTTCAGCGATCATTAGAGGAAGCTCCTGCGTTACGATTGGTAGTCGCTGCATGGGCGGCATATTTAAGGAGCTGACCAGTCACACTACACAATTGCTCGAGCGTCATGTATTAAACAGCCTTCTGCGATGCCTGCCCAATCATGATGTCCTTGCTTTGTCCTATCAGTGTACGGACGTCTCGTAATCCACAATTGTGGCACGCCTATGTGTTGTCCCTGCTGCACCAGGTCCTCCCATATTAGCTTGTTGTAGCGGTGTGTAAATGAGGTAAGGTAAGCTACAGATGGCTACTTGAGACACCCGGCGATGTATCTAGCTATAGATGTTGCATAGCGTAGCGCACCTTGTGGCGGCGTGTAAAGGAGGTGCGTTTACCGTTTGTAACCGTTTGAGCGTGCTCGTGCATGTGAAGTAGCGGGTTGTATCCATCCTGTAGTAGCGGCGTGTAAAGGTACTCTCAAGGTTTTCGTGGCTTATTGAAGAGCTACATTTCCAAAAATTGAAAGTTTTTTAGGAGGTAAGGAGCTAACAATGAAACAATGATAATAGGTGTTAGAAAAACTGTCTGGGCCCGGAGCAGAGGACTTTTTAGTAAAACGGATTATTTGTTATATTTCAATGATAGATATGGGAGTATTTAGATGACTTAGCTGAGCCGCTGATACTTTGGGGAGTGAGATTTTTTTCTACGAAGTTACCAATTTCTTGTGGATTAGGCTGAACTGTATGGGGATCCTCTTTTAGGTTGTACAGTGAATAATAAAATCACTTAAATTCTTTAGCTATGTCGATCAGATTTAGTACTTTAGTCCCATCAGGTTTATTCAAGTATGCAATCCTATTTATCTCCCTTTTTTATTTTTGATTATCCTAGCTAAAATCTTCCCTGCTCTATCTCCCATTGCATAATATTTAGTTTTGGACTTTTTAAGTGCTTTTTGTACTGGAATAAAAGTAGAGAACGCAGCCTCATTCTATGTTCTGTTATTTTTTGGGACAACTGTGGGGTGGGGTTTTTCTTGTTGATTTGTTCCAGATTGTTAATTTGAGTTAGGGTGGAAACACACTCTGCTACTTGCATGTGAGTTTGTCGGACGACACTCGAAAGAGTGACCCTGAACGGCCTCTCTCTGGACAGGAATGACTGCTGCTTGGGTTTCTGTGCAGCATCACATTCCCCGGCCAGAGAGGGAGAGGCCGTTCAGGGTCACTGCTGCGGCCTCTTCCGAGTGTCGTCCGACAAACTCACATGTAAGTAGCAGAGTGTGTCCATACCCTTTATACAAATGGAGTCCGTGGAGCCTCGATTAAGAGTCTCAAACACGGGACTAGCCAGATATCCCTTTATACGTTTGACACTGACGCCTCTTTTCTACTACTGCCACTTCATCTGAGGTGTAGTTATTACCATTCATGTCAAAGAAGTATTTTAATTTGGTCTCTATTGAGTGTTTTGTTTGTTGGTCAGTAATAAATCATTTAAACGCCATCTATTAGCTTTGAACGAAGAGTCCCTATCAGATATGGTGAGTGAGACAGGAGCATGGTCAGACCACAAGATCACACCTATCGTTGCATGAAGCGCGGAACCTAGAATTCTATCATCCACATGAATATAGTCTATCCTGCTATAGGAATTAAATCTAGGGGAGAAATGGGAGTAATCTCTCTCAGAGCTGTGAAGATATCTCCAGATGTAATGCAAGTTATATTCTGAAACCAGTGATTTCATCTCTCCCCTAGCGGTACGTCTGTTTGAGCAATCTAACACGGCTGACATGGGGAGGTTGAAATCTCCACAGACAATTTTAAACCCTTTGGAGAACACCTGAATTCTCTTAAGTGTTTGTCTGCTAAATGAAAACTGGTGCGTATTTGGGCCATATAGAGATACAATTGTGTGCCTAGTGTTGTTTAAAGAACAATCAAGGACAATTAGACGCCCCTCTCGATCACTAGTAGTGTCATACAATTTAAAGGAAAGGGAGTCTGTTATAAATATAGCCACTCCAGCTCTTTTAGTCTTGTTTGCAAAAAACTGATGTGGATATCAAAGGTTCTTTAGCCCAGCATTGTCCTGCACCAACAAGTGCATTTCTTGAACACAAATTACACCAGCAGTTTCTTTGCAAATAGTCTTCCAGAAGATGAATCTTTTACCTGGCGAGTTTAAACCATTGGCATTTATAGATATCACCTAAATATGCATTGCTATTACTATATACTGCTTTATGTGAAACCATTGCTCCAAAATGAGTGACAAACATGGGGAGGACAGACAGGGTGAGGATGGACAGGGAAATAAATTTGCTTGTATAAACAAATGTAGGGTTATCGAACTTAAATTTTTGCTTCATCATAAGAGGAAGTTCCCTTACAGTTCCAAAATCAAGCAAACCATAAAGAAAAAGGAAAAAAAGTGAAAAAATAGTTTGAGGGAGAGTGAAAAAAAAGACACTCTGTGGACAACTTGCCTGATTTCAACATCGCCATAGAGGCACTAAACAAAGATAGAAAGAAGGAAGCAGAGAACGGCTCTGCAATAATCATTAATGCCATAAACCAGTCTAGGTCCAGTCTTTTCATTTTTGTGCCTGAGGAGCTCTTTTGTCATTCGGATATATAGGCTGAATCTTCCATTTTAGCAATAAATCTCTTGCCTTTTCCGGGGATGTGCAGACAAATATGGAATTGTCCTTTAAGACTTTCAATTTCGTGGGGAACCCCCAGTGGTACTTTATTCCTTATTCCCTGAGGGCTGTAGTATACGGCATATACTCCTTCATCTGCGCTAATGTACCTGCCGACAAGTCAGGGAATGCTCTCATGTAGGCCAAGTTATCTGAAAGTTTCGGCCTTTTGCTGAGACCAGCCATAAAAGTCTCCTTTATTGTATATAAATGAATGCGGGCAATAACATCTTGTGGTAAATCTGGGTTGAGGCCTTTTGGTTTCGGAATCCTGTGTACTCTATCCACAATTAAGAAGTCCTTGCTGTCTGCAGAGGGAATCACCATGTGTATTAAGCTTTGCAGAAGACTTGGCAAGTCTTTGTCAGGAGTATGCAAATAGAGTCTGTGGAGCCTCGGTTAGGAGTCTCAAACACAGAACTAGCCATATATCCCTCCAGGGAAGGACCCAGCCAATCTTTGTCAGGAGTAGATTCATCAATCCATCTAATGCAAATATTCCTTCTGGATCTGTCCTCAAAATCCAGGGTTTTGTTGTGGATTTGAGAAACCTTTTCTAGAGCCTCATTAGCATCTATTAGTTCATTATGAGATTTACTAAATTCTGCAAGCTTCTGCTCCAGATGATCTAATCTAGTTCCCAGATCCTTCAGTTCTCCCCTGATCTCTGCCTTAAACTCAGCTATCATTCTTTGGAGTTCTCCTCCTTGCTGATTTGCCACACACCACTGGAACCACTGTGTCCTCAGATCACCAGGTAATTTATTTAGGGCTTCCCAGAGTGGTTTTTCACCTTGTTGTGCCGAGTTAAAACCGATCTCTGCTGGAGCTCCTGCTCTATGCAGCCTGTGCCATTCAAATATTGGCTACGACCCCACTTTGCAGTGTTTTTCTTGCAGATTTTGATGCAGAAATGGTGTAGATTTGTCTGAAATTTGCAAGCCAACAAAGTCTATGGGAATTCTGAAATATTTTACCCATGCTATGTTTTTTTCTGCTGCAGAAATGGTGTGGATTTTACTGCGAAAAAATCTGCTGTATGTCAATTCTTGCAGTCAATTTTTTTTAGAGTTTTTCAGCCCTTTAAGCAACTGACTTGATGGTTAACAATTCAGAGCACAAATCTGCACCACACCAAGAACATTTTACTGTCAGAAGGTGCAGATTTGTTGCACAAATTTCTGCAACAACATACTCGGGGTCAGCACATAGCCTAATATGGTACAAGAAGGAGATCAAAGAGCACATGAAGACAATGGAAAAAGGACACAGCCATATCTGGATAAAGATAAGCAGTTCCATCCTCACCTCTCAGGAGGACATCTAAAGGCCCAGTCACACATAACGACCCACCAGCAATCCCAATAACGATAACGATGTGCACAGATCGCTGGTGCGTCATTTTTCACATTGCTGGTAAGATGTCAAACAGGTATCTCACCAGCGATGTGAAAAATGACGCACTAGCAATCCAGAATTATACCAAGGTCGTTGGGAATTGTCACTCCATAGCGTAGCATTGAGATCGTCGGTCATTGTCCCTGTCAAACACGATGATGTAGCTCTCCCAGCGGGAGAGCAACGACATAGAAATGACCCAGAGCAGTGTGTAACGATCAATGATCTCACAGCAGGGGCCAGATCGTTGGTGCGTGTCACATATAACGAAATCGCGAACAGGATCGCTGTTGCGTCACAAAATCTGTGAGGCAACAGCGATCTCACTAGCAATCTCGTTATGTGTGACAGGGCCTTAACTCTGCGCAGCCTACATACCTCCATCTGAATCCCCATACTTTAAGCCAGACATCTACGAGGTTCTAAAGAGGGAAGCAGCCCAACTGTAGTCCAAGGGTAGGGTGCTCATCTGTGGAGACCTCAACACCAGGACAGGTACAGACAGAAAAGGGCTACCTCTCACCTGATGGAAACACATATGTACTGGGAGATGAGTCCTTTTACAGCGACTCAGTACAGACAACAAGAAACAGTTACTGTATGATAAAGTGGTGAACAAAAGTGGCAGAACACTGTTGAACCTGGGGGCAGTAGTGTGGTGGACTATGCCATGACATCAAATGTTAATGCCTTCATAGTCAACCTTGAAACCCACTTATCAGACCACAACCACACACTGCTGTACATGAAATCCACAGACAAGCCATCCACGCAAAAGCATCTCCTGACTGGTCTCCACAACCTACCATCGTCGTTTAAGTGGCCTAAACAATTAGCAACTGAATATACCAACCTGAGCAACAGAACTGAGATTCAAGAGCTGCGGCGGAAGCAGTGTAGTATCCATTAAGTACTAAGTTGCTGCATTGATCGCGCTTTCACTTCCGGGTTCTGTGTCCGTGGAGGCTGGAGCTCAGCTTGAGCTCTTCCTGACTCGGAAGTGACAATGCTGCAGCGCTGTGAGACTGAGAATGGAATCCTCCTGCTCCAGGTAAAAGCGCCGGAGGGCTGCAAACTACAGAGCAGCAGCATGATTGGGGGGGCCACATATGGAAGGAAAAGCTGCATGAATGGGGGGCCACATGGGAGGAGAATCGTCATGAATGGGGGGCCACATGGGAGGAGAATCTGCATTAATGGGGGCCACATGGGAGGAGAATCTGCATGAATGGGGGGCCACATGGGGGAGGTGCATTAATGGTGGGGGACATGGGAGGTGAAGCTGCATGAATGGGGGGCTTCATTGGGGGAGAAGCTGCATGAATGGGGGGCACACATGGGGGGATAAGCTGCATGAATGGGGGCCCACATGGGGGGAGAAGCTGCTGCATGAATGGGGGGCCACATGGGGGGAGAAGCTGCTGCATGAATCAGGGGCCACATGGGGGGGAAGAAAACATTTCTTGCATAGGGAACCACTACTGTCTGTGTCCACCCCTGCATGATACCCTACAGAGGCAATATATCATCGGATCCTCAAACAGAAAAAGCAGAGGCACATCTTCCTCGAACTATGGGAGCTTGAAAGCTCCCTCCAGGACAACTCATTGTGGGAGACCTGGAGTCATATCAGCATAAAGCCCAAGCAGATCACCCTCCACATCCAGAATGGCAATATCTGGCACAGCTTCGTCAAGGGTCTTTACAGGAACATATCAGAAGAAGACCTAACCCTAGAGCAGGAGTATCTAATCAGAAGACTGAAGGACATGGAGGAGACAATCAAGGACTTCCAAAATCCTCTGGACACACCAATCGGTGTGCTGGAAATAAAAGACTGAATCAAACTGATGCAATGCAAGAAGGCCGGGGGATGTCTCAGCATCCTGACAGAGATGATCAAATACAGCTATACAGACATACATGCAGTACTGGCAAAACATCTCACCCATGTTTTAAAAGGATCCTGTCACCTCCAAAAAGCCACCTAAGGCTGGCGGCTTCCCACTAGCGTTCCCCGAGGCAGCATATTGCGGCGGGGAAAAGCAATTTGAGCACAGGCACCACAAGTCGCTATGTTTAACAAGGGGATGCTGGTGCCTGCGCTCTGTAACAGACTGGCATGCGCACCCTGTGCGCACCCATTAACTGCAATGTATGATTTGTACGCAGGTGGATGTGAACAAATCATACATTCTCGTCCGCACCAGGAACACAACATGTCGCGTTCAGGGTGCGGACAAGAGTGTGTGATTTGTGCGCAGGCACCTGTGGCGCCCCACATGGTCAGGTGTCAGTAGGGTATTGCACTCGTAAAAGTGGTGTAATTTTCCCCAACTGCGGGTGGATGCACTCCCACACTAGACTAGTTGTGGGAGGTTACCGGGAGGGATCTAGCACCTCTTGGGAGAGTGAGGAGTTAGTAGGAGTTGGAGAGGAGTCGAGGAGGAGTGTGGAGCGAGGCAGAAGGTTTAATAGGACAGCTCCAGGCTGATCCTGAAGGAAGATGAATGGGGATCCTGATGGGATCCTGAGAGAGGGTGCCTGACGCGTGAGTCTGGGCTCGAGAGAGAAAGGGGTAACCCCAGTGTGGAGCGACCATACTTCAGGGAATTCCCCAGTCTACCACGGGAACGCCGGACCCGAGGAAATGGCCAGAGTCCACCTCTGAAGTCGTCAACCGGCTGCTGCAGTCTGTTCACCGGCTGCAGCACCCTGCCACACGGAGTGGTCTGCCTGCTTCCTCACCACGAGGAAGGGAAGCCCCAGGTCTACCTTCAAGGAGCCATTGGGTATAGACTCATCCTAGGCAGGGAAGAAAGGACATGGGTTCGTCAACTAAGGCATACCACAGGTACCACCATACCACCTGGCATCCACTTGCAACCACCCGTAGAGCTACCTATTTCTTTAACAACTTTTGCTGAACTGTAAACTTGTATGCTGATTACTGTTTACAGTAAAGTACCCGGGAGAGTGACTTTGCCTCCGTGTCTTTGTACTGCAGAATTCAATCTGTTTGCTTACAGGAACGCTGCCCTGGAGGACCAGCTCCACCTGTAGGGAGCTTTGCCAGCCTTTCCGCGATACCATCGCCCTCCGGAGGACTGTGGCGGCGCTGGTGACCCATCACCAGGTACTACAGGTGGCGTCACGCGACAAGAACTCTTATCCCCTGTACATAACCCCTTTATTGAAGTGTCACCCAGGCCACGGGCTCAGGCGCTGCCACCCGTGACATCCCCGTGAAAACCCCTCCGAGCCTGATACCCGAGTACCCCAGGGCCTGGGGCACGACACATCCGCCTGCGTACAAATCGTACATTGCAGTGAATGGGTGCTCACACCAATCTGCATCAGAGCGCAGGCACCTGCGTCCCCATGTTAAACATAGGGACTTGCGGTGCTGCACTCAGCTTGCAGATCCCTCCGCAGGACGCTGCGGAGGGGTCCGCAAGTGTGAAGTCAACCTAAGCTACAAAATCATGTCCCTGCAGCATCCTATCACTATTCTCACACTCCTTTTGTCTCCTAAAAGCATCCTGTCAAAGTAGATAAAAACGATTTTATACTCACTCATTAGGCATTATAATTAGTAGGGGCTATATTCTTTAGCCCTTAGGTCGTGTTTTGCAGACTCCAGGATCCACCCTTTCTTTCTGTACTGCTTTGCTTGGCAGGCTTTGCCCTCCCCCTCTCTGTCACTCACAGAATGTAAATCATTAGTCCTGCCTTCAGCTCCACATCACAGCAGAAGCTGCACAGAGAGGGCTGGATCATTCAGGCTGCAAAACAAACGCCCCAAGGGTTAAAGAAAATAGCCCCTGCCAATTATAATGCCTAATGAGTGAGTATAAAATCGGAGACAAAAGGAGTGTGAGATTAGTGATAGGATGCTGCAGGGCCATGATTTTGTAGGATCCCTTTAAGCATCGGCTATGTCTCCCTATAGCTGGAATCCAGTTCTCATAATGCCCATCTAAAAGAATGGAGATCGATGTGTTCCAGAAAACTACATAGGGATCAGTGTCAACAGCATTCTGGGAAAATGTTTAACAGCATCATTACAAAAGGATCCTCACCCATGATTACATCCTCAGCAGAAGCCAAGCTGGGTTCACACCAGTGATCACATCTACACCCTGCAAAGCCTCATCAAGACCCACATCTGACGAGCACAGAGAGAGGGGTACTCGGTAACGGGATGGGTTGATGGCTGTGTCGGGAAATCACGGGTGGTCAGGTTCCCAGTTACGTGTCCTGGCTCTCATTGTTGGAGAGGGAAGGGGGATTTAGGGAAAAGTCGTGACGCCACCTGTGGATCCTGGTAACGATGATACCAGCACTGCAGGCCGGCCGCTGAGGTGATGGGATGCAGCTAAGTGTAGTACAGCTCCCCACAGGTGGAGCTTACCTCAAGGCAGCGATGATGGATGAGGGAAGTCGGAGAAGTCGTTGTTCTTACCCCTATTGGCGATGCTGCGGCCCTCTAGGCATTGGCGAGAAGGAATGACAGACACCGATTCAACTCCAACGTCTTTTACAGGTACTGGCAGATGGTATAGTACACGGTTACAGTCTGGTTCAACGGGAATGTAGCCACAGGTTTCGGGTTGCCCTTTTAGAGTCTGTCAGTGTACCTTCCTTTTGGCTTTCGGGGTCTCAGTCTTTCTTTTACTTCCTTAACCACCTTTGCAGAGCTCCCTCGCCAGTTCCCTGGTCTGTTACTAGTAGATAAGGTTTGTTCCTTACCGGTACAGACAGAAGTTTACCAGTCTCTTCTCCTGCCACTGGAATTCGGCTCGTTACCTATAGTGTCCTGGACCTGTTTTGGGACTGAGGTGGAGGTGCTTCTTTGTGGCACTACGGCTCCCTTATTCCGGTCCCGTAGTCGTGCGGTTCACCGTGAGGGATAGACCGCTCACTGCCTCGGCTCCGTTATGCCGGTATAGTCCCCAGACGTTTCCAAGACCAAAGTCATGGTGTTTTAGAAGAAAAACCAGAATAAAACCCCCACTCCTTCCCTCACATTAAATGGCTCCATGCTGGAGTAGACCAGTAGTTATACCTACCTCGGTCTGGAGCTAGACCAAATAGGGAGCCTCAAGCAAGCAAGCAGAGGCCCTCAAAGAAAAAGCATGCAGAACTTTCTATGTCATCAGAACAAAACTGTAGCACCTCAAGCCACCAGTGAGAGTTTGGTTTAAGATATTTGACAGTGTCATGACCCCTATACTGCTGTATGGCACTGAGGTATGGGGCCCAGTGACCTACCCAGACCAGACAAAGTGGGATTCCAGCCCAACAAAGTCTTCCATCTGGAGTTCTGCAAATATCTCCTTCAAGTCCATTGCAGCCCCTCAAACCATAGCCTGTCTGGCAGAGCTTGACTGATTTCCCTTATGGCTCACTATACACAAAAGGGCATTATCACACCAGAGCTGCAATCCCAGCTCCAGCCATCATAAAGCCATTCTAAGTTTCTCAATGTGGTCTTTTGGCATACGTGTGAATCCAGCTTAAATTGGATGCAACCACATCCGTTTTTGGCCCCACTGACTTTCAATGGGGCCACAGGCGCTTGTGGGTGCATCCAGTTCTTTACTTTTCCCCCCTGATCCAGGTGTAGACTAAAATTGCAAAATGTTGCGGTTTTGGTGTCCGTGTCAAAAACTGTAAATACCCAGATCCAGGGCACCACGGGTTAAACTATAATGTTCCTCTATAGAACCCGCATCAGTGGGACTCTAGATCCTGCTGTATTTGGGTTACAGATCTGACTTTTTGGTCTCAGCATGTCCAGAACCAAGTTTGAAATGAAATGCCCCCTAGGGAGCATGTAATTTACACCCAGATCCTGCAAAAAAAAGGTACACTACCAGAAGAAACTGTCTGCTCCCGCATCGGTAGTATTACTGATCCATGAGACGGATCAGTGAGAATACTGGTGCAGGTGCATCCAGCGGGGAAACTCTTTGCCTACATTCCCCCGGATTAATAAAAAAAGCGTGAAAGCACCTTGAGCCGGAAATCAGAGCAAGTCAGGAACCCCGGCAGCCAGTCTAGCCAATGTCAGCAATACACCCTGGCTATAGCCAAAATAAAGGGGATCTCAGATGCTGCAAGATGCAGTTGTGGCACCTCAGGGTCCGGTTGCCACAATAGCGTTGTCTCCCCTGGGGGACCATGTCATGCCCTGAAGCAAGGAAAGGTACCCACACCAGGTGAACCACGCACACACAACACCTTCCCAATGCCAGCCCAGAGGGGGAGCCTGACCTAAGGGGAGGTCCCCTCCTCTAAATTCTGGTCTGGGGGCGGTGTTAGGAGTTCAGTTCCTAGGAGAACAGTGAAGAGGTCCCATGGACTGGAGCAGCGTAAGGCTTGTCCCGGGATGTAGACTAGCCAGCGTGAGGGACATGCAGGAGAGGGTTTGAGGAAATACAGAAGTAGGTCTGGGGAGTGAAGCCAGTGCTGGTTTGCCCCAGTACTGAGCTCAGGAGCAGACACCGGAGTCCAAGGTTGTGAGGGACTCAAGGCCCAGCAGCCAACACCGGATGGCGGGAGATTCCAAGTCGCTCACCCACCACGAGGCTCAGGAGACACAGCAGCACCAAAGAGCTCAGGGAAAAGTAGCCAGTGGAGAGTAACTCAAGAAGGGCTCAAGCCTCCTGTCATACGGGCCAGAGATAGCACACAAGAGAAGAAAGGGTCGCAGCACAGCTACAGGCAGCCAGGGCCTACCAAGAGCAGCGCAGTAGGGAGGCCTCAGAACTTGCCGGGTGTGGAGGACCCCAACTTGATCCCAGTCTCCTCTTGTGGACAGTACCCTGGATGAACCTGCTACTCCCTTCAGTAAAGGTAATGGAGACTACCATCCCTGTGTCTGTGAGTCATTACGCACGATAAATCCTGCACCCCCAACGGCATACTACCTCCATAGACTCTAAAGGTACCGTCACACGCGGCAATAATTCTTGCAATTTCACAGGCAATTTGCTGGTTGCAGTGAAATCATGGACACATTGTTCCATTTGTACACGGCAATGTGTCCATGATTTCACTGCAACCAGCAAATTGCCAGTGAAATTGCTAGCAATATTGCCGCGTGTGACTGTACCTTAACGGTTGCCCTGGGGACCTGCTCCTCTCGTGGGGAGTTTAACCATCACAGCTGCAACCCCATCATCTCCACAGGTCCCGCATAACATCATACCGGCCGCTTTCCACGGGTGGTGTCACAATAAACTCTTTTTCTTTCATTCTTACTTTTCTTTTTACCCCTTTACAAACCCCCTTTTTTTTACTGACCACCCTTTAGGGGACCACAGACCAGGTCACGCCACCGTGACATCATCCCACAGCCCTGATGACGTCCAGAGGGCCAAGTTCCGAGTACTCCACGGCCCCAGCTGGGGCGAGTCACAATACATAAAAGAGATGGAAGAGTGAATTAGGCTAGGGTCACATCTGCGTTAATTTTTTTAAATCCTGATCCGGTTTTGAGCTTTTGAAAGCAGGAAACGCTCCTCATAGGAGCCCATTATGGTAACCAGATTGCTTTACAAGCAATCTGGTTACCGGCTCCGGAACTGCAGCCTGCGTGAAAAATCATGCAGGCTGCAGTTTTCGAAGTGGTTCTGGCATCCGCAATTGAGGTAACCACATTGCTCAGGATGTGTAATCCTGAGCAATGCGGTTACCGTATATACTATGCTTATCCCGGCTGCTGCCGGGATAAGCAAAGTGTTTAACTGTTAAAAAAAAGCTTTAGTATTAATAATAATTGTACCCTTCATGTCTCTAGGGGGTGCCCACCCCCCTAGAGACATGCTGCCTACTCAGGTGGGCATGTGAGGGTTTAAAAACCCCTGTACAGTAAGCCGGCTCCTGTCGGCTCTATACAATTTTGTGAATGAAGCCGCCTGCTCCTCTGACAGCTGCGCACATACTATACGTAATTTATGTATAGTATGTGCACTGTCCGAGGTCCTGTAGGCTTTTGCAGCCCATAGATCTACAGTAAAAGCCTACTGGCCGACAGGAGCCGGCTCACTGTACAGGGGTTTTTAACCCCTCACATGCCCACCTGAGTAGGCATGTCTCTAGGGGGTGTGGGCATCCCCTAAAGACGTTAAGGGCACAATTATTATTAATATTAAAGGTTTTTTCCACAGATTTAACAGTTTGCTCATCCCTGCAGCAGCAGGGATAAGCAAACTGTACGGTAACCGGATTGCTCCGGATTACACATTCAGAGCAATCCAGTTACCGGCTAGCGGCTTCAACACATTTTTCATGAAAAATGTGTCTGAAGCTAATTGCGTTCACCGCATCCGGATCTGGATGCGGTGAAAGCAACTCACTGTGAAAGTGTGACCCTATCCTTAGAGAAATCCCCAAAACTCGCCATCTTCAGTAGGTCAGTGTGGAGGAACTACACTTTGGCCCCATAACTGGAGAGTGTATGCTACCCAACAAACAGGCAGACCCTGAGTCTATCCAGACAGAGCTCACAGCTGAGAGGTGGAAAAAAGTTGGCACTGGCAAACATACAAGCCATGGGAGAACAGACTGTGTCAGCACTGCCAGCAGGGGGCACTGAAGGTCGAAGGACACTTTCTGTTGTACTGCAACAAATACTCAGCAGTGACAACCTCCCATTTCCAGAGACTCATTCACATCCTGGACTTTCCATCCATAGACGATGAAAGGAAACTGCATTCTACTGGGGTTAGAGAAATCAACAGTGGAGATCGCCTCCCAAATTGTCACCACATTTCATAAGCTGATAGGAACCTAGACCCCCCGAATGGCCACTTTTGACCAAACTGTGCCCACCAACACCCAATCCCCATAACCCTGATCCCTATCACACAATTTCTTTCTTGCTGCCAATAAAGTCTATTTGAATTTAATTAAGAGAGAGGGAAACAGAATCATTTCTGAACATGTCATTAAGGCTGGCTTCACACTTGCGTTTGTGTCTGCATTCGCAGGACATGCAGACGCAAACGCAGTGTAACGCAGCACATACTTATGTGAACGCAGCGGAGAATCTCCGTATACGTTCACATTAGTATGGTGCCCGGGCAGCCAATCAGCTGTCTCGGGGGCGGCCGAGAGGAAAGATCAGCGGCAGAGATCTCCTCCTCCCGGCCACAGCTGATCTCCCGCCGGTGTCAGCGCTGGAGATTTGAATACACAGCTGATCTGACAGCTGTTTAAATCTCCCGCGCTGACACCGAATAGGGTGATATCGGTGCAGGAGATAAGAAACAGCTGATTGCTGCTTCAAATCTCCCGCGCCGACCTCACCTATTCGAAGTCAGCGCGGGAGATTTAAACAGCTGTCAGATCAGCTGTTTCTCCCCGCTCTCCCCGCTGACACCGGCGGGAGAGCAGTGGCAGCTGTAGCTGATCTCCCAGTGGCCGCTGGTGATCAGCGGCGGCCACCAGGAGAGATTTCAATGAGATCCGCAGCGTTCTCCTGCACTGTCACGCGGAGGACACTGCGGATCCATTGACTTCAATGCATTTTTTGTGCGTTTGCGAGCGCTTGCAGATAAAACAAGTGCCTGCACAAAAATACAACAGGGCTGCGTTCTGAGTGCGGAGGAGGGTGCACAAATTATGCGCATCCATACGCAAACGCAAATACGCAAACGCAACCGAACGCTGCCAAAATGCAGGCACATGCGTACCCATATTAAACATAGGAACGCATGTGCACAAGCGTTTGGCTGCCTTTAGTGCGCTGCGTAACAAACGCAAATGTGAAAGGCACCCTAAGCATGCTTTTTTTTTGTGTGTGAAAAACTCTGTGTGAACAGACCTGTGTTTTTCCATGACTACATTGAGGTCAATGAATAAAAAATGCTGCAAAAAAACACACCAATTGACATGCTGTAGAATTTTCTGTGCCAAAACTGCAAGGAAAAAATAAGTAAAATGTGCATGAGACTTCAGCATTTTCATAGACTTTGCTGGCTTCAGGATAGGCTTGAAAATCTGCACCAAAAAATACATCAAATCTGCAGCATGTTCACAAGGGCTAATTAATCGGAACCTCACTGAGTTTTGTTTGCAACGAATTATGAAACATGTAATATTCACAACATCTAGCTGATATAACTATAAAGTGTTGTGTCCGATATCAATTATATACAGGCATTTTCGGATTTAAATCCTGTCATTATTGTAGAATGTGAAGAATCCACACTTTTTATAGATGCAAGTAACCATTGTAGGAGTAAGCAGCATTGAACATGAGCTCCTAAATTTCCATCACTATATACCTTGTAATGAGCCGACTGTAAGACAAAACCTGGGAAAAATCAACTCCGTGGAACAGAGAAGTGATCTGAGCTGAGCTGGACTTTACATTTTATGAAAAAAGGAAGAAATAGAGGATTTAAAGGACAACTAAGGGTGCCTTCACATTTCAGGACGTTTGCGCCGCGGACGGTGCGGCTTTGTGTCCCACAATCCGCATGTGGATTGCGCACCTATCTTTAACATGGGATGCGCAGTCATCCGCACATAGCCACGTTCGTTCGCGTTGAGCTGCGTAACTATACGCGGACGGAGAAGAAGATTTTATGCCGCCAGGGAACGCGGCTTGTAGCATTTTTCGGCGCGTCCAAAAAAATGCAAGTGTCCGCATGCGCACGCTGCGGATACAATTAACATTAGCCCCCTATGAGACTATACGCATGCGGATGGTTTTGCGCACAGCTGCGGATGAAACGCATGCGGACACCTTAGTGCGCATGCTCAAAAAGAGTTTTTGGCGTCTCCGCCCATGAACCAGCCCACAACACATCCTCTATATAACTACTAGCTCCTGGGAGGCAAGACTCAACGGCCACACCTTTGGACCCTGCATAGCTGAGGACTGCTGGATTGGACCTGGGCCTGGATCTTCCCTGCACCCTGCATCAGAACACTGCTTTCAGGATTCATTTCTGTTGGGATCTTCCCTGGAGGGCTGCCTGTGGACCTGCAAGCACTCCCATCTTGCCTGTCTGCCTGCCTGCTGCCTGCTGTGTTCTACCTGGATCTGTGTCTGGTCCTGTCTTCATTCTTGGTTCCTGGTTCTGGGATTGGTTGGTAAAGTATATTCATTTTTAATAAGCATGTAATAATGAGATCTGATCCACTATAGTACAATGTTGCTGGGAGGGTTTGGGACGCCTCTGTGTTGCTGGATTTGGGGGTCCCTGCTGCCAGAAGTATGGCCTCAGGCCCATATGTTGTGTGGGCTAATGTATGTGACTGTCTCATTTGGGGGTCCCTGCTGCCAGGAGTATGGCCTCAGGCCCATATGTTCTGTGGGCTAATGTATGTGACTGTCTCATTTGGGGGTCCCTGCTGCCAGGAGTATGGCCTTAGGCCCATATGTTCTGTGGGCTAATGTATGTGACTGTCTCATTTGGGGGTCCCTGCTGCCAGGAGTATGGCCTTAGGCCCACATGTTCTGTGGGCTAATGTATGTGACTGTCTCATTTGGGGGTCCCTGCTGCCAGGAGTATGGCCTTAGGCCCATATGTTCTGTGGGCTAATGTATGTCACTTTGTGTCACTTGGGGGTCTGACATTGCACCTGTCTGTAGTCTTTACATTTACACCTTTGTCATTGTGTGCCCCTGCTGTAGGTGCTGCTGTTGCTGCTGCTGATCTATAGAGGTGTCTATTGCTGCTGGCTCGTTACCCACTTTCTCTGTCGATTTTGGTTCTTCTGGGCTGAGTGACACTGCTGCGCCAAGATGTCCGATTGCAGTGAATACATTGACCCTCATCAAGCTGAACCTAGTGACCCTTTAAGTCAACACTTGCTTGTTTCCAACTAGGCATCTGAAAAATAGGCCAAAATAACACTAAAGGTACCTTTACACGCCGCTACAACAGGATGGATACAACCAGCTACTTCACGTGCACGAGCACGCCCAAACGGTTACAAACGGGAAACGCACCACCTTTACATGCCGCCACAAGGTGCGCTACGCTACGTTACATCTACAGCTAGATACATCGCCGGGTGTCTCAAGTAGCCATCTGTAGCTTAGCCTACCATCTTCACACGCCGCCACCACATAGTAATCTGGGCGTAACAAAGGCAGCAGGTAAAACATATAGGCGTGCCACAGTCCTGTACGCTGCGCCCAAACCACAACCATTGGCCAACACTAGAGAGTTGTGATTGGGCACGACGGAAAGGGCGGATGGCTGAGATGTGACGTACTAGTGATCGGACTGTGGCACGGAATAAGCGCTTGTGACATGGCGGAGCGTGGCGTATGCATCGAAATCGATGGTAAAGCGTCACGCTGGAGCGGTGGTCAGTCACATACCCCGTGTGTATTAAAGTAGCGGTTCCGGGCTATGTGTGCGTAGTAGAAGTGTTTGCCTTGTCACGCACGATGAGCGCTTGTGACAGCGGCGTGTGGCGATTGTGCTAAGTTGCGTTTGTGCGACACACTGTAGCGGCTTACAACACACAGTATGTGCGTTTTCAGTTGAAGTTTGATCTGTGTCATGTCTGCCTAACTATGTGTGAATACAGGCCCAATGGTGTTCATATATGTGCTAACAGATGTGAATGTAGTGGAGGAGCTCCCAAGCCCACATGTCCAAGATGTGTGTGACAGTGTCCTTCAAACCACCTGACAAGAATATGTCCTGCATCAATGTGCTGTGTACAGGTGACCCTCTGCCTACACCAAAATAAAAGGGTGAGGTACACACATTTCCCACATACACTGTTGGACAAAATTCTTCACAAACAGCATGGCTACCCAGACAGATTGTCTGCACAACCCCAGCCAATAGGTGTCTATGACATCCCTGGCCCCCACCAAAACCTTCATCACACTGCCCTCCATTCCCAAGTAATCAGGCTCACACAGATTAGTTTTGATCCAAGGACAAAATATTTATTATAATGCATCAATCCTGACCTTGGAGTGAAAAAAAAAAACATATACAGAAAGGAAATACAATGGACATTACAACTGCATGTGACATTGTTTAAACATATATTAGGGATCCCAAAATTAGCACACATGATAACCTGTGCAGCAACCAGAAAAAAATAAGCATACCTAATCTAACTAACTAAAAGTGATGCACATAATGAAACCAAACAACGCAAAACAAAATAAAAAAACACATGGCACAGCTAACCTGCTGTCACCAACATAGCAAGCTTCAATCCATCATCCAGAACCAGCCACACTACATGGCCTGGTCCTGCCAGCTCACTGCACCAGACACATTGAAGTAGGAGCAGTAAGCATCTCTACTGTCCCTGGCCTCCTGCTGAGTGCGACCATGGCTCTGCGGCTGGAGTGGCGCAACAACATGGGCCTCATCACGCCAAGACCCTGGACGGACCTCCCCTGTTGTGGCGTCTGCATTATCTACATAACCTCCTGGCGTGTATGATGCTCTATCCCTACGACGCAGGAAGTTATGCAGCACACAACAGGCCAGCACTACCGCGTCAATAGACTCCAGTTTCATATGCATAGGCGTATGAAAAACCCGGAATCTATTCGTCATTATCCCAAACGCATTTTCAACAACACGGCGGGCCCGGGATAGCCGGTAATTGAAAATGCGTCTCTCAGAAGTAAGGGCCCTCTGGGGATATGGCCGCAGTAGGTGTTCCTGAAGTGGGAATGCTTCATCCGCCACAAACGCAAAGTTGAGATGTTCGGTTGTCTCGTCATTTGAGGGTAAGTTTAGCCCACCACTCCGTAGTAGTGTTGCCAAGGAGCTTCGGGCAAACACCCCCCCATCTGAGTTGCGACCGTTCATTCCAACATCGACGTAGAGGAACTCATAGTTGGCATCCACTAGAGCCATGAGGATTATACTACAATACCCTTTGTAATTGTAAAACAAAGAGCCTGAGTGGGCAGGTTTGGTAATCCTCACGTGCTTTCCATCCAATGCCCCGCCGCAGTTGGGGAAGTTCCAGCGGGTTTCAAAGCCTTGCCCTACTTCCATCCATCCTGCGGCTGTTTGTAGCATCTTTATGTAGGATGGCTGCAGAACACTCCAGATGGCCTCACATGTCTCAGGGATCAGGCGGCTCAGCAGGGGCAGGGAGACATGTGACAAGTATGTGAGGGATGTCATTGACTGCCCTGTAGCCAGGAACCGCAAAGTGATAGCCAACCGCTCTACAGCTGATACCGATGGACGCATTAGAGTGTCCTGACGCGCTATCAGTGGCCCAACACGCTCAAAAAGGAAGGTGTAAGTGTCCTCGGACATACGTAGATAGTTTCGGTAATCTTCCGGATTATTAAGCTCCAGCTCCCGCAACAGCTGCATGTGTCCCCGGCTTTCCCGCCTGCGCAGCCAATCCCGGGTCCACAACCGCCGCTGTCTGCGACTCATCAACCGGTCATACCGATCCTGAAGCCACATTTGCTCTTCCACCACTGCGGCAGCCACGATAACATTGCGGTCATGGATATTCTGCATCCTCAATATCAGCACCTGTAGATGACAAAATCCAACATCAGTACATACAACAATATGGGGACATTTCAGCATGTTAAGCAAGCCACACCTCTTTTCAATGACACACTATAGGCAAGTTGATTGGATCTCTCTTCTGCCCACAAAACACACCCTGGAAGGCATGCCTTTACAACACCCACTACTCGGCCAAAACCAAATGGAACATGCACAATGATACTGGCCTCCTATCCATCTTCATATTTTGGAGGACATGAAAGTCACACATCTGGACCTATGTGAGTTACAAAGGGACATGTGTCACCAATAATGTTGCTCAAACCTGTCCCATAATCCAAACAAAAAACCATATGTAGTTAGCAAAGAACATACATAAATCCACTACGTACCAGGACATGCCAGGTTGAGTAAGCATACATGACACAAACAACTTTCAACATGACTGAGGATGGTGAAACTTGTTTATACATGTGTTTGCTGGGGTTAGGTTCTCTCCACATCTGTTCTATGTCTGGAGTGCTACACCTCAAAGCCATGTGTGATCCTAGCCCGGTTGTTCCCAGTGTCCATTGGCCACAACCAGTATGATGTCATCGATGCAGTCCACATGAGTGACACAGTTCTGTCTACAGTCCAGCAGCCATTCTCCTGTAGGGTGACTGGAAACAAAAACACCAATGTATCTGTGACAAAATGTCAAGCCCCATACAAAATGCCTAGTCCAATTCCCCACACTTCACTAATGTATCCACCCCAACAATAGCAACCCACATATCGTCCGCTAAAGCACTCTTTGGCGCTAGTCAAAAAACAACATGACAGATCCATCACACCCGCCGCTAATTCCATGTGTGGCCACGAATACTTACTTAATGGGTCTGACCAGCAAGCGTAACGTCTGCCGGGATGCGCAGCTTTTCAAGGACCGGCAACCAATCACGACTCAGCGATCTTCACCAATTAGCTGCCGCTAAACCTGCTCGCAGGTGTACGATCAGGATGTGCGTAATTGTTTCTTTTGTGATTGGTTTAGCGGACTATAAAGCCATGCTAATGGCCACCACACCTTGTCCAGACGTCCATGTGCATTGAGCTACTGGTGTCCTGTGCGCCTTCTTCTGTTGCTCTGACGGTAAGGCTTCCCTCGTGCTTGTTCGTTGACATGCGTTGCACTTAACGCAGATGCGTCTGTCACAGGGCGCTTAGGCAATGTGTGTATACCCATGTACTTTACTGCATGTAGTAGTTTTTGGTGTAGTAATATATATGTATAGGTGATTCTGCGTAGGGCAATGGCCATGTAGTGCCTCTAGTGGCATTCTCTGACAATAGATCCTACGTTGACGTTAATTAGCATGCCAACATATCAAGGTGTGTTTGGGCCCGGTACTTGCCATCACCATTGATGCCTGCATTGTGGGCACATTGTTTCCAGGGATGGTTGGTACATGGCCTAAAGTTTATTTTCCATGGCTGTCGGACCACCAAGATGATCATGTGTTTGCCCATGACATTTTGTATGTGCAGTGTTGTCACACAGTCAGCCCTCCTGTCACATATGTTTAACTTTGAAGATTGTGGGCAGTGCAAAGCTAATATCTATCACACAATGTGCTTGTGCAGATGTGGCCCTTGAGGTATGTGCACACACACTGTGTGGAGGTATGTTGAAATATGTAATTCAGGGTAGTCAACCTTGTAACTACCATGTGTAGGTGGGCACAGATGTCATGTGTTTAATAATGGCTGAACACATGTGTCGGACTTCGGAGCGGGGGCACATGTAGACACTGTTCCACACATGCAAAGTAACATGTTTTAAAATTACAGAATATTTACTGAAGCAGCAATGTTCCTGGCAAGTTTGTTCTTAATTACAAAAGCATGGTGTAAGTTCTGTATGCCTCGTGTACTGACAGGATATTTTTGGTGTGTTTGCATACACAGATGCCGAGGTGTAGTGTGGATTTCGAGACCCAGCTTCTCACGGAGTATCAGCGGCACAAGTGCCTGTGGCGCTCCTCGCTGCCTGAATATAAAAATCAGGCAGCGAGGGCCGAGGCCTACAGGCCTCTTGTGGCTCTGGCCAATAGGATGGAGCCAAGGGTAGCAAGAGGTGGGACCAGCATATGATGGCACTGAAGATTAAAAATATGCGGGCCTCGTTCATGCGGGCTCACACTGAGTACCAGCGCCGTCGGTCAGGGGCTGGAGCTGAGGAGGTACCATTGCCTACCCTATGGTACTATCCGCTCCTCACCTTCGTCCTTGGCCACGGGAGCTCGCGTGCAACGAGGACCAGCTGCCCCATTGCTGCGTCCCATGTAGGCACGGGCCAATCACCATCTGCGCCACAGGAGGTGGGTAATTGTGTTACGGTGGAGCCTCACAATGTTTTCTTCACATGTGTGCTTGTCTCACTCCTTCACACCAACCACATTGTCATATTTCGGTGGTGGCCCTGGTAAACCTTTGTGTGCAAAATAATGACCTCCTTGCATTAGGTGATTTTATCTCAATTCTATCCACAGAGCCCTAGTCCAATTTGCAAAACACAACAACCTATGTTTATGTTTGGGTTACTCAGTTAATGTCTTTAAATTTATAGGTTTGGTATTCAATGAGGGACATGGTAGCATTTAATACATGGTGCAGCCACACATGTGTGTTGGCTGTGGGGCATGTGGGGTATAGTTTGTTGGAAGTGGGGTGGTAGTTCATAATAGTGGGATTCCAAACGTCCAGCTGGGCCACATGTCTGTGTGCAGAAAAGGCGCCAGTATGAACATGGTGTGGTGAGATTTAATTGTTGGGTATGGCTTTGTGAATAACACATAATTCTGTATTGAGGCGACGACGTGGAATGGTAGAGGTGAGTGTACAGGAGATGTACCGGTCTTGTGGTCATTAACCTTCGGTGCTTATGTGGTTTAGAAGTTGTTTTGGTGGTGTTTTGTGTGTGGTTGTGGTGTTTGGAGGCCTCTGGCCAATGTACAGATTACATATTGGGTAAACTAATATGTTTTTTTTTTTTTTTTGTTTCCCCCCACAGGCCCCTGAGCAGGACGGCTCCATTGCAGACCAATCTGTCGCTGATGATGCTCAGCCGATGACATCTGGGGCTGAGCAGGAGGGTGGAGCAAGTGATGTGGGTCCAGACCCAGGTCCCAGCTCGGTGATCCGTCGCCGAAGACGTCCTGCCCCACCTGACACCGAGCTGGGCACCTGGGCCCGACGGGTACTGTAAGATGAACAACGGACCCACATCTCAAGCTACGCCCTCTACATGAGCGACAGGTTGGAAAGGATGGAGCCGCTCCAACGCCAGATTGCTCAGCGGGTCTTCAACGTTGTCGCTGATGCTGCCGAGGATGGGGCACTTCAATGGGGATGCCACACCCCCTCCCCCATCCAACAAGAATTGTGGCCCCTTTCCCCATCGCCCCCATCACAGCCCGTGAGAAGACTGGCCCCGCCACACACACCCAATCCCCCCCCAACACGTCGTCTTCGATCCAGACGCTCTTGGGCAGGTCGGGGCTGCCATGAGAGGAGGGGGGAGCCGGAATTGTCAGAGCCGACAGAGGATGAGGAAGTAGGACACTAGTAGCCAATGCACATAATTGGCAGTCTGGACTTTGGCTTCTGGAGGAAACTCCTTGGTTCTTTTGACTTGTTTTTGTATGTTATTTTTTTTTTCTAAGTGTTGGCTGAATTGCAGCATATGATTTGTTTATGTTTCTTATAAATTCAGACACCATTAAACTTTTTGGTGTGACACAATTGTGTATTTATTTTGGGTTAGGGATTGTGGGGGTCAGCGTGGGTGAATGGTAGTGGTCACAATATAGGTTTGGCAAAGCCACACAATATGGCCGAATGCCCTCAGAGCAGGACCACCATAGGTTCCTTTGTAATGTGGTTGCACTTTGACAAAGAGGTGTGGTAATGTGGCTGACATAGTTACCTGATGGTCATGTTTATGCACCAAATATTATTGTTGTGACATGAAGGAGCATACAAAAAAGTTAACCCGACATTTTATTTAAAACATACATGTGTGACAGACATTTGCCACAATACACAGAATGCTGTTTCCAGATAGGGCTAGGCATACCACACTCCTCATGGTCCCAATGTGGGACAGTATAGGTAAAGAAGGCAAAAGGCTAGGCAGTCCACACTCCTCATGGTCCCAATGTGGGACAGTATAGGTAAAGAAGGCAAAGGTCTAGGCAGTCCACACTCCTCATGGTCCCAATGTGGGACAGTATAGGTAAAGAAGGCAAAGGGCTAGGCATCCCACACTCCTCATGGTCCCAATGTGGGACAGTATAGGTAAAGAAGGCAAAGGGCTAGGCAGTCCACACTCCTCATGGTCCCAATGTGGGACAGTATAGGTAAAGAAGGCAAAAGGCTAGGCATCCCACACTCCTCATGATCCCAATGTGGGACAGTATAGGTAAAGAAGGCAAAGGGCTAGGCATCCCACACTCCTCATGGTCCCAATGTGGGACAGTATAGGTAAAGAAGGCAAAGGGCTAGGCATCCCACAAGCCACCTGTTGTGAAAGTGGGACACTATAAGAAAAGAGCCCAACGGGGCAACAAAAATAAAAACAATAAAAAGCCAAACAGGCAACATGTGTAATTTAGTGGTCCAACAAGGACAACATATTTTGGGGCCAGGGGAGCCCATTTTGTTTGGGGTGTTGGTACACCTCATTGTCGGCCATCCTGATGTTGCTGGACGGCAGCCAGCATGTCAGCCAAGCGGCCAAGATCCAGGATGCCACGTCGTAGGGCCCGTTGTAGGCATTCGGCAAACTGGTGGTGGGCCCTCACCACGTCCTCCATGGTGGGTACACCTGTATTGTGGGATAAAAAAAACAAATCATCACATTCAAATAGTCCCTCTGGTTATTTTTTCGGTTCACACAACAAATATAGTCCTTACCCTCGGCCTCAACATCCTCCTCACTATCATGGGGTGATGGGGAGGCACTCACAATCCAGCCCGCAGCTCCAGCCCGTTCGCCATCTACAACAATGGGTGAGGACATAATTGAATAAATGAGTGCCAATCCGAATTAACAAACAACACCACACTGCTTAGAGTGTGCAGCCCATAGCATCCCACAAAATACACTTACCACCATATTCCTCAATGGCGGCCTCATTTTGTGGTTGAGGCATAGCCTCAGGTTGTCCAGCAGGCGATGCCACCTCTGGGTCCAGCACCGCTGGGTCATCATGATGTGCCACGGCCTCAGCTGATGGTGACTCCAGCTCCTCGGCCTGAAGCCCTGCTGGGTCTTCATGGTCCTCCTCCTCCTCATGCCCTGGTGATGGCCTATTCCCTTGTGGGGATGGTGTGGCAGCTGGCTCTTGAGCCGGTGGGGTTGCTGACCCACCTGCAGGTGGTGCCGGGGGAGCACCTGCAGGTGCTGGTGGGGAGCATCATCCAATGATACATCAACATCTGTAGAGGATCACACAAGAATTCATCTGTCAGCAGAATGTTTAAGCTGTGAGATGTATGGACAGTTCAATATTTGGCCTATGTGTTTGCAGTAGTCATATGGGATGACCTCATGTATTATGCATGGCGTGTGTATGAGCCAGTAGTGTGGTTATTGTGTGTAGAGAATCTAACACTGTGGACTCATGTTGTGCACAACATGAACCTTAGTTTAAGGCAGATGTGTAGCCTGTCAATCAATATTCTGCTGGCTATATTGTACCCCATAGCATGTGTGCTGGCGTAGCTCTCACTCTCCGTATGATGTTCATTAACATATAGTTGTGTTTTTGGTGAGGTTACATATGGTCAAATGTATGTTTGCCCCTCAGAAGTACTTACCGCGCAGCCTGGCAATCCTGCCACGGATGTTGAGTATGCGGCCTGGGCATTTGTGCTTCAGGTCCGCGATCTTCTTCTGGACGGCTTTAGCGGTCCTCTGCACCCCCAGTTGGTTGAGCAGAGCCCGCTGAATCCGCCGGCCCCCTGAAGAAAACAGGGAAACACATGTGTCGGGGTTCTGACACTTTGTGCCTCTCCACCCACCCTGTGTAGGTTCCCATCTACCTCAGCTGCAGTACCATGTAAGATTCATTGGGTTATAGTGTACACTCCTTTTAACAATGTGATGCTATTTATATTTTCATGGTTTTTATGCATTGGATTGCATTCCTGTATAAACCCGTTACTCTTGTTATGCATTGTGCTTTGGTTGTGAATTACATTACAGATGGTTGCTGAACCTTGAGGCACAGAGTGTGTTCTGTCTCCTAACTTGTCTGCACCCTCCTTCTATGTATTTACTGGTTATGGATTTTGTCTGTTGTTGTTTTTTAAATGTAATAAAATGAAGATTTTTACTTGCAACTGAACAATTCTCCTATACCTGTTATTTTGGTGCATTATACGTTTTTTCGTTGTTTGATTTAATAGGCTTCACGTAGCACCTTGTACTTATGAGGTCCAATACGCCCTTCACTACTTGGTGTATTAATACCGGTCACAGTGCTCTATGAGGACCAGTAGTTCGGCCATCCCCCACGTTGCAGCGCGGTGAACGGCCGCCATGACTGCTATGGTGTGTGCAGAGGAGGGGCTGGCACCTTGCAGGCAGAGTGAAAATGAAACTAACGTCATGACGTCATTACGGCCGCGGTCGGGGTCACGCACCCTTTAAAGTAGCCCAACGCGCAGTGACACGGGCGACACACTTATGCGGCACCTACTACACAAGACCCACAGTGCGGTGCGTAAACCAAGGCTGTGAGCTGTGTGCTGACTAATTACTTTCCATGTGGTATGGGTATGCGTGCATCTGTGTGCGCGTTGCGCGCAGTGACACCCAAGGAACACTTCTACGGCATCTGCAGTACAATAAGCAAGAGCAGTGCGTAAAACACACTTGTGCGCTGTGTACAGCATTATTCGTTATCATGTGTTCAGAGAATGTGCACACTGTATAAGGATCATGGCGCATTTGTACATTTTCTTTCCGCAAGTGTGTGTCCGCGTAATTGTACTAATATAGGATCGTGCATACGGCGCGTATCTGTAGTGCTGAAGTGACAGCTCAACCAAGATGGAGGGCTGTGAGGCAAGGGCCAATCGGAACGCACCATCTTCCACCAATGATCGCAGATGGGGCGCGGTAACACGGAGCCTGTGTCACGCCCTAGCTACATTCCAGCTACATTTGCCTGGTGTCCAGACATCCCTTCTGTAGCTTCTTTACACGCCGATACAGCTCGCTGCAATCGGCTTTGTAGCCACCTGTTTCAGAGCAGTGCTCGGAAACAGATGTATCTGTTGCCGGCTGCCTCCTACCGTCTTCACACGCCGCTACTACGGGCTATATTGACGACGCAAGCTACAATCGTAGCCTGTATCGGGTTGTATCCATCCTGTTGTAGCGGCGTGTAAAGGTACCTTAAGGGTTATTATACAGGACTATGAAACAGAGGTGGACCAACAAGACAGTGAGGAAAGTGGAGAGGAATCAGCCCATAGTATTTGTGACGACACAGGAAATGTGGATAACCCAATTGTAATTGCTTATGTTTGGGAAATGTGATGTATTATAATTGTAGCGTTGAAATTACCATCTTCTTTATTACATTCTAGGAGACTGTTGACATGAGCCAACCGTATGTGGACAATGACAAGTTAATACCACTTGTTCATGAGCGATCGGCGATTTGGGACCCACGTGACCTCAAACACTTTGACAATATTGTGCTGCGAAGACAATGGGCGCAGATTGCCCGAATTATGTGGCCGGGCTATGACGCTGCACCTGTCAAGGACCAAGAAGCCTTTAATAAGTTTTGTTTGGGCGGGCAAAAGCGTTCTCTGTCCACACTCATGAAATGTGAACATTAATCAAGTGATTTACTCTCTCCATTCTAGTTAAGTCTCTGACCGTTCGGTGGCGCTCTATGAAGGACAGATACAATAAGGATAAGAAAATAGTCCAGAATGTGCGCAGTGGTTTCCAAACCTTCAAAAAAAAAAGCCTTACATCTACCACCAGCAGCTCGATTTTCTGCGGGATGTCCTTACACAACGTGTGTAAGTATTCATTGGAAATTTTCCAAAAATCAGGAAGCTGTGGTTGGGAGGCTGTAGTTGGGAGGCTGTAGTTGGGAGGCTGTAGTTGGGAGGGTAGAGGAGAGGGGGGCTGTTGTTTGTTGTCATCGAGAAGATAAAGTTATCTGGAGGGAAGGAGGCAGGGCAATAGACAGTAGTAGTAGGCAAGAGAACTAGTCCATTTCCTTTTTTTAGAAATCTTTTTTCCTTTGTGTTTTTTACCCACAGGACTTGGAGCAGCACTGCCCAGCCGTCTGATGCAGCAAGGTCCCAGAATCTGTCTTCGCAGAGCGACACCGCACATTCTTCTCACAGTCAGACAGCAGAGGGAGAAGGTGTGGACTTTCCATTATCTGGAACCCAGGTTGCCGGCACAGACAGTTATCCCCTATCCCAGGCCTCTTGTCCCTCCTTGGTGGGAACATCACGGCAGAGACAGAGGGCCAGTGATAGGACACTCATGCCTGAGTTTCTCCATCTAAGTTCGAGCTTCCAGAAGTCTATGAGGCGTCTTGGTAACTCTGTTGAAAAGGGTTTTGTGTTTATGCAGACACTTTTTGGTGAAGTTACCGGACGACTGGATCGCCTGGAGGCCGACCTTAGTAGACCGGCCCGACATTTTTTCTCATGTATCGAGAAGTGCGTGACGGATAACTTAGAACCTGAGTTTCAGATAAATGTCATGACTTCCTGTCAGGGCGCATATTGGCTGGCATTGCAACAGCAGCAGCAGCAGCAACAACAACAGCAGCAACAACAGCACATGCATCAAATTGCGTTTCAACAGCAGCAGCAAACATTATACAATCATCCACCAATCAATTTAGCCAGAACATCGAGCTTGACTCAACCCACTGAGTTGGAACATGGACAATCGTTGACAACCTCCACATCACTGAACTTCTCTCAATCCTCAGCAGCACCGGACTTGGCACCAGATGTTCCCTCCTACACCGCCCTGCTTACATCATCTCCGCTTCACCTGACTCCCGCCGAACATCAAGTACTTTAATGAGTACCTCTCGGGCAGTCTTCCGCTCAGCCAGCGCGGTACTAGATGGTCAGCCTGATGTTCACAGCCACAGAGTTACAGCTACTTCGGCCAATCCTCGCTCCAGCACCGCAGTCCTGCCGGGCCGGACAGTCGGTTCCAGCCAGAATGTCACCACAGCCACTCCAACTCCTTGATCAGATGACGCAGTTCAGCAGGGCCGGGCACCTCAACCAATGTCAAGAGTCATGACATCAAACAAAAATCCTCGCACAGAGCCAGCGGTGTTGCAACCTCAAAGCGATGTTGCAATCTCCACAGCCATGACAGCCAAGCCTCCTTCATCCTGTAGCTCTGTTCCAAAAAAAACTGGTGTTCTACCTATAAAAAGCCTTTTTTACAACATAAGAGTCAAGGTAAACCTGTCTTACAAATTCCAGCTGAGTTGATGACACCCATGAAGCCCCGGAAAAGGACCAAAACCCCAAAAGCGAAGGATTTTGAAAGCCCGCAACAGCAGTCTAAAAAGCGAAAAAAACAGCACAGGAAAATGTGGCAACCGCAGCACCACAGCGCAAGGTTGGTCGACCGAAAAAACAGCAGCACCTTCCAGACCTCTTCCCCCCTGCTACTTCACCTGCAAATGTTGCACTCCTACAGGTTTCCACTCCTCACACCCAGTCTAATCACTCCCTTTTTTCAAACGTTTCATTTCCATCCACGGTCCCTTCTCTTCTCCTAGACACTTTTGCACCTTCTACCCTTCCGTCCTCTCCCCATGTGTGTTTGGTATTTGACTTTAGAGGCGGCTGGTACTCCGGTGTACATTTCTGCAACAACCCCACTGACTAACCGCACAAATCTCTCCACACCGACTCTGAATATTCCCACAGAGACTTTAGCTACTTTTTCATCGGACATTGCCCTCACGGTGCCACCGGGATCCAGAAGCAACAGCAGCAGCAGCACCACAAATTCCACAGGAGAATTTCAACCATCTACTTTCACATCACTGTGACAATGGACTTGCACATATTGTCGTCTTTTTCGTTCTCACTTTGATTTGGCCAGTTTTATGGCTGTTATTTGTTCAATAAATTATGTTTGGTTTACCATTTTATTCTTTTTTATTAACTTCAATGTATAGAGCGAAGTTAGGTAATTATTAAGGTGGGTTTATGTCCAGCTATGTGTTTAGCTATGTATAGCCAGCCTCCCATCCCTGAGTTTATCTTTCAAGCATCCATGATGTCCTCCCTGTTTGTCGCTGATGTATGCTGCATACCTCATTCCATCCCATTATCTAGCTCTCTGATAGATCATTGGATAGAAGGATTATTGATATTATCATAGCTACATACTGGGAAGGAATGATGCTTGCTACATAGATGCACACAGCTATTGCAGGATGGATGATAGATAGATACTTATATATCTCTCAGCCATCCTGCCATACCTATGTTTAGGTATGTAGCATCCATCATGGCAGTCCTCAATTAATCTAGCTAGCATTCATCCTGCCGTCCCTGTTTTTCGCTATGTATGTAGCATACCTCATTCCATCCCATATATCAGATAGATCCTTGGTTAGAAGGATGTTTGAAATATACATATCTACATAGTGGGATGGAATGATGTATGCTACATAGATGGACACAGGTATTGCAGGATGGAGGCTACATAGGAGACAAACTTGTGAAATGCACATAAATACACCAAGTTGTGTAAATAACCACAGAAACTAAAATTGTAGCCAAAAACTAAAATTTACTGTATGTGTGCTTTGAAATCAGTGTAGAAAAACCAAAGTTGGGCCAGACATTACCAGATGTCAATCATTACAGCATAACTGTACATGAATGGTGACACATATGAACTTTACATTTTGGGTGTTTTCAGGACATAGAATTTAAATGAAAACATAATGATGACGTACTGCCATAGTACAAAAAAAGGTGCTTTGAAAGAATTTGTTTTTTAAAAAATCACACCATGTTGTCCTGCCAGTCGACTCGGCCCTCGTTTGAGACAAAGTAGGAGGCAAAGGAGTCCCGCATGCTCAACACCTCCAGACTTGAGCGCACGATGTCTTGTTGGAAATCCACCAGGTTGGTACTTTGAGGTTCATCAAGGTCCAGTCATGGTTTTTCCATTTGATGGACATAATTATGTAAGACAACACAGGCTCGTACCACATCGATGATAGTGTCAGTTTTTAAGTTGATAGAGGTCGATAGAATGCGCCACCTAGCAACCAGCAAGCCAAAAGCACATTCTACTGTCCGCCTGGCACGGGAAAGCCGGTAGTTGTAGATTCGTCTTGTGTATGTTAAGTGCTGGCTCGAGTATGGCTTCACCAAGTTCACACACATTTGGAAGGCTTCATCCCCCACTATTACAAAGGGCATGTCAGGTCCATCAGTGTGTGTTAGTGGTTTGGGCGGAGGAATGGCAAAAGTGTTTGTATAAAGCTTCCTGCCCATATCAGAGTTTTTGAACGCAGAGGAGTCATTGGCTTGGACATATTGTCCCACAGCCGTGAAGCAGCAGTCTGCATCGGCTATGGCCATGAGTATTACTGAGAAGAATTTCTTGTAGTTATAATACTCCGATCCTGATCCTGCTGGCTTCTGGATCCTGATGTGTTTCCCATCTACGGCCCCCACGCAGTTGGGAAACTGGCAGACTTCTTCGTATCTGGATGCTTTATGTAACCAGAGCTCACTGGTGGTGGGAGGGAGGAAGTCTGGCCATAGACACTCAGGGTACCTTTTCACGCGGCTACATTTCTAGGGTGGCTACAGGTAACTTACTGGTTGCAGTGAAATCATGGAGACAAGGTTCTATCTTGTTGCTGTGTACAAATGGAATAATCTCTCCATGATTTCACTGCAACCAGTAAGTTACCTGTAGCCACCCTAGAAATGTAGCCGCGTGTAAAGGTACCCTCACAGATAGCTTGACACGTCTCCTGCACTATCCCAGAAAGTGTAGACAATCCCAGCCGAAATTGAAAGTGTAGCGATGATAATGTTTTGCCGGTAGCCAGGAATCTGCAAAGGAAGAAGAGAAATAGTTCAGACAAATTTATGACAAAAAGCAGAAGGTGTAGTTCAGCGGAGATACTATTGCAGGAGGTGGAACGTAACGAGGATAGAATTGACAGAGACGAGGACAGGGACCAGGGGCCTGGAGATTTCACACGTCGGAGAGGACTAAACAGGAACAGGACACAGGATGTGAAGTAGGCGTACAGTTGATAAATAATACAGTTGTGAAAAAAAATACATACCGCAGGGTGACCAGGAGATGTTCCTCTGGAGAAATACATCTTCGTAGCTGTGTGTCTGTGCGGCAGATGACATCTTGGACACGTCGCAGCAAGTGCAGGAAGCTGTCCACGGACATCCTGCGCACAAATCACACAGTCTCGTCCGCATCAGGGACGCGACATGTTGCGTCCCTGGCGCGGGCGAGAGTGTGTGATTTGTGCGCAGGCATGCGCCTGTGCACAGATCACTCATGGCGGGCAAGGGGAGCGCACTACGGTCTGCAAGCATCTGCAGACACCGTGCGCTCCATTATAAAGATAGGGGCTGCGGTCTGCATGCAGAGGCTTGCAGATGCCTCCGCAGAATGCTGCGGAGGCATCTGCAAATGTGAAGGCAGCCTAAGAATCTCCTGGAGGACAGACTGCAAACAACAGGCATCATCCATCTGACATCCAGAGACCTGGGCTTCCAAAGGTAGGAGAATTCTCCAACCACAACACAACACCTATAGACTTTATAGACTTTCTACAAATTAACCCTCTTAGAAATAAGGATTATAATTTCCATATAATTACATAAATGGAAAACACAAACATAGAACAAGTAAATGAACAAAGCCCAGAGCTGGAGATTCAGGAATGCCTGGGGTCAGATCTGGAGATAATACAGGGGCAGAGGAGCAATAAAACAAAGGGGAGCATAATTAGGGAAAATCCAGAAACTCTTTATTCGGACTACACCAAAGAAGAACCTAAAAGAAAAACCAACCTATTATTCTACACAAACAAACTCTCAGCCTGGCACACCGCCCTGTGCAAACAATATAAATATATATCTACGTACAGCAATAAAAATTGCCAGCAAGGGGCATGTCCAAGCTGCACATGGCTCCGGACGCATAGTGAAGGAGCTCCTCACACACCACCGTCTACAACGACTCCCCACTGACAGCACAGCGGCGGTTCTGCCACCAAACTGAAGGAGAACCCTTCTGGAAGCAGGAGCGATGCCGCGAGCGCGATCCCGGAGACCCCTGGTGACAGTAAGCTTACCGATTACTTTGAAGCAGAGAGCCGGCGATCCTCCCCTGCTAAGATGGCGGCGGCTTCCTCTCCCCAGCAGTTCTCTTCCCGCTCTCCCAGCACAAAGGAGATATGGGAGGGAGGAGGAGATGAGCGGACCCATGTAACCCTGGGGCTGCTGAGATCTCTCCTGGGAGAACTACGCTCCTCCATAATGGAGGATATGAGGGCACTCATGGGATCCCTCAGGGAAGATGTAGGAGCCCTCACTGAAAGGACAGCTCACCTGGAAAACAAGTTTGGAGACTTTGCTGCTGCTCACAACGGCTTATCAGACAGCCATGCTGCACTAGATAGTGAAGTGGGGTCCATTTCAGCCAAAATCTGTCACCTAGAAGACCAGCTGAGAAAGAACAATGTTAAAATCAGAGGTCTTCCAGAACTAGGGGGAGAGGAAGATCCTCACAAAACAGCAATGGACTTTCTTGTAGCAATGTTACCGGACTCCCCAGAATCTGACCTGGAGATCGGAAAGCCTTTTCTTATTCCTAAACACCCAAAATTGCCAGCAGAAGTACCCCGAGACTTACTAGTCGGCTTGCTACGGGGGGGAGTACGTGACCGACTACTGCGCAGAATTGGAGCCAGTTCTAGCCTACCGGAGCAATACAGGGGTGTCACAGTTTATCAGGACCTCTGTCCGGGCACCCTCTCCAGAAGACGCGGCTTCGCATTAAGCTGTAAGATCCTGAGAGAAAAGGCTATCATCTACAGCTGGGGATCCCCTGTGGCTCTCAACTTCAAGTACCAGGAAAGCGGTACTCCTTCCCCTCCCCCACTCAGCTTCGAAAAACTCTAAAAGGATGGCGACTACTTTCTTTGGATCGAACTCCCCTCAGATGGCGGACAGAAACGGGGGTAGTGGAGGATCCCCAGGAAAAGGTGGAGCCGCATGAACTGCTAACAATCCTCGGCAAGTCGGTGGTGTAGGACTTGCTTCCTTGTTTTTGTTGCTTCCCTTGATTGAAGCCCCGGTCTAACTTGTTAAGACCGGCACGGGGTTCCTTGGAATCAGGGCATGGACCGGAAGTTTGCGTGGTGGTCTGGGTCTGGTTGCACGTAAGGAACCTCTTTCCCCCCAGTCTGCCCAAACTCAATTGGGCTCTATTGTTTACATTATTGTATGTATGTTATTATACCTGTTGTAAAAAAGCCATTTCTATTTTCTCCCCCACTACCCCCAATATCTTAGATTAATTCCCCCTTCACTTTCTCGCTCTTTCACTACTCTCTTCCTTCTCTCCTTTTTTGTTTAACTCCTCCTTTCATTCCCCCCCCCCCCACTCCTCTCTCACTCCTCCTATCCCTGAGCTGATTGTCGCAGGAGCGAGGTTCTACCATGGGCCCCACGTCCCTCAGTAGCCTATCTTTGAATGTCAGGGGGCTGAATTCCCCCGCAAAGCGTTCTTTTCTTTGGAGGGAGGTGAGGTCAGCCTCCGCTGAAATCCTATGTATTCAGGAAACCCATCTCCTAAAGGAGGATAATCATAGACTTTGTAGCAGTGTTTTTCCCCATGTTTTTCACGCTAACCATCAAGACAAAAAAAAGGCAGGAGTGTCTATTTTATTGAAACAAACCCTTCAATTTCAGATGCAGGAGGTGATCACGGATCCAGCGGGTCGGTACCTCATATTGATCTGTGAAATAGCCGGCTCCTTGTTTACGGTTGCAAATGTTTACGTCCCGAATTCGGGACAAATCAAGTTCAGGTCATTGTTCGGGAAACTCCGTGCAGTCACGAAGGGAAAGCTTATCATTTGTGGTGATTTCAATATGGTTGTTGATGGGCATTTGGACTCCTCCTCTCCGGCCTTCAGAAGAGGTGGCTCCCTGGACTATTTAGCTCGGGAGTTCCACCTTCATGATGTTTGGAGGTACCACCACGCGGAGGAGAGGGACTACTCCTTCTCCAGCGTGCATGGTACTTACTCCAGAATTGACCTATTTTTGGTCAACGATGCAGCCCTTGAGAACTGCTTGGCCTCGGAGAATGGAGTCATTAGTTGGTCTGACCATGCTCCGGTCACTCTGGAGCTTGGCTTGGGGTCTGGGGGAGGGGGGTCCCGACGCTGGCGACTCAGACCGGGCCTCATTGCGAGTCCAGAAGTGGGTAATGAAATCGAGAGCAAGATTCAAGATTATTTTGCTCTCAATGATAACCAAGGGGTCTCAGATGACTCTTTATGGTATGCCCATAAGGCGGTCCTGCGCGGTCTTCTATTACAAAAAGCAGCTATTGAAAAAAACGTAGAGACCGACTTAGAGGGGAATGGCTGGATGAGATTCAGACTCTCGAAAACATTAATAAAGCCACTCCGAGCGCCTCCCTTTTTTCCCGAATCCTGACCTTGAGAACAAACCTGAGAGCGTTGCTCCTCAGACAATATGAGACCGGCCTACGGAAAATGAAAACTAGGTATTACGCGGCAGGGGACAGGGCAGGTAAACTCTTGGCAAATAGACTCAAAAAAAGAGATGTTAAAACAATGACGGTTTCTATGAGGGATGGAAAGGGAGAAACCGTTAGAGACCCAGCCAAAATCGTGGAAGTCTTTGCATCATATTACGAAAGCCTGTATAACTTAAAAAATGACGTGACGACTCCACAACCTACTTTGGACAACATTAGGTTGTTCCTGGGGGGCCTCCGACTCCCTGCGGTGTCTCCTTAGGTGCTGCAGAATCTAAACAGACCCTTTACACAATTGGAAGTTAAAAACGTAATCTCATCTCTGAAAGATAACTCTGCTCCTGGCCCAGATGGGTTTATAAATGAGTATTACAAAACTTTTGCGGCATCTCTGGAGCCTTACCTCCTTCGCTTATTTAACATTTGGCAAGCTAGGGGGACTATTCCCAGGGAGGCCCTGGAGGCCACCATAGCGACAATCCCCAAACAAAGCAAAACGCCAGATCGTCCTGAAAATTACCGCCCCATTTCTCTCCTAAATACGGACATTAAGATTTTTTCAAAGCTTTTAGCAACCAGACTGGGAGAGGTGATCCCCTCCCTTGTCCACCCTGACCAGGTGGGATTTGTCCAGGGGAGGGAGGCCCGTGATGGGACAAGAAGGATGCTGGACCTGATAGAGGTAGTGGAGAGGAAGGGGGCCCCCGGTGTATTCCTGTCTTTGGACGCGGAGAAAGCGTTTGATAGGGTTCACTGGGGGTACCTCCGGGAGGTTCTCTCCACTTTTGGTTTTTCAGGCCCTATCCTGTTCGCAGTCCTTAGTCTGTATACTCATCCTTGTGCTAGGGTGTTTTCTGCAGGCGTCCTGTCTCGGGCATTCTCGATCATGAATGGCACGCGGCAGGGCTGCCCCCTCTCCCCCTTAATCTTTGCCCTCATGATGGAGCCTTTGGCGGTCTCCCTCAGGGAAGACAAATCAATAGAGGGGATCTCAGTTGGGGGGGAAGAGGCATGTGGTAGGCCTGTACGCCGATGACGTTATCATTTCCTCCTTAGGTCCCACTTCCTCCCTCCTGGGAATAATGGGAACTCTTGCCAGGTTTGCTGAAATTCTTATTACAAGCTAAATATGAATAAATCAATGATCTTCCCTGTCCATGTCTCCTCGTCAGAGGGGGCCCGCCTTAGGAGGATATACCTGTGACGACCATCCGCTGTGAGGCTGAGCTGCTGGTAAGCAGCATCCCGAGAAACCCCGAGACCCTTAACCCCTATACAGGGATCTGGAATTATAGCGGAGCCCAGGGGTAGCTGCCTATATGAGCAACAGAGCCGGGGAGGTCGCCAGGGAAAATGAAGACCCGAAAAACGAAGTCAGATGTCAGAGTCAAAACCGAGAGGGCAGCGAAGGTACAAAATCGTCAGGCAGTAGCAGAGTCAAAAATCCAGGCAAAGGTCAGGGGCAAAACCAAGAGGGCAGCTGAGGTACAAAATCAATAGGCAGACGCAGAGTCAGAAATCCAGGCAAGGTCAGACACGAAACTAAACACACACTATCACTGGGGAACCAAAACTATATCTGGCGGCCTGCAAGCCAGGCTCCAATGTACTTGAAGGGCACGGCTACCTCCCATAGGCTGGAGCCCACAGCCTGATGATCTCATCCGGACCGCCCCTAGACCCAGGCCAGATGGTGATGCATGACTGGCTCCACCCACCCCACTTCTGACAGCAGAACGAAGGCTGCGCCTAACAGACAGCTCTGCAGGACCCGGTCCTCTGCTACCAACACCACCCAAAGGAGAAACATGGCGGCGCTCCGCGACAGAGGCAGACGTCGCAGGAGCAGGTCCATATGAGGACAAGGCCCTCCTATCACTGGCGCCATCAGCCGAAGGAAACCGTCTCCTCCCAGTGACCGAGGCAGGAACACCAGCCACCGAGTCCAATGGCGATGTGACAATACCCCTTTGCGTGGTGCCCTGGGGGCATTCCATACTCGGGAGTCTTCCTCTGCCCCTCGAGAGAGATTGCCTCTCAGAATATCCGTAAGTTGATGGATAGCCTTCGTCGGGCCCTCGAGACGTTTCCCCTCGCTTCAATGACGTGGATAGCGAAGATACAGGCAGAAAGAATGCTCTGGCTCCCAAAGATAATTTACATTTTTCGGTGCCTGCCAATCAGATACCCACTGGGACTGATCTCAAAACTCCAATCTTTAATTAACAAATTTGTATGGGCAGGCAAGCCTGCTAGGGTGGGAAAAACGATTATGTATTTAAAACTACATAAAGGGGGCATGGGAATTCCCGATGTACTATCATACCTCAAAGCAGTCATTCTGGAGGGGGCGAGGTCTTGGTGGTGGGAAGGAGAATGTGTAGGCTGGCACCAAATTGAAAAATCTGAATCTATGGGGGACTCCCTTAAATTGCTATTAGTAGCGGAATCCCTAGGAGCGCTGCCCCGGAGAGACTTGTTGCTCATGGTTCGGGCCCTGTTGGGGACATGGGGGGGCTTTGCGGGGAGTTGGTCTAAATTGCCGGTGTCGGAGGTTCTTTTGGAGGCCTTCCGCTTGCTCATACCCTCGCTGAACCTCTCCAGATGATCGGAGACGGGAATTGGTTTTTTGGGCGATCTTTGCGTAGGTAGTCATCTGATGTCATTTAAGGATTTCATTGTCAAGCACCCCTCCTTGAGTTCTACCTTTTTTCAATACTGCCAGGTGTCATATTTTCTTCGATCTCAAGCATGCCGCAGTGACCTTAAACCTCCTGAGATTTCCCCTCTGAGACGATTTATAAGGTCAGATCCTAAAACTACAAAGGGTATTCCCCTCTTGTATGGAGCGCTTCTGGAAACTTTGTCGCTGTCTAAGCTTAGCTATATGGGAAAATGGGAGGAGGACCTAGATTTCAAAGCAGAGGCGGAGGACTGGGAGGGAGCAGTTAACTGTATAATCAAGGCCTCCAACTGCATCAATCACGTGGAGCTCCTAAGAAAATACATTTGAGATGGCATATTCCCCCTGTAAAACTGGCAAAGTTCACTGTGGGAGCTTCTTCTCTGTGCTGGAGAAACTGTGGCAAGAGGGGAGACCTGGCCCACATGTGGTGGGGTTGTCCCAGGCTGACGCCTTTTTGGCTTATGGTCTCGAGTTTGCTGGGATCCAGTCGCTCCTGACACCCCAATTGGCAGTTCTCCACATAGGGTTGGAGACCCTTCCCCCGGTTCTCAGACATCTCATTACATATGTACTGACAGCTGCTAGAAGTTGTATAGCTGCTAGATGGAAGGCTGATTCTCCTCCCTCCATGTCTCATCTGACGGATAAACTAAATTCTATCTTCTGCCATGAATACTACTTGGCGTTAGACGGTTCCACAAGGAGATACGTAGCTGAGGCCTGGGATGTCTGGGCGAGCCACCCTCTGGCGATTCAAGTCCCCTTCTAAACCCGGAAAAGCGGGGTAACACAAATGTGTCTTAGATGCGTGGACCATCAGCTCAGGGATCCCCCCTCCCCCCTCCCCCCCCCCTACTCCCAACTCCCTTCCATGGCTTCACACTTAGCCCCCTCTCCCCCCTCTCCCCCTATATAATTTCTCCCCTTCCCCCCTTTCCCCCTCCCATCCCCTATTATTGCCTCCCTCATCCGTTGCTCTTCTAGTATTGAACTACCCAGTTCCTTCCCCCCCCCCTAACTCCCCTACTTTATTGCTCCCCTCCGTCATTGCTCCACTGAACCCCGGTGTCGGTTCCTCAGGAAACTCGACTATTAGAAGGAGTTTTGGTTTTTATTGCACTGAATCGACTTTGAAGCTACAGAGTTACGAGACTATTCCTGATTTTCGGCTCCCTTGCGGAGTTCCTGACTCTACACACTGTACGCGATTGGAGGCAAATCCCACAAGTCTCTCACCCATTTCTTAGGAGGGACTCATTTTCTATTATGGACGAGCTTGATTAGTGCTTATGCCCTAGTTTTCCCTCCCTTATCTTCCCTCCCCCCCTCCCCCAGCCTGTACCTTCCCACCTCTCCCCATTTTGATCTTTTTTGGGGGTAATCCCCCTGTTAAGAATATGGTATGTAATTATTCTTCTTGAAAATTAATAAAAATTATTGATGAGAGAAAAATTGCCAGCAAATTAAAATTAACAGCCAAGCAGATGATGACACCAACTTACTCACCATAAGCTTATACAAAAATGGCACCGTCATGGTGCAAGGAAGTCAGGAGAATCTGGAGCAATTTGAAAAATGTTTTTCTCATATCAGAAAACAGGCACATATACTTAAAGGACAACAACCCCCAGCAGACATTTCTAATGCTCACATCTCTACACAGACCTCCAGGCAAAGCTTTCCAGCCCCCGATACTTCACACCTGTCCCCTGCTACAATCAGAGACTGCTTATCTCAGTTAGGGCCACGTCACACACACAGATAATTGTGCAGAGATTGTTCGCAGATCTCTGGTTGCAGTGAAATCATGGACACATTGTTCCATTTTGTGGCTGTGTACAATTGTAACAATGTGTCCATGATCTCACTGCAACCAGAGATCTGTGACCAATATCTGAACAATTATCTGTGTGTGTGACGTGGCCCTCAGAAAGTGATCTGGCCCAACTAAAGGAAGAGCTTCAAAGAAACTCACATAGAAATGCAGATGACCAAGTAACAAATGAGATCAATAAACTCAAATGTGAGTACAACTCAGCTCTACAGAAAATCAGAGAAGAAATGTGTGAATTGAAAAAAGTCAACCATTCCCTCAGACAGGAGATTGCAGAACTGAAAGCACAGACCCCCAGACATCTGATCCAACAGGAGGCAATAGAAACAAGCCAGAGAGCAGACAACATGGCCACCACTGACCAGAATGTGGAGACACCAAACAGCATTAAAATAATAACCAACAATATGAATCCTGAAACCAATACAAGTGAACCAGAAACCAGAGGGATGAAAGAGAGAAGAGAACCAGCCACCAACAAAACCAGCACCACAGACCCCCAACAACAGCACCGTCACCCACCCGAGACATCACAATGTCCTGATATTGTCCTAATAATGGACTCAAATGGGAAGTACTTAGACGCACAAAGACTATTCCCAGGAAAACGGGTCCGTAAAATCTACTGTGCAAATACTGAACAGGTGACAAAGGTCATTAATAATCCACGATTTACCAACCCAAACCATATTATTATACACACGGGTACCCACAATCTGCCAGACCAGCACCAGCAGATCGCAGGGCAACTGATCGAATTGGCAAAGATGGCAAAACTAAAATTCCCAGACAGCAAAATCATTCTGTCGTCTCTGCTCCCAACAAAGAATATACCCAGGGAAACCACCCAAAGCATCAACATGGACCTGACCGAAAGGATCAAAACTGTGCCAAACGTGACCCTGGCACAACATCTCTCCGTAAACCACTGTCATCTGTACAATAATAAACACCTCAACAAACAAGGGGTCAGCCTCCTGGCCAAGGAGCTGAAAGACATTGTACTAAACACAGACCTCAGACCTGGATAAACAGTGACCATGATCACACTGAAAGACCCCCGACAATGAAAAGGCAGAAAACCCCAATCCTACCTCCGGAAGCTGTAAACAAAGCTCCTCATCCAAAATCAGACCATCAGAAGAGGAGACCACCACGGAGGGGGATCACCGACCCCACACAGACACATGCAGAGCAGAGATAGGGATGAGATAAAGACCCTGCTCAGCGCACTGTGCAGGAGACTAATGTGACTGAATGGAGCCAAGCACTTCTGCAAAACAATCAGAATTCCAGTGCGTCCTATGCAGCCATGCTCATTACAAGGTATATAAACACAAGATATATAGAAAAAATGACTTCAATTACAATCAGCAGCTGGAATATCCAGGGTCTCAACACCTCGACCTTTGGATGTAAAACAAATGACCCTGATTTTTGTGTGGCACTGTGGATTACCCACTGCCACCTGACTGTCCAGCCCTCATGGGGTTAATTCCTCTCCCCCCCTCCTCCTCGCCTTACAGTGGCTGATTTGTTTGTCTGTCACACCCCCCTTATTTGCCTAACCACCCCCACCTGTTATATATGCTCTGGGATTCAGCCATCTTGTCTTGTCCCCTGCTGCTTGCCCAAAGAGCAGTTTGTTCTCTCCTCCCATCTTAACCCAGGGCAGAATGGCTGCTGGAACAGATGGATCCGCTGGAACTGCGGTAAGGGAGAGAATCGTGAGGGAGGAGGCCGCCGGTTTCGCTGGGCTTTCAGCGTCCTTGGTGTCCTCTCTGGCGAGGCACAAAGGCGGCAGCATGGCTGACAGGAATCGTTCAAACCTTCCTGCCTGCTGCAGCATTTGAGCCAGGGGATATTTAGTGAGCAGAGCAGGCGCAGACCCTGCGCTCGCTCTGCTGTGGGGTCAGCCACCCCCACTTTGGGCCCAGTGTGACTGCACGCCCATCGCCAGACTGGGTAGCGCGGTGCAGCTGGCTGGCAGCAGGTGACATAATGTGCACCTCATGCTGCTGGGAATGTTCTGCACTCACCCTGGCTGCATGAGAGGGAGGTAGATCAGAACACAGCAGCTAGATTCACTGCAGTATTCATGTTTTACACATAGTGCCTGCTCTTATCACCCCTCCCCCGACCTGGCCTCACACAGATTTGGGTCAGGAGCTGCAACCCTTATTTACACTGTGAGTCTCTCACAGACTACCAGCCCCTCCTCCAGGAGAAGGCAGCTCCACTGTACATGAAGTGTCTATGCAGAGGGCTGTACAGGTACTTGTGAGAACTCAGTTGGGGCATTCAATTCCTTCCATATGTAAGCAGGTAGTGATTTTACACATAAATCAGTTGCCCTCTGCCCCCCTCCCCCATCCTCTCAATAATCAGCCACCTCTGTAACTAGAGTGAGGCATTAAGCTCCCTGGCCCTGCAGCCCATGACACAGATCCCCTGCCTCAGCCATGACTTGTGGAGCAGGTAGACATGTTAGTGCAGATGTACAGCTAGTGTATCCCCTCTATTAGCTTCTGAGGAGATGGATCTCTGGCCCATGAAAAGCATGGGTGCAGCACCCTGTCCTCAAGGTACTCTATATTACACAGCAGTGAGAGGAGCCTTCCATGAGGGACTTCAGCTTTCATTGTACCTCAGAGAGGATGGATGGATCCATCTTTCCTGTTCTTTGCTGTGGAGATTTATTCCTTTGCAGGGTTTTCCGTGGTGTCTCAGGACTGATCCGTATTTCTACCCGCGTCTCTCATTGGCGGAGGATTTATCAAGCTTCCAGTCCTGGTCTTGTTGGTAAGTAGTAATATGGGCAGAGCTGGATTATGTAGCATGAGATGCACGATGGAGTTTAATGGAGAACAAATAGAGGAATGGTTATGAATGTTGACATGCAGATATGATAAACTTAAGATGATTTTCAAAATTTGTAACAACCCCCCCCCCTCCCAAATTCCGATGTATGTGTACGCATATGTATGCTTATATATAGTATGTATGTGTATGGGTGTATATGTGTATATGTACATGTGCATGTGTGTGTATATATATATATATATATATATATATATATATATATATATATATATATTAGATATGTGTGTGTATGACTACAGATATGTATATATATGTTACATACATAATTAAATAGTTATATTTAGGACAGCCCTCCCCTATTATTGCGGTTTCCATTTTACTATGGGATATGCAGGCTATTCGCACCCCTTAACCCACCCAGTCCAGTCATTTTTAGCAGTATCCCGGTGAGGCATTCTGTAGTTCTTTTTTCACCTCAGGCCACGCAATTCATTATATTTGAGGCTGTCCAGCCACTGGTGACCAATCCGGTCTCCTTTTGACCATCCAACGCGCCGTACTGCCCCCTCCTGCTTCATCCATCGGGCGATTGACACGTTATCACGATTCCTGATGTTTCTTAGAGACAATCACATGCCTGCACTTCCCATAGGAATTCTGGGTCATGTTGTGCCGGGTGCAATTCTTCCCGAAGCCAAACCAATTTGTCGGGTTCAGAAGATAATCTCCGATAATAGTTTTTGTGGTTTGTTTTTCAATCAAAAAAAAAAAAAAAAAAAAAAAAAATTAAATAAATATATATATATAGATAAATGAAATAAAATTCCGCAGGTGATTCCCCTGTTTCTCTTGCCCATTTAAACTACCTCGGGGTAGATGCCCTGCACGCCGGTTGATTAATGCGTAGAATTTTCCCATTAGTCATCACCAGCCAGCATGGGGGCGTCTTGCGCCCCACTGCATAAGCGGTTGTTATACACCAAGATGTACTTGGAAAACTTTAAACCCATCCTACGGGATATTGTTCATAGGACATACCATAAAAGTTATATAAATAATTAATTTAATTACATAAATAAATAAAAAAAAAAAAAAAAAAAAATCGTGCACAGCCGGTGCGCCAGGTCGAAAGTTGTTTTTCACATGAAAACAAGGTATGGTACATTGCTGAATGAGCTTTGCTTGGTTAAGTGTCCGTATCTGTTCTTTTGGGACTGGTAAAATTAATTATTTAAAAAAAAAAAAAAAAAATGCGCAAAAAGGCACACTTCACTTTGTTTCTGAGTGCTCTTTAGGTTTTAGAGTTGATTTTGAACTCATAAAATGCTGGTCTATTTCATTCTGGCGAGTGGCATATGCACCTCAGTCTAATTCTAGTCATGGGTATTGGTTTCTGGAGCACCTCAGCTGTATCCCGATACGTCAGGTGTGAGGTCTGCAGGATAACACCTAGTTTGTCGCTCTGGGTCAAGGATCTGACAAGATTGTAGATGTAATATGATGACCTTTGACATTACGTTTAGGGGCTGTCATGCTTGGGTTATCAGTAATGCGGTACCTGATTTGTGTTTGTTTCATTTCAGAATTCCGGGAATTGTGTACTACTGCTACACTGGAAAGTGTTTATTGACCGGTTTCTCTCTGAAGGTGCTGGAACCCATCTGTGGTCATGGGCAGTTTTTTCCTGATACTGTGGAGCTTATGGCATTCTGGATCTATTTAATGATGCTGAAAGGGAAGCTGCTTGATTACCTGTTCTTTATCTGGAGGGTGCCATACTCCGGATATTGCCAGTGATCTGTTACTGCGGAACTTAGGGTAAGATCTGCTCTACACGGGATACATAGTGGGGTTTATCCAGTTTGTTCTAGGATTCCTTAATATTGGACGCTACTGGTTGTTCCATTGCATGCCGGCAACCCCAGGTTTGTCCAGCTCGGCGTTAAATATTCATTAGCAGTTTGTTGACAATAAAGGCATGGCAGGGGAGGTAGCAGGTTCAGTGTGAATGACATGTCTCGCTATTTATTTATCGGAAGTATTGTTACAGTGTTATTACCAGGCTGCTTTTGGCCACGACTTACGGCTTCGAAATTGGGCGAGTTCTACGGACCCCCCACTGTCACGTTTTCTACCCTCATACATGTTGATGGGGGTGTCATTTTCTTCCCTAGGAATCTGGAATCCATTCAGTTGGGTAGGAGTTGTTACTAAACCGCGCATGCAGGGGTGATTCAATGTGTAGAGCTAGTGTGTGGTCTGCGCAGCATCCTTCTTTGAGTTTCTGATATTGGGGCGAATTGCCAAGGTGTGAATCTGTTAGCGAATGTTATTATTGGAGTATTTGTGGGGAATATTTTGGTATGTATAAGTAGTGGGTACGGGTGTGGGTGACGCGTGTTCATATGGGTATTCAGGTGTGTACGGGAGTACACGGATATAAGAGTGCGTGTATTTGAGTATATGTATGTGTGTATATATATATATATGTGTATATGGGTACACGTTGGTGCCGCTCCGGTGTGTCTGAGTATAGTTTAGGAATTGAGTTGTTTAGGTGTTTCAAGGCTTGAAGTGAATGCGGGTTATGCTGAGCCATTACGGGTGGGTGATCTGTTCTGGGCGTTTGTTTTGCTAGCACTGATGATTGTGGCTTGCTGCTAGCGTGAACCTTATAATCCTTCTCTCGGAAAAGTGAGTCATAAAGAATGTATTAAATAATAAAAAAAAAAAAAAAAAAAAAGAAAGTGGAAGAACGAGAGGCATTTCTTTACAATAATGTTTTGTGCGATGGTGAGATTGGTAACTGTTGTTTCTTTTCAGATGGTGTCGGTCCTTAGTAAGAAGATCTTGTGCCATGGTGTATACAGTGTATTTCTATATCTGGGCCGCTCGGTGGGTAGAAATTTCCGCCGGAGGAAGATCATTTGGTTTTTGGGCTCGAAGTTTCATGAGGAAGGAAGGAGATAAAATGGTGTTGAACGACACTCGAAGTAGCGTAATTGCTAGGCCCCTTTCCGGCCTGCTCGCCCTCATCACCCACATGGGTTATGGCATCCTCGACCTTGTTTTACCCTGTGGAGCTGTTGTAATATACAAGAGCTATTATGGTTAAATTCCACGTTTTTATTTTTGAATTGGAGTCAGTTATTCGCATGGTCGTTCCCAGTATAGTCCAGCCAGGCGTCTGGATGGATTTTTGTGCCAGTATATGATTGGCGTACCTTGATAGCCGCTTTCTAAATTTTCGTTAATTCAAGGGGATGTAATACTTATCATTGCCAACTGCATTGGTATACATCAGTATGGCATTTGCGGCTAGAATCTGACCCTAGTTTCTCGAAGCTGTCTAACGGAGTACATCTGCATGGTATTGGCACCGACATTTTCTTGTCCGTGCTCCGGGTTGGTTTTGAACAAGCCTTGTGCTCTCTCCTGGTGGGGGTCGCAGCTCAGGCGTTGCCTTCGCTCCTCCGTGGCGGTGGAGAGAGTGATTTGAGAGTTATCCTGCGCTGGACGGCCAGTGGCAGACGACTCCTGCACTCACATGATCTGGCGGATTTGTGCCTTGCTTGAGCTGCGGCCTTTGATTTATCCAAAAAAGAAAAAAGTAATACACAATGAAAGTGTTTTACAACAAGTCATGAGTAAGGTGTTATGTTGATACCTCTCATTAAAGTATTGAAAAAGTAACTGTTGTTGGTGTGCTTTCTGTACGGCGAGGGGAGGGGAATTGATGATGGGTCGGGACAGTCATACAAAGACTGAAAAATATAGACATTCAGATCCTCCTGGAAACATGAACTAGAGACAAAAACGAATCCCTGGTGCCTATCGGATACAGGGAAATCTCTGTCCCTGCCCTGAAAAATGAAAAAAACATCAAACAGGGCCGGAGCTCAGGAGGAGTACTGATCTGGTATAAAGAGGAGCTCCATCAGTACATCAAACCGGTGAAGAGAGGAGGCAGCCACATATGGATCAGAATCAGTAGCTCCACCCTTACCTCTCAGTCTGATATCTACCTCTGCGCCACCTATATACCACAGCCAGAGTCCCCCTACTTCAATCCAGACTGCTTCGAGATCTTACAAAGAGAAGCCGCCCATTATCAGGCCCTGGGCAAAGTCCTCATCTTTGGAGACCTCAATGCAAGAACTGGGAGAGAGAAAGACTTCCGGACCACAGATGGAAACATCTACATATTTGGAGCAGAGAATGACGGCCAAGACGTAGTACACACAGAGAGAAACAGCTATGACAGTACAGTCAACAAAAGTGGCAGAAAGCTCCTGAACGTATGTAAGTTTAGGACTTCATATCCTTAAAGTACGAAGAAAGGGTGACTCTTTAGGAAAGTATACACTAAACTCCCATGTAGGAAGGAGCGTAGTAGATTACGCCATTACAGACATGAACCTGGCATATGTGTCAGCAGCAACCTGGGAAAACTGTTCAACAGTATCCTGAACAAGAGGATCCTCACCTTCCTCACCGAGCACAACGTCCTCAGCAAGAGCCAAGCAGGGTTCATGCCGAACCACCGCACCACTGACCACATCTACACTCTGCACAGCCTCATTCAGACACACGTCCACAATACAAAAAACGGAAGGATATATGCCGGTTTCGTGGACTTTAAAAAGGCCTTTGATTCGGTGTGGCACCCAGGCTTATTCCTGAAACTGCTGGAGAGCGGAATAGGAGGAAAGACCTACGAGGTCATCAAAAGCTCCTACACTGAGAACCGCTGCAGCGTGAGTGTGAACGGCAAAAGAACGGCTTATTTCCAGCAGAGCCGTGGAGTCAGACAAGGCTGCAGCCTAATGGCCCCTTTACATGCAGCTACAGGTGACAGGTTTTCCACAGGTAACTTACTGGTTGCAGTGAAATCATGGAGACATAGTTCTATCTTGGTGCTGTGTACAAATGGAACTAGGTCTCCATGATTTCACTGCAACCAGTAAGTTACCTGTGGAAAACCTGTCACCTGTAGCTGCGTGTAAAAGGGCCATAAGTCCAACGCTCTTCAACATTTACATCAACGAGCTGGCTACCGCTCTGGAATCCTCCACAGCACCAGGTCTCACCCTCCATGACGCTCAGGTGAAATTCTTGCTGTACGCAGATGACCTGCTGCTGCTGTCACCAACCGAGAAAGGCCTCCAAGACAACCTGAATATCTTAGAGAACTTCAGCTCCACCTGGGCACTACCGGTCAACCTAAAGAAAACCAACATCATGGTGTTCCAGAGGAGAAGGAGAAGATTAGACCAGCACCCGCCATTTGTCCACAACAACTGTGCACTCACAGGAATAGACAAATATACTTACCTGGGCCTAGAGATTCACCAGTCAGGAAGCTTCAAACATGCCATAGAGACCCTGAAGGACAAGGCCTGCAAAACCTTCTATGCCATCCGAAGAAAACTCTATCATCTGAAGCCACCAATAAGGGTCTGGCTAAAAATCTTCGACTCTATAATCATCCCCAATCCTCCTATATGGCAGCGAAGTCTGGGGTCCTCACACCTACCCAGACTGGTCAAGGTGGGACTCCAGTCCAACAGAAATATTCGTATGGACTAACAAAATCGCACACACCTTCGGTTTCTGTGTTTGCTATGTTTATTCAAGTGAAAGGCAGTGTAGAGGAGCAACATACAGGTGGGCAACGTTTTGACCAAAACCTTTGGTCTTTATCAAGCCTGTTGCTATGAACAAAACAAAAATAAAAATCATCAGAAGAGTGCTCAAATATACAGTGTAGTGGGGCGGGGGTAGGGGTGGAGGCCCCCCATCCCCTCAGCAGAGGGCATATATACAAATTTAGAAGGCTACTAAGAACAACGTCTGGGGGTAGATACCCCTTCAATTAAACTATTGTATCCAGCAGTGAGAGTCAAGGGAGAGAAGAGAAGAGATAAAACCTGCCTGTTAGTCACATGAGAGAAAGATGTAATAGAGAATATCAATAAAGGAGAAGTCTATAAATACCCCACCTTTCCGTCTTTAAGGTCTGGTGTAGTCTTAGTGGAAAATAGGTCAAATGCCTGCCAGGCAGTTGATTGTCTCAGCCTGTATGTAATAATGGTACATAATTATAGTCTAATACATAGGCAATTCCTATGTATATGTGGACTCATTTAGTCTGTGCTGTTACCTTACATATATTTCAATGTTTTACCCGGTTGTATGGACTGGTGATGTGTCACCTGTGGAAAGAGTAGGCAGGCTAAGAATTTGCCCCCGGTTATGGACTAATAGCCCTCCATTAAGTGTCCCATAGTGTCTTGTAGAGGATCGTCTTTACCTTATAATGTCCTTTATCATCATTTGCATCGGTGTATTCCAGGCTTCCCTGGTCTCTTTGTTATATGCCCGCAACCCGGAAGTAACGGCAGACGCCCGCACATGCGCAGTGCAGCGGGCGCCGGCCGCTTCCACGATTGCACAGTGCGGAGTTGAAATGTTATGATCATGTGATATGTCATGTGGTGGATCGTTCATTGTTTACTATGTATACGTACAGAGTCTAAGTTACTGTATGGGTATACAGACTGTACTTATGATTGATATAGGGCAGGTAGTCGGTATGACCCCGTCTGTGGTCAGGTTTACTATGTCATGTCCAGAACACCCCGGGTTGTGAGGCTATATATAAAGAATATATAGAAGGAGAAAAGTATGCAAGAGAGGAGGGATGTGGTATTTTACATATTATTGTTAATCAGAAATACATATATTTCAGGTATTGAACCAATGCAGTAATATGATGTTTATACAGTTATTTCAGAGTTAGTGGTTCCCAAATTTCCATGTGGGTACCACAGGTCTCCTTTATCCTCAAACGGGGATTGAGTACAACTTCTTTCGATCTGGTCAGGACCTGTAGGGAAGGAATTCAAGAAAAGGGGGAGAACACAGAGGGTCCCAATCCCATATTCACTCTACATTATAGGGAGGAAATATATAGACTCTATGCGACACTATGGGAGGTGCTCTTACCATAACGGGTGTGCAACGATTTAGAAGGTGATTTTTGGATGAAGGGATCATGTTCCATAGTACATCTGGGGTGAAATCAAAGGAAGGTTAATGGAAAGAAGGATCAGACCATCCAGTCAATTTCCCTATTCAGGCCCCTAGGACTCAATGTTTATAGTGTGTATATCCAAAAACTCTCTCTGTCCTTTAGGAGTCTGATACGGTCTCCCCTCGTCTTGATGTATTGACTTGCTCTATGACCTGGAAGCGTAGCTGGATAACTGAGTGTTTAGTCTCCATAAAAAGTTTAGGGACTGGTAACCACGTTTTCTCACAGCATATGGTAGATTTATGATGTGATATACGATCTTTTACATGTTGTGTGGTCTCCCCCACGTATAGGAGGCCACAGGGGCATTTTAGCAAGTACACCACAAAATTTGTCTCACATGTATAAAAGCCCTTCACTGGGTACGATTTCCCTGTTTGGGGGTGGGTGAAGTGTTCGCCCTTGATTACATTTGAGCATGCTGGACAATTGAGACATGGGAAAGTTCCCTTCCTTTGGGTGTTTAGAAAGCTTTGTTTAGGTATCCTTGAGGTGCTACCGATATCAGCTCTTATACTACCTTATCCTTGATATTGGGTGGTCTTCTTGTAAGAGGGTAAACTAATAAGCTGCTAAAACCAAGCAGACTGCCATTTTGTAGTGGCCCAGGAAAGAGAAAACAGTCTCTGGTTGCCATGGTGACTGCTCTGTGTCTAGGAAAGTGAAAGCACGATCGCTGGTTGCCGGGTGACGGTTCTGTCAGTTGCTCCTGTTGTGGTTGATCTCTCTCTGCGGTGGCCATTACTAGTGTAAGGATTACAGCAGAGCCAGTGCAAGCTATATGGGCCTTTAAAGTTGTTTGCAAGCCCTGTTGTGTGGACTAAAACACTTTATCTTGAACTGAGCAAGTGTCCAGCATCTGAGGAGAGGCTGAGGAGATGTTCCCCCTGATGGAGCGAGTGATTGGCGTCCAGGAAGGCCGTGAGTGACTGCGAAAGGAGAGCCGGCGTCCGGTGCCATCCACATTGGGAGGATCCTGACAAGGAGGCTGAGGAGATGTTCCCCCTGATGGAGCGAGTCATTGGCGTCCAGGAAGGCCGTGAGTGACTGCGAAAGGAGAGTCAGCGTCCGGTGCTATCCACATTGGGAGGATCCTGACAAGGAGGCTGAGGAGATGTTCCCCCTGATGGAGCGAGTGATTGGCGTCCAGGAAGGCCATGAGTGACTGCGAAAGGAGAGCCGGCGTCCGGTGCCATCCACATTGGGAGGATCTTGACAAGGTCCTGACAAGCCCTGGAAAAGAGTGCTCCACAGATTGCACCCCAAGCTAACAGAACTAAAGTGCTGGACATGTGAATCTGGCATTGGCTGGTAAGCTGCCAAATTCTGCTGTTTTACAATACGTTTTTCTTTTTCGCAAAAGGTTTTTTTTTCTTTTTACTTTTTCTGGACTTGCTGCAGCCCACGTGGAATATACACCGGTGTAAAGCTACATTTGAGATTTATGGTGCCATAGTTTTGAGATACCCGGGTATCCCTGTGCTAAGTGTATAGCCAGCATTGGCATAGTGTAATGTATTGTTATTAGTTGTGATAAGTTATACTCAGTGTGCCATCTCAGAGGTCCCATAAGATCGCCCACAGTTGATGTACATAGCCTTTAGTTAAGTTAAATCCTTGATAAGTCTAACGTGTAGGTAAATTTGCTCCTGGTTCTGAGTGTGATTTACATACCCTGGGAACTCTGAGATCGGTGCATTGATGTCGGCTAACGCTGAGTGTGTGAAACTGTTATCGGTTATATTTTAAGGGGATTTTGATACTTATACATTCTATACTGAACCATACTTTGATCCCCATATCAGTAAAAAAATACTGTTGTTTATTTCTGCCTCTGTCTCAGTCTGTGACTCACTGGATCTTAATAGGACCTCCGGTCATTATATTTTGGCGTAGTCGGCAGGATCCAGTGTTTGTCATGGATGGAGGCGGCGAGGGAAGAAATGACCCCACCACACCAGCAGCCATGCTGCTGGGTGCAGATCCTTTGGCAGCCGCGGCGAATGTGGGAGGGTATGTGCCGGTAGGAGCTTTACTCCAGCACATGCCGAAGTACGACGGGCATAACATGGCGTTGCAGGATTGGGCTGAGAGGGTCCGGAGTATTCTGCGGATGTGTAATCTGGGTCCCGCAGTACGAGCAGAACTGGCATTAAATGCACTAGAGGGCGATGCTAGGCGGATGGTGATGGTACGACCTGAGGCTGAGAGGAGTACGTTAGAGAAAATTTTGGTACTGTTAGAGGGGAGTTTGGGAGGCCGGGCCCGTGTGACCCAGCTTCGATCTTTTTTTTTTAATCGCCCTCAAAAGGAAAGTGAGTCTCTGATGCAGTACTCTAATACGCTACAGGAGACATTGAACGAAGTGCAGCGACTAGACCCAGGGGCCATGGGAGCGTTCCGGGAGGTAGACCGCTTGCTCCGGGACCAATTCATCACAGGACTAGCCAATAGGCCCCTTCGGGATAAACTGTTGGAGGTGGCCCGGGCTACCCCAGAAATATCTTTTTGGCAGATTTACCAGGCCGCGGTGGAAAGGGAGGCGGAGTCCACCCTGGTAGTTCAAGGGGCTGTGGACAGTACACGGATGGAAAAAGGCCAAATGCCAGTATCAGGAGCGGAGGGACTGGTAGACGTTGTGCAAGCTCTGCGTGCCGAGTTGAAGGAGTTGAAGCTGGAAGTGTCTAAGATCAGAGCTGGGTCGTCTCCTACTCCCCTGGAAAGGCCTCCAGCCACACCCTCTGGGATGGTGGTTCCACCGACAGCCAGATCGTCCTCTTTGAATGACTCGAGCCCCCGTCCACGAAGAGCAGTCACCTGCTGGAGGTGTGGGCGCCAGGGACACATCTCACGATACTGCCGGATGTCCACAGTCCCCGAGTCTCCTTCGCCGATGTTAAAACTCCCAGCCGCTGCCTTGAGGGGGCAAATCGCAGCGGCCTACCCCCCACAAAGCCCTCAACGGGAGGAGCAAGATTTGTTCGCATGCAGTCCAGTTTTAGAAGCAGAATTTGAAGGGCGGAAGATGAGTTGTTTGGTTGACACGGGATCTGAATGCACCATTATGCCTCTAGAAGTGTTCGAGGAATACTTCAGTCAACTAGTGGTCCCCGAAGATGGCCGAATGATAAGACTTACCGCCGCTAACAATGGCCAGCTGACGGTGAAAGGGATCGTGTGGATGAGGCTGAAAATGTTTGGTCAAGAGCTGGGTCAGAAAGGGGTAGTGCTGGTGGACCACCCCCCTAGAAGAGGGATGGAGGTGACACTTGGAATGAACATTCTGCGAGATCTAAATCATCAGATGTATGCCCGCGAGGGACCCCGATACTGGACTCATGCTACAAGTCACCGACCAACTCAGAGAATGTTACACCGCCTAGTGTTGAACTGTGACCTGCTGAAAAGTGCAGTCCCAGGGGGCCGGGTGGGCCTAGTCCAAGTGCCATCACGGACCACGATTTCACTGGCACCTCGACAGGAGGAACTCTTAATGTTGCCAGTGGGGGCGGCGCAGAGGCTGAATGGACTTGAGGTATTACTTGAGCCAGCCCCAGAGAAGTCCTCTTTTACCAAGGTGCATGTGGCCCGGTCTTTGGCGATTGTGAAGAATGGACGGGTGCCAGTCAGATGCATTAACGTGTTGGAGGAGGCTATTACCATTCCTGCTGGGACCATCCTGGCTGAACTGTTCGTGCCAGAGGGGAAGATGCCTGATACGGCGGTGTTTGAATTGCGGCCAGACCCACAGTTATCCTGGACATATGCGGTCGAAGTAGGGGGGGCTGAATCTCCTACTGAAGACTGGAATGGTCGTGTGATCATGGATCAGATGGGAGTGGATCGGGAGAAACTGACTTCCGTGCAACTAGAGCAGTTGGAGAGGGTCGTGTGGGAACATGAAGAGGCCTTCTCGCGACATGAAGAAGACTTCGGGTGCTCTCGACGATTGAGCATGAGATTCCCACGGGGACATCCCTCCCATTAGAGAACGTTATCGTCAGATTCCCCCGACACTTTATCAAGAGGTGAAGGGCATGGTGGCCAGTATGCTGGACAATCAAGTGATACGAGAGAGCCAAAGTCCCTGGGCTGCCCTGTGGTCCTGGTGCGAAAAAAGGATGGGACCCTCCGATTTTGTGTGGATTATCGGAAATTAAATGCGCACACGGTGCGAGACGCATACCCGTTGCCTCGGATTGAGGAGTCCCTGTCTGCATTAGGACGGGCCAAATACTTCTCAACGTTGGACTTGGCGAGCGGATATTGGCAGGTACCAATGGCTGAGAAAGATCGGGCAAAGACAGCATTTATTCTGCCAATGGGGCTCTACGAATTCAATCGGATGCCGTTCGGACTTAGTAATGCCCCGGGGACCTTTCAACGCCTTATGGAACACTGTTTAGGCGACATGAATTTCGAATCGGTACTGATATATCTAGATGACATCGTGGTGTTCGGGACATCATTTGAAGATCATCTTGAGAAGTTACGCCAAGTGCTCCAACGGCTCAGCCGTCATGGATTGAAAATAAAACCGAAGAAATGTCAACTGTTCAAGAGTCGCATAGAGTATCTAGGCCATGTGGTGACTCCCGACGGGGTGTTACCCTCAGCCAGTAAGATCTTAGCGGTACAGGAGTGGCCACCTCCCCAGACGCTGCGGGAGGTTCGGGCTTTCTTGGGATTGGCGGGGTACTATCGACGATTTGTGCCCAGATTTTCACAAGTAGTGGGTCCCCTGAATGAACTTTTAAGAGGGACGGCACTTGGTCCTCGCAACCGCCCTATTCAATGGGGGCCTCAGCAGCAAAAGGCTTTTGATGAGGTAAAAACTGCCCTAACGAGTGCCCCGTTGTTGGCATATGCCCGGTTTGATACCCCTTTCCTGTTGTACACTGACGGTAGTCTTCACGGGTTGGGGGCGGTACTGGCCCAAATTCAGGATGGCCGGGAGCGGGTTATCGCCTATGGCAGCAGGTCTTTAAGGGACACTGAGCGCAATCCGGCTAACTATAGTTCGTTTCGCCTAGAGCTGCTGGCCCTGGTGTGGGCAATGACGGAGCGCTTTGCTGAGTATCTAACAGGAGCTGAGGTACTGGTCATGACCGATAATAACCCTCTTGCTCACTTAGAGAATGCGAAACTGGGAGCGTTGGAGCAGCGGTGGGTCGCCCGCCTTGCTAAGTTTAACTATCAGATTAAGTTCCGCTCTGGGCGAGAAAACGGAAATGCGGATGCACTGTCAAGGGTACCCCTTGGGTTTGGGGGAGAAAGCATTGATGACCAGCTCGAGGACACAGAGACCCCTGACTTGGGGCAGATGCCTATCTTCCGCAGTGTGGTACATTCAAGTGGGGTGGCATCAGGGATGCCGTGTGTCCTGGGAAAAACGCCAACAGATTGGGCAAAAGATCAGAACAAGTGCCCTGACATCTCGCGAGTGCGCACCTGGGTACAAAATGGGATTTGGCCGAGTGCAGAGGACAAGGCCCAACTATCCGCAGAAGGAATTAAACTATTGCGACAGTGGGAAAAGTTGTGTGTGGAACAGGGTCTTTTGTATCGTAAGGTCTATCTGCCATCTGAGCTGCAGCACCGGTACCAACTGGTAATCCCTGTGGGGATGGGTCCAGTGGTCGCCCGCGAAGCACATGAGAAAGGAGCCCATTTTGGTAGTGAAAAGACACTCCAGTGGCTACAGCGAGTCCTCTATTGCCCTGACCTGGGAGGGATGGTAGCGGAGGCGTGTCGGCAATGTCGGGTCTGTGGGCTCAGTAAGAGCCCTGAGCAGCGGGCCCCTACGCAAACAATTAAAACGTCTGCCCCCTTGGAATTGCTCATGATTGATTATGTCTTGATATGGTACTCAACGTCGGGGTGCTCCTATTGCTTGGTGATGACAGACCACTTCACTAAATATGCTGTGGCGGTGCCGACGAGAGATCAGACAGCAGAGTCGGCAGCTAAGGCCGTGTGTCGTCATTTTCTCCAAGTGTTTGGGTGTCCGCAAAGAATACACTCAGATCAGGGGGCATGTTTTCAGGGGACGCTAATGGAGGAGCTGCGCCGGTTGTATGGTATAGCACATTCGAGAACGACACCTTACCATCCCCAAGGAAATGGGGCCTGTGAGCGTTTCAATCGTACCTTGATACAGATGTTGAGAACATTAGAGGACGGGCAGCAGGCCCGCTGGCCTGAGTACCTCCCTGAACTAATGTGGGCCTATAACAATCGAGTGCACAGCACTACGGGCTATTCGCCACACATGTTGATGTTTGGGAGACCCGGGAGGGATATTGAAGATTTGAATATGCCAGATCCCTCCTCTGATTCCCCTCGGACTGCATCTGAATGGGTTCGAGAACATCGGCGGCGACTGAGAGTGGTGCATCAGGTGGTGGGAAATCGACTCAGTCAGGTGTCTCATAGGGACACGCGGCCTGTGCAGACGGAACCTTTCTTCCCGGGGGATAGAGTGTTGGTGAGGGTTAAACGGCCGACAGGGAAACTGAGCGACCGGTGGGAGGCGACACCATACCTGATAAAGAGACGGGTGAACTCTGATATTCCAGTCTATGAGGTTGAGCCGGTGGGGTCAGGGGGGCCCACTCGTAATCTTCACCGTAACATGCTACAACGGTGCTGGTTTGAGGATGCAGCTCCCATTTCCACAGAACTAGAGGCTGTGCCCCAAGGGGCGGGTACTCCTGGTGCTTTTGTGTTTGATGATGAGCCCTCCTCTGCGCCTGTTTATCTGCCCCCTGTGAATGATCTGCTCCTGTGTGGAGAGAGTGTTGAGCCTGTGGTATGTCCTTCCGAGGGTGGCTTAGGTCAGCCAACTGACATGAATGATGGGTCATGGGGTGTCGCACTTCAGGAAGGAGCAGCGTCACGCCTTTCCTCTGATGACACCTCTGAAGGAACTCCTGCCCCCTCGGGGACAGAGTGCGTTGGGGTGGGCCTTCGGAGAACCACTCGAACTACAGCAGGAATACCCCCTCAGCGGTATGCACAGGACGACTTTGAGTGGGGAGGTATGTCGAGGACGCCAACCTCTAGTGGGGTGGCATGTAAGAGGGTAAACTAATAAGCTGCTAAAACCAAGCAGACTGCCATTTTGTAGTGGCCCAGGAAAGAGAAAACAGTCTCTGGTTGCCATGGTGACTGCTCTGTGTCTAGGAAAGTGAAAGCACGATCGCTGGTTGCCGGGTGACGGTTCTGTCAGTTGCTCCTGTTGTGGTTGATCTCTCTCTGCGGTGGCCATTACTAGTGTAAGGATTACAGCAGAGCCAGTGCAAGCTATATGGGCCTTTAAAGTTGTTTGCAAGCCCTGTTGTGTGGACTAAACACTTTATCTTGAACTGAGCAAGTGTCCAGCATCTGAGGAGAGGCTGAGGAGATGTTCCCCCTGATGGAGCGAGTGATTGGCGTCCAGGAAGGCCGTGAGTGACTGCGAAAGGAGAGCCGGCGTCCGGTGCCATCCACATTGGGAGGATCTTGACAAGGTCCTGACAAGCCCTGGAAAAGAGTGCTCCACAGATTGCACCCCAAGCTAACAGAACTAAAGTGCTGGACATGTGAATCTGGCACTGGCTGGTAAGCTGCCAAATTCTGCTGTTTTACAATACGTTTTTCTTTTGCGCAAAAGGTTTTTTTTTCTTTTTACTTTTTCTGGACTTGCTGCAGCCCACGTGGAATATACACCGGTGTAAAGCTACATTTGAGATTTATGGTGCCATAGTTTTGAGATACCCGGGTATCCCTGTGCTAAGTGTATAGCCAGCATTGGCATAGTGTAATGTATTGTTATTAGTTGTGATAAGTTATACTCAGTGTGCCATCTCAGAGGTCCCATAAGATCGCCCACAGTTGATGTACATAGCCTTTAGTTAAGTTAAATCCTTGATAAGTCTAACGTGTAGGTAAATTTGCTCCTGGTTCTGAGTGTGATTTACATACCCTGGGAACTCTGAGATCGGTGCATTGATGTCGGCTAACGCTGAGTGTGTGAAACTGTTATCGGTTATATTTTAAGGGGATTTTGATACTTATACATTCTATACTGAACCATACTTTGATCCCCATATCAGTAAAAAAATACTGTTGTTTATTTCTGCCTCTGTCTCAGTCTGTGACTCACTGGATCTTAATAGGACCTCCGGTCATTATATTCTTTTGCACATTTTGGGTGGTAGTTCAAACGCCTTGATTGTGGGATAAGCTTGCTGTAGTAGTTGAATTCCTTCACTCTGTGTTCTCCCCCTTTTTTTTTAATTCCTTCCCTACAGGTCCTGAATAGATGGAAAGAAGTTGTACTCAATCCCCGTTTGGGGATAAAGGAGACCTGTGGTACCCACATGGAAATTTGGGGAACCACTAACTCTGAAATAACTGTATAAACATCATATTACTGCATTGGTTTAATACCTGAAATATATGTATTTCTGATTAACAATAATATGTAAAATACCACATCCCTCCTCTCTTATATACTTTTCTCCTTCTATATATTCTCTATATATAGCCTCACAACCTGGGGTGTTCTGGACATGACATAGTAAACCTGACCACAGAGGGGTCATACCGGCTACCTGCCCTATACCAATCATAAGTACAGCCTGTATACCCATATAGTAACTTAGACTCTGTACGTCTACATAGTAAACAATGAACGATCCACCACATGACATATCACATGATCATAACGTTTCAACTCCGCACTGCGCAATCGCGGAAGCGGCCGGCGCCCCGCTGCACTGCGCATGTGCGGGCGTCTGCCGTTACTTCCGGGTTGCGGGCATATAACACAGAGACCAGGGAAGCCTGGCGTACACCGCTGCAAATGATGATAAAGGACATTATAAGGTAAAGACGATCCTCTACAAGACACTATGGGACACTTAATGGAGGGCTATTAGTCCATAACCGGGGGCAAATTCTTAGCCTGCCTACTCTTTCCACAGGTGACACATCACCAGTCCATACAGCCGGGTAAAACATTGAAATATATGTAAGTTAACAGAACAGACTAAATGAGTCCACATATACATAGGAATTGCCTATGTATCTATGATATAATTGCCGTAGCGACTTCCATCGGAGCGGCGCGACTTCCGGTGGCTTTGTTAGCGAGTCCTGGGTGTTTCTCCTGGACTCCGTCCGGAGCCGCGAAGCAATGGCCGCACAGCGGCCATTGCGAGCAGTAAACATGTCAAATAAAACAACAACCGCCGCCACCACCACCACGCTGGTAGGCTCCTATCACTTACCCACTGAGGACGGATCACTTCCAGCACCTCTTCACATGGCAGTGCTCTGAAATTCTGAATCGTCCTCTCCTCACTCAGACACCTGGCAGGTTCCTATCTAGCCTACTCACTCCCAGCTGCAACCCAGTGAATCAATCAGCACATCTTCACTCACACACACACCTCAGATGTGATTAACCCCCTGTGCACCATTCAGGTTTAGCCCAGCAAAGCACTCATCCCCACAGGTTCAGCCGCTCATTAGGCTCATGAATGTATCGGATCTTCAGCACTCACACTCAGCTTTTTTACTCAGCTCATGAAAACCCTTCAGCTGATAACCCCCTGTACGTCGGACAGCTTTCACACACCACACACAATCAGGAAAACCAGGCCCATGTGAACACAGACCTGCATTGATAACCCGTGTGATGCACCCGCCCAGGGGCCACATCACCACACCTCACTTTCTCCGCACTTCACTCACTTTCTCCGCAAACATACACACACACACACACATACTCCGCTATACTTACCACACCTCACTTTCTCCGCACAGCAAAGCACTCATCCCCACAGGTTCAGTCGCTCATTAGGCTCATGAATGTATCGGATCTTCAGCACTCACACTCAGCTTTTTTACTCAGCTCATGAAAACCCTTCAGCTGATAACCCCCTGTACATCGGACAGCTTTCACACACCACACACAATCAGGAAAACCAGGCCCATGTGAACTCAGACCTGCATTCATAACCCGTGTGAGGCACCCCGCCAGGGGCCACATCACCACACCTCACTTTCTCCGCACAGCAAAGCACTCATCCCCACAGGTTCAGCCGCTCATTAGGCTCATGAATGTATCGGATCTTCAGCACTCACCTTTTTTACTCAGCTCATGAAAACTCTTCAGCTGATAACCCCCTGTACATCAGACAGCTTTCACACACCACACACAATCAGGAAAACCAGGCCCATGTGAACACAGGCCTGCATTCATAACCCGTGTGAGGCACCCCGCCAGGGGCCACATCACCACACCTCACTTTCTCCGCACAGCAAAGCACTCATCCCCACAGGTTCAGCCGCTCATTACGCTCATGAATGTATCGGATCTTCAGCACTCACACTCAGCTTTTTTACTCAGCTCATGAAAACCCTTCAGCTGATAACCCCCTGTACATCGGACAGCTTTCACACACCACACACAATCAGGAAAACCAGGCCCATGTGAACACAGACCTGCATTCATAACCCGTGTGAGGCACCCCGCCAGGGGCCACATCACCACACCTCACTTTCTCCGCACTTCACTCACTTTCTCCGCACACATACACACACACACACACACACATACTCCGCTATACTTACCACCGGCCCTGCATCACCGACATGTCGCCGCCCCCGAACTACTCGATCAAATATCGCGTCCAATAAGTCTCGCCAAACTTGCCGGACCCCATATTGTATCCAGTCGTCCGCGGGCGCCGACATGTCAACTCAGGATCCAGCCGGCAGGGAAGACGTAGGGTCGGTGCTAACTATAGCGAAGTGTCTGTGTGTGTGTGTGTGTGTATGTATGTGTGTGCTGACCACTCTGCCCACAGCGCTGCACTCAGCACTCTGCCCACGCCACTGTGCTCACCAATCTCACCACACTCACTGCTAACCACTGAGCCACCGCACTCAGTGCTAACCACTGAGCCACCGCACTCGCTGCTAACCACTGAGCCACCGCACTCACTGCTAACCACTGAGCCACCCCACTCACTGCTAACCACTGAGCCACCTGTATACACACAATTCATTTCACCCCACTCCCCTAACTATTAGTAAATATACTATATATGGATTCTAGACTACCCGATTCTTTCGAATCGGCCCGCCATCTATATATATATATATGTGATTATATAGGAATTATCAGTATTATGCATGTGGTTATGTATACATTAGTGAGTCGCGCCTATTCTGCAAGGACTCGCAACGGCCGCTTGGCGGCCATTGGGAGTGAGGCTTTGCGAATCAGTGGCGCCGGCAATGCTTCACAGGTCGCGTGGGCGCTGCGCCCACGCCCACAACGACGGAAACAGTGCCTAAACTTACGGAAGTGCGTTAGGGAAATTATATATTACATACTGATAATCTATTATATAATTGCTGTAGCGACTTCCCTCGCACACGCCACTACCTCCGTGGCTTTGTTCGTGGACGCACATCACCCACGCGACTCACTCGCAATGCCCGCAAAGGGGGCGTTGGGAGTCGTTGCAGCAGCCCGAGCAATGCCCTATACACAGATTCTAGAATCCCGATGCAATCGCATCGGGCTCACAGCTACTTAGACTATAATTATGTACCATTTTTACATACAGGCTGAGACAATCAACTGCCTGGCAGACATTTGACCTATTTTCCACTAAGACTACACCAGACCTTAAAGACGGAAAGGTGGGGTATTTATAGACTTCTCCTTTATTGATATTCTCTATTACATCTTTCTCTCATGTGTAACAGGCAGGTTTTATCTTCTTCTCTTCTCTCCCTTGACTCTCACTGCTGGATACAATAGTTTAATTGAAGGGGTATCTACCCCCAGACGTTGTTCTTAGTAGCCTTCTAAATTTGTATATATGCCCTCTGCTGAGGGGATGGGGGGCCTCCACCCCTACCCCCGCCCCACTACACTGTGTATTTGAGCACTCGTCTGATGATTTTTATTTTTGTTTTGTTCATAGCAACAGGCTTGATAAAGACCAAAGGTTTTGGTCAAAACGTTACCCACCTGTATGTTGCTCCTCTACACTGCCTTTCACTTGAATAAACATGGCAAACACAGAAACCGAAGGAGTGTGCGATTTTGTTACTCTATACTATTAACTGTGGGATCCTGGAATCCTGTTTATCTGCACCTCCGCTGTGAAATAAGTCTGTGTGCACGCCATTCTTTCATTTAAATCAACAGAACTATTCCACCTGGAATTCTGTAAGCATCTTCTCCAGGTCCACCGGAGCACCTCCAACAGTGCCTGTCGGGCAGAGCTGGGCAGATTCCCTCTACACCTAACGGTTCTAAAGAGGGCACTGTCATTCCGGGCTCACCTACATAGGAGCAATCCAAGCTCCCATCACCATAAAGCCCTGATACATATAGGTGAAACAGAAAAACCAGGACCCTCGGAACAGCCCAGCCAAGCCCAACACAACCAGAACACCAATCACAGCCTGACAAAAGCCGGAATCAGGAAGATGGTAGACGAAGGCCAAGAGAGGTATGTCAGTGACTGGAAGAATGATATCATCAGCTCACAGAAACTGACCATGTACCGGAGCCTACAGAGAGACTACAGACTGGCCCCATATCTGGAGAAACTCCCGGATCCCAGAGACCGCAAGATCCTGAGCCGATATAGACTCAGTGCCCACAGGCTGGCCATCGAGTCCGGCCGACACAGGCAGAGATACAAGCCCAGGGAGGAAAGACTGTGCCAACACTGTGATCAGGAGGCCCTGGAGGACGAAACCCACTTCCTGCTACACTGTTCCAAATACTCAGCAGTGAGGGACACTCACTTCAGGAGACTCTCGCATCTCTTCCCGGATTTCATCACCATGAAGGAGGAAGAAAAAACATCTATCCTGCTGGGAGAAGAAGAGAGAGCAGTGGAGATAGCAGTGCGGTATGTGAGCGAATGCCATAGACTGCGAGAAAAAGAGCTATGATGCCATGGACTATAGCCTCCACATTGGATCTGCCCCCATCCACCTTCCCTATGCCATGGACTTCTATAGCCTCCACATTGGATCTGCCCCTATCCACCTTCCATACGCCATGGACTATAGCCCCCACCCTGGACTTGCCCCATCCACCCTCCCTATGCCATGGACTATAACCCCCACCCTGGACTTGCCCCATCTACCTTCCCTACAGCTCTTACCCAACACCCCTACAGTCCCTATCCCTATTCCCTTTTGTACACTTGCTTTGGCAAAACTAATGTGTATTTAGTCCTGCCAATAAAGCTTCTTTGAATCTTGAATCTTGTAATCATATATAGACCCTTCATGTGATCTGGGTATAGAAATCAACCAAAACATGTTGTCTTGTCTTTGGACATTGAGAACATGCTGTAAATTGAAATCGTCTTCCCTCAGGGATGACCTTTGTCACAGTAATCTCAAATTTCCCCTCCTTCTGCAACTAAATCCTCCTGTCTGTCAGTGAATGGCTCCCTGTGAAGGAGTGTGGCAGGGAAGGAGCCTATAGGCGAGCAGAGCACATAGACACAACCCTCCTATATGTGTCCCTGCATATAAAAGTGTGTGATGTGGCTGTGTGTGTGACTCTCCCACCTTTCACCAGCTTGCCTGCCTGCCACCATACCAGTAAGTGCATTCCTATACTGTATGGCATGTGTAATACCAATATATTGTGTGCATATTGTATTAATGTATAGTTCTTTTGGGGAAGGAGGATCCTGGCAGACATCATGCCTACATCCTGCTCTGCAAATGGATAGTGCTTTGTGTCTTTTCTAATACACACCTTGTGTTACTGTAACACTGCCAGGCAAGGTACAGGATGTATTTTCTTGTATCAGAGCCATGGCAGAGTTAACAATCTTATAGAAAATTAAAGGGATATTATTATGGCTAGGCACTTAGGCAGGATCAGTGGAGTTCAGGCTCTGACCATTTTTGATCATCTACATTGCCTTTTCCTGGCACAGGGTTGGTGATGGTACAGAATAAAATCCTTCCCTCCAACCCCATTCCTTTTCCCCATTGATCAAACTGTGATGGTATAGTCTAGTGGTAGGTCACAAATTCTAGTGGTGGGGAAACCCTTTTCTATGCAGTCGCCCAGGATTAGAATAGTCTACTTTTTAAAAACCGTGCCACTATTGTTTATGGCTGTGAGTGGTACTGCACCTCACCCCCATTTATTTCTGAGGGGTTGAGCTATAAGTACTACACTAGCACTAACTTACATGTGAATACTAGAATAATCACAAGTTACCTGGTGTACATTTGTTAAGCAATTGAATGTTGGCTACTGATTGCCATTTAACATGAAGGAGCAGCTAAATATTGTGTAATTACATGCATCCAATCACAGTTCTTATTATAGCCTGTATATAGAAATATAATTATTTTACTGCCATCCAGCCATTTCTTGTAAATATCAAGAAAACTGGGCTTCCAAATGGCAAACAACAGAAGTTGTGAAACAAGATAGAAGGTGAGACTGCTGCATAACTGCAGATAGGTAAAAACCCCTCAAGAAGCTGTAATGGCAGCCACATTCATTTCCACACAGCTACTTTTAGATAATAACTTTAAGGGTATGTGCACACTGGTAGGTTTAGTGCAGGTTTAGCAGCGGAAACCGCCGGTCGGTTTCCATGCGTTTTATGTAAATTTATGTTAATCCAAAAGCGGCTTTTGGGTTAACATTAAACCCATGGAAACCGACACCCGCTGTGCACACACCGCCGGTTTACACATGCTCATCTGTTGCTAAACCGCTGGGTTCCCAGCGGGTTAGCAACGAATGAGCATGTTCTATAAACCGGCCGGTTCTGCAGCGGCTGCAAGCAGAATCGTGCTGCTTCCAGCCGCTGCATAACCGCCGCCGCTAACCCGCCCGGCACCCGCCCGTCACCCGCCGCACATACCCGCCAGGAAGCCGGTGGACGGCTGCAGAGCTTCCTGTCGGGTCCGCCCAGCCGCCCATACCCTTAGGGTACCTTCTCATGCCACAACCACGGGAGACATTTTTGGAGGCTATATTTCGTCCTGGAAATATCGCTGCCAAATTGCCTCCTTATTGCGGCGTGTATTTCGGGAATTTGGCGGCGATAAGACAAATGTCGCTGGTTTCGATTTTAGAGCAGTGCTGTAAAATCGAAACCAGGCGACATTTGTCTTATCGCCGCCAAATTCCCGAAATACACGCCGCAATAAGGAGTCAATTTGGCAGCGATATTTCCAGGACGAAATATAGCCTCCAAAAATGTCTCCCGTGGTTGTGGTGTGAGAAGGTACCCTTAAGGACAATCCCGTGTCCATATGCCCAAATAGAGAGGGTCCCTTCCCCCTCCCAGAACAAAGTTGCTCTATGAATGCAGCTTACATTATGTGTTGTCTGGTCATCCTTAAGGCCCCGTTACAAGTAGCGATATTGCTAATGATATCGCTGCAACATCACAGGTTTTGTGACGTTGCGGTGACCTCACCAGTGATATCGCTGCGTGTGACATGTAGCAGCGAACAGGCCCCTGCTGTGAGATTGCTGATCATTCCAGAATGGCCTTGACCATTTTTTCATTGTCTGTCTCCTGCTGGACATGCTGCATCGGTGTGTGTGACAGGGAAAATGACCAATGATCTCCATGCTACGCCCGTGATAGTGACAGACGGTAACAACAGTCGGGGGTCGCCGAATCAGTGAGTAGATCACCAGTGACCACTTAGCGACATTCCAGCGATCCCTGCCAGATCGTATCATTGTCGGGATCAATGGGATGTTGCTAGTTGTAACGGGGCTTTTACTCTGAGTTGGCCACACACATTGCAGTAGATCAATGTCTTTCCAAGGCAGAAAACCTACAAGAAACCCAGCAAACACAACCAGAACATAAAATTCATACATCCATTGCCTTATCAGATTCAATCCTACGATAGGACCCGAAGGCTAGAGTCACTCTTAGGAGCTTGCATCCTTTTGCAGGATGCAGTAAAGGCTCCGTTTTATTCCCTTGCCATTTTCATGGCATGTATCGTACTTGGTGACTAAATTAACACAAGCGTTAAAACATGGTACATACATGCGTTGCCCATAGTATCCCATGTTAAAAAAAACATGCGTTTTTGAATAAGCACCAAAAAACATTGCAGACCACATTTTTAGCGTAACTAGCAAAAACGCACAGTGGCAAACTTGTTGCGTTTTTTGCGTTGGAGTTTATGGCTGCGTTAACACATGCGTTTTTTCACATTTGCACATGTAATAAACATGCTTTTAGCGGATGCATGACGCAAATGTGACCCTAGCCCAACTCTAATATCAAGCATCAAGCTCATATTATTTCACTGTAGTTGTCTGATTGAATGCAGTAATAATGTTCCAAAACCACCAGAAAATCTATGCATCATCAACTGCTTGAGTGGCTTCTGGGTGCATTTTAATATTTAAAGTGTTTGTGAATCTGTATGGAGATCTCATTTAATACTTGATTATAAATCCCATGCATTTTACAGACCACCAAATATGGCTCACCAATTTTCAGCACTCACTTCTGACCAGAAGAAGGAGCTTTCAGAGATTGCTCAGCGTATTGTTAAAGATGGCTGTGGAATTTTGGCAGCAGATGAGTCTACAGGTAAGCATATATAATGCCAATGACCGGCCCTCCAACTTCAAATGTGTTTTGATCCCTCCCCAAAAGAAGGTATAGGCCTCCTCTCTTTACTTTGTAAAAATCCCTGAGCTACTCTGATTCTACCGTTTTGTTTTGTTTTTTTTCCTTTGTGCTGCACCATTCCATATTCACTTTTGTTGATTCTGGAGTTCATTATGTGAAATTTCTGCTTGTAGTCCAATTGAATTAAAGGGAAACTGACAGCTCGATTTAGGTCACTATTCTTCCACTACCAGTCCCTGCTCCTTGCTAGCTCATCCCAAACCATTCCTCTCTGACCTAAAACTGCACTATAAAGCTTATGAAAATGATTTAATAACTTACATCAGGTTTACACCATAGACTGGAATGGGCGGGCTCCAGGTCTCCATTCTTTATCCTGTTTCGAAATTCCCGTCTCCTCATAGTATGACGCGAAGCTGGACGTCAGTTCCGGTCTGATGCATTGTAGGGGCCTGGCTTTCAATATGGGCGCTGCGCATGCGCCGGAGCTTTACCATACAGCCTGACAAGCCTTACAATGCACCAGACTGAAACGGACGTCCAGCTGCATGTCGTACTATATTGAGGAGGTGGGAATTTCAATACAGGAGAAGGAATGATGATGCCCTGTGAGGGGGGGGAGAATGGAGACCCAGAGACTGCCCATTCCAGTCTACGGCGTAGACTGGATGTAAATCAATAAATCATTTTGTAGTGAAGTTTTAGGTTAGAGAGTGTCGGTTAGGGATGAGCTAGCAAGGTGCAGGGCCAGGTAGTGGTAGAATAGTGGCCTAAATCGAGCTGACAGGTTCCCTTTAAGAAGCTGTGAGCAAAGAAAGTACAATAGGGTCTTACCAGGCAAACACAGAGGAAATGAAAAAGAGCTAGTCACTCACCTTATATAGTTGTGCTGCACAACCAATATGAAAGCATGCAAAATGCGCAAACAGCTGCTGCAGAATCCACATATACGATGGCAAGCCGAAGAACCAGGAACCAGATGAGACCCATGGATAAAAATCTGCGCTGCCGTTATAAATTACTTTATCCAGAAGTAATTATAATAAAGATGGTGATTTATTCAGTGTTTCGAAGAGTGTCTCTGCTTTTTGCTCTGTGAATTTCCTGAGGAAGAAGCGGGGACAGGCTTCAAAACACATCAAATCATCTTTATTACAATTACTTCTGAATCACGTCATTTATAACAGAAGCGCAGATTATTATCCACGAGTCTCATATAGTTCCTGGTTCTCCAGCTTGTAGTCCAACTGGCCATTTCTTCAGAATAGAGGTGTTCACTTTCACCCCTCCTGCCAGATGCAGTCACAGCTGATGTAGGAGTTTGTCAGACTCTGTGGCTGTCAAGCTATGATTGGCAGACAAGAATCTTAAGAAACGCCCAGTTAGACTGCAAGTAGAGATTTCACATAATGTGCTCCAAAAGAAACAAATGTGAATATCTCTGTAATGCAGTGACACATCGCAAAACGGAAAAGAACAGCAGAGGAGCGCATAGATTTTTATTTATATAAGCAAGTGAAAGGTTCTCTTTAAGGACTTACTAAAACTGCCTTTAAAATTAGTTGAATGATCAGAGCTGGGCTTTTTATCATGCAGACTATAATGTTTCATTTCATCGATCTAACAGTACCTTTACCCTACAGTAAACACTATTATTCACCACATGGATTCCAGCTCAAGGAGAGGCTTTTTAATATTCTCTGTGACTTGATCCTATAGTGAGATATCTGCACTCTTGATGGTAAAGTAATACCGTGTTTCCCCGAAAGTAAGGCCCTGTCTTACATTCTTTTGGGGGCCAAAAGTGGCCCCCGGCCTTACTTTCGGGGGGGGGCCTTACATTGGGTGCCCCAGCAGTGTGGCCTACAGGCCCCCTCCTGCTGGGACACTGCGGGAGCGGGTCGCACGTCACGTGCGCCCGCTCATTACATATGCACTGCATCCCCCTGTCAATCAGCGACAGGGGGAGCAGTGCATTATACAGTATATATGGGCCCCCTATTGCTGGCACACTCCCCCCTGTTATGAGGCCCCCACCGCTGCTGCTGCTGAAGAGATCTTACCCTCCAGGGTCTTCTTGCAGCAGCCAGCGGCGCGTCCATCCGTCCTCTGTACTCGCTCGGCGGTCTCCCGGATCATGTGACCGGCCCGTCGCAGTCGCGATGACGTCATGCGCTGCGACGGGTCACATGATCCGGGAGACCGCCGAGCGAGTACAGAGGACGGATGGACGCGCCGCTGGCTGCTGCAAGAAGACCCTGGAGGGTAAGATCTCTTCAGCAGCAGCAGCGGTGGGGGCCTCATAACAGGGGGGAGTGTGCCAGCAATAGGGGGCCCATATATACTGTATAATGCACTGCTCCCCCTGTCGCTGATTGACAGGGGGATGCAGTGCATATGTAATGAGCGGGCGCACGTGACGTGCGACCCGCTCCCGCTCCCCCCCCCCTCCGCTAGCGGCCTTATATTGGCCCCCCCGATTGTAAGGCCTTATAATCGGGGGAGGCCTTACATTGGCAGGCCCCCCCTTTACCCCCAGGCGGCCTTACAATCGGGGGGCCTTACTATCGGGGAAACACGGTAGTAACCAACCTTTCCTTCAGGAACCATGGGCAGCCGCTTAAAGCGCATCAACGTAGAAAATACAGAAGAAAACAGACGTCTCTTCCGCAATATTCTCTTCACATCTGATGCCAAACTGAATGAACACATTGGTGGAGTCATTCTTTTCCATGAAACACTGTACCAAAAGTCTAACACTGGCGTCCCATTCCCCAAACTCCTGAAGGATCTTGGCATCATTGTAGGAATCAAGGTCCGTCTTCTACACTTCTTTCTCCTGTAGAGTTATGATCTGTGATGGCGTCTGTCTGAATTGTCTCATCTGCCCTGTCTTTCACAGGTAGATAAAGGCACAGCTGTCCTTGCTGGGTCTGACGGAGAGACCACCACTCAGGGTCAGTACCTGGATCTTTAAAAACTTCTGCAATCTGGTTCTTACCAACAATCCTCCATGCCCCTTCCAAAACTTTGGTTGTTACAATTTCAGGTCTAGATGGACTTGGAGAGAGATGTGCTCAGTACAAAAAAGATGGTGCTGACTTTGCCAAGTGGCGATGTGTGCTGAAAATCACAGACCATGCACCCTCAAGTCTTGCCATTTGCGAAAATGCTAATGTGTTGGCGCGCTATGCAAGCATATGCCAGCAGGTAATTGTTTTCATTGCAATTTCTTACTTTTGGTTGTATTTATTTCTGTCTAGTATCTCTATATCTTGGCTTCTGGTATTATCTGTATTTCATCTGGCACAATTTCAAAAGAACACTCCTCTTGAACTCTGGCACGTATATCCTGTACACATAGGAAAGTGCTGATTAAGCAGCAGTAGTGGCAGTTATTAACCCTACCAGACCTTGCATAAAAGATAAAATGTAGCAAGCTCAGTGTTCTGATGCAAGCAGACTTTCCCACAAGCCCACAAGGTCTTTTTAGTTTATACCTGTGGACCAATGAAATACTAATTTTGGAGCATCTTTTCTTTGCTCTGTTCCTCTGATATTCAGCCTAGGTACATAATTAACAAATAACCAGGTACAAGGTATTCCCATACAATATGACGAACTGGTCATCAGAAAGGATTGTGCGTGCCAGGCAGTGTTTATATATATGTGTGTGTGTGTATAATATATATATATATACACAGAGGCAGCTCATTGGCCAATGAGCTCATAGTATGCAAATAGCACGTGCTGAACATTTGAATTTCGCGCCAAGTTGCAGCCCGACGTAAGTGGCGCGTGATCGCCGCTTCCGCAGGTATGCACGGTCCGGCAAACGGTGGACCCAGCGCGCGCGAGCCAGCCGGGAGATGACCAGCATTAGCTGGTCGTCTCCTGGCTGGTGAGCCGCTAACCGGAGCTCAGCCGCGGCTACCTGCGGCACAGAGGTCCGCGGCGAGCCAGCCGGGAGATGACCGGCGTCTGCCGGTCATCTCCAGGCTGCTCGCAGCGGTGGTGCACTTCGAGGCATTCAAACCGCGCGCCAATCTGCAGTACTCTTCTGATTGGTCGCCACGCTAAATGCGGTGACCAATCAGAATAGCGGAACGAGCTATGCCGCCATTTTTCACATACACTGAGTACAGTGTATGTGAAATATGGCGCCATAGAGCGCGCCGCTCTTCTGATTGGTCGCCACCATGAATGCGGCGACCGCGCTGAACACGGCGACCAATTGGTCGCCGCGTTCAGCGCCGACCAATCAGAGCAGCGGCATTCAAACTGCGTGCCGCTTCTCTGATTGGTCGGCGCTGAAAGTGGCGACCAATCAGGATAGCGGCATGCGCCATATTTCAAATACACTGTACTCAGTGGTTAGCACTGTATATGGTGGCTCAGTGGTTAGCACTGTATATGGTGGCTCAGTGGTTAGCACTGTATATGGTGGCTCAGTGGTTAGCACTGTATATGGTGGCTCAGTGGTTAGCACTGTATATGGTGGCTCAGTGGTTAGCATTGTATGGTGGCTCAGTGGTTAGCATTGTAGGGTGATTCAGTGGTTAGCACTGTATATGGTGGCTCAGAGGTTAGCACTGTATATGGTGGCTCGGTGGTTGGCACTGTATGGTGGCTCAGTGGTTAGCATTGTATGGTGGTCAGTGGTTAGCATTGTATGGTGGCTCAGTGGTTAGCACTGTACATGATGGCTCAGTGGTTAGCACTGTATATGGTGGCTCAGTGGTTAGCATTGTATAGTGGCTCAATGGTTAGCATTGTATGGTGTCTCAGTGGTTAGCATTCAGGAGCAGACTAAGGATAGCCAGGGCCCGGGGCTGTTCAGACTCTGTGGGCCCCCCATGTGACGGTGTCATGAAGTAATAGCGCCCCTATGCATATCAACCTTAAATTTAATTAATGAATGACAAACAACACTCCAAATTGTTTGGTATAAATTAATTTATTTAACTTAAATAAAACATTGGTAGGGTTTCTTTGCCAAGTTTAATTCATATATCCAACTCATGAATGAATATCATCAATAATAAATAACTTCCATTAACTTGAATAAATAATTGAATCCATAAAAATGTATTTAATTTAATTCCTTAAGGATCCACCCAAATTATTGGATGACCCGGACCTCTGACAAAGAACCCAACCGATTTCATCAAATATCATCAAAACAAATGGGGCGGGAGTGCGGGGCTTCTTCAAACTCCTGAGGTAAAGTGATGTTCCTGACAGGAACCGTCACCTTATATGGTATTGGCCCCCACCCATCCCCCCTTGCCTTAACCAATCACCGTTTGTATTCTTTAGGCGCGCAAACAGATGTTTACAGTGCACCTCCCACTTTACTACAAGCCTTTATTAACCCTTTAGTGACCAAATGAAAGAATATCTTTTTGATAAGAGGCGCATTCCCTCATGAAGTCACCATTTTTATTAATGGTGCCTTTCCATGAAGTAATAGCGCCCCTATGCATATCAACCTTAAATTTAATTAATGAATGACAAACAACACTCCAAATTGTTTGGTATAAATTAATTTATTTAACTTAAATAAAACATTGGTAGGGTTTCTTTGCCAAGTTTAATTCATATATCCAACTCATGAATGAATATCATCAATAATAAATAACTTCCATTAACTTGAATAAATAATTGAATCCATAAAAATGTATTTAATTTAATTCCTTAAAGGGATCCTGTCACCCCCAAAACACCTGCTAACCTATTAAAACCTGTCCCTAGAGCATATTAACACTTTCCCTACACTATTTCTACCTCCTAAATGCAGTAAATGACATTGACTAAAAACGTTTTATAAGTACCTGATTAGTGATGATAATGAGTGACTATCTATTCATAGTCACTCATCAAGACTGCCCCTCTGCTTCATAGCACGCCTCCATAGGCGTGATCGTCCTCCTAGATTAAAATTGCAGCCTCCCCGCTGTGCCCTGTGTCGTAGGAGGCTGCTGTGTGGCTTGTGACGCGATCCGCGTCATTCCCGGCGCCCTGTGACGTATTTACAGCGGCGCCGCGCTGTTAGCTTCAAAATGTGCACTGCGCATGCGCATTGGGCATGCGCAGTGCGCATTTTGAAGCTAACAGCGCGGCGCCGCTGTAAATACGTCACAGGGCGCCGGGAATGACGCGGATCGCGTCACAAGCCACACAGCAGCCTCCTACGACACAGGGCACAGCGGGGAGGCTGCAATTTTAATCTAGGAGGACGATCACGCCTATGGAGGCGTGCTATGAAGCAGAGGGGCAGTCTTGATGAGTGACTATGAATAGATAGTCACTCATTATCATCACTAATCAGGTACTTATAAAACGTTTTTAGTCAATGTCATTTACTGCATTTAGGAGGTAGAAATAGTGTAGGGAAAGTGTTAATATGCTCTAGGGACAGGTTTTAATAGGTTAGCAGGTGTTTTGGGGGTGACAGGATCCCTTTAAGGATCCACCCAAATTATTGGATGACCCGGCCCAACAGGGACTCTGCTAAACGGCAGAGGCCCCCCCCACAAAGCCACCCGACCAATGTTCAACCATAGTTTGGAAGTCTAAATTCAATATGTCATATCCTACAGCAGAAAGGTGTATGGCATCTCTGCCATACAAACCCACTTCAAATCCTTCCAACTCGAGATGTCGGAAGCAAAAACCACCAATTTCAGGCAAAAATCTAGATAGATCCCTGTTCACTCCCCTCTTTATCTTCTCCATAAACAGTGACCCGTCTGCTTTCCAACTGAGACGGGAGACTATCTCGGAAAAACACAAAGAGGCTGAAGGAAAAAGGTGCGAGATCCAAGCCAGATCTCGCTTAACCTGTTTCAATAAATCCGATGATCTAAATTTGCCTAAATCATTGCCCAATAAATGTAGAATCAAGAGATCTGGCATAGGGAATTTAAAGCATAAATCTAATAAAACCTGTTTCAATTGGCACCACCGAAGACCTCTAACTCCATGCCAATAAATTTGTATTGCTGATAAATGATAAATTAGCAGAATAAGTCCTCTGTTGCGCTCGGTGATGCGCCCAATAAACATAGGAATGACCCACGATCCAAACGCATTTATGGCCTGTAAAATAAAGAATTAACAAGTGAATAACAAATTTGGGCGAACATAAAGTTTATACCTACTAGATTTCCACCTTCCTATCTTCTTAATATGCTCCTCATCCAAACCGTACTGGGCAGCCTCAGTGGCTGCCCCAATTCTGAACGAATGAGCGGTAATATGTAGAGTTCAAATGCAACGAGTTTAAATACTTCCTAAGCACCGCAGAAAACTGAAAGACTGTAACGGGAACACCCGAATTATGAAGAAAAAGATGTGGAAAACCATGAGGACGAATAGACAACCAACGTCTCATGTTATCGACTGGGCAAATGGACAAATCTTGCAACGCATGCAAGATAATTTCAGCACCTTTTCCTTCCAAATCAGTTTTAGATCGCCGAAGGAACATCACCAACTTATCAGATGTGACCAATACATCCGAAAAATAAAATCCAGGTGAACCAAAACGGCTTGCAGCTAACAACTCACTAACTCTCATAGCCGAAAAAAACAAAGTAACAAAAATTGCATTGAATAGGGTGCTTTCAAATTCATCGAAACAAACTAACTTGGAAACCTCACACAATTTCCGTAAAAGTTCAACCGTAACAGGGCGTCTGGAGTCCACAGAAAAACCTTCCTTTTTAAAGCCTTTTAGAAACTGTCTAACAGAAAAAAGAGACGTCAAAGGAGGAATATTCTACAATTTCAAGAAAAAGGAAATACCAGCCACTACTTTAGACAATGCGGGATGAGAGATCCCGTCTTGTGCACAAAACGTCAAAAATAGCAATGCACATTCGGATTCGCAGGATACCGGATCAAAACCACGTTCCTTGGAAAAAATCTTCCAACGCTCCCAAGAACGGGAATAATCAGCCCACGTTCGTGGAGCGATGGACTGAGAAATATAACGGGAAGCCAGATTCAGATCACGTCCAAAAGAGATGCTGGAACAAAAATTCTCTTTCCGCATGACATCGGAAAACGGGACAGAAATTCTTCTATGCGCTGAAAAGACAAGAAAACACCAACCTCATCTTCATAAAAAGGCCTATAAGAGACCTTCAGCCAGATATTATGTTGAAGTAACACCAACATCAGTAATCTCAGCACTTTAGAGACCATGGTATTTTTTGATGACATAGTGTTTAAAGCAAAAGAAAAACCTTTAGAGGAAGACAATAATAAAATCCGCTTATTGCTCAGGGAATGACCCCATACTGAAAATAGCAAGAAGACCGAAAAAATTTCAAGAAGAACCAAAGAAAATTCTTTATCATGAAATGAACCAGGCCAAGTCTCAGAAAACCATTGACCATTATAAAAACCGCCAGTTCCAGAAGAAGAGGCTGAAGAAAACAGACGCAAGGTGCTTGACAACTGGAACTCAGACTGCCATGCAGAAATTCCATTAAACTCATCGATAAAACGAGACCAAATCCACAGATCTTCTTTCAAGTCCGCAGAAACAAGTATCCTGGAAAAAGGAGAAGTGTGTCCGGCCGTAGCATTGTACAGCCGACGCATGAACACTCTCCCAATAGGAATAATGCGTAATGCAAAATTAAGGGATCCAAGCAAAGCCTGAAACTCCTTCAAAGAAGCATATTCCCGTCTCAAAAATTCACCGACCAGCCGTCTGAGCTTGTTCAGCTTTTCAGCTGGAAGGCGACAACACATGGATGCTGAATCGATCTCAATCCCTAAAAATTCTATACAAGTACAGGGAAGGACCGTTTTCTCTTCAGCAATAGGAACACCGAAAGAAGACATGAGAGACAAAAAACGCTCAATCAATTGAGAACAAACATCTGACCGAGGGGGGCCTAAAAATAAAAAATCATCCAAATAGTGAAGTACACGACCGTGTGGGTAAAGAAACGTAACACACCAATGAAGGAAAGAAGAAAAAATCTCAAAATAAAAACAAGACAAAGAAAAACCCATCGGGAGGCAGCGGTCAAAGAAAAAGGAACCTTCAAAAGTAAAACCCAATGAACAAAAACCCGAAGGATGGACAGGCAATAAACGAAACGCAGCCTGAATATCGGTCTTCGCCAATAAGGCATCTTGACCCAAATCCCGAAGGAAATCAACCGCCATGTCGAATGACGCGTAATGTACCGATGCGTCGTCTTTATTCACCTGATCATTCAAGGACTGACCAGGTGGAAAAGACAAATGATGAATAAGGCGGTAAGATCCTTTCTCTTTCTTGGGAACCACCCCAAGCGGGGAAATCTGAAAATTTTCAAAAGGGGGATGAGAAAAAGGACCCGAACACCTCCCCAACTGTAATTCCTTAAGAATCTTATCCCTCACTACCTCAGGAAACCTAGAAGCAGAGGGTAAATTGCCAATAACCGTACATCCCAGCTGGTCAAAAGCAGGAACCATAAAACCGTAGGAAAAACCTTCAAGCAGGAGTAGAGCCTTCCCCTTGTCTGGGTACCGCCTTAGGAACGGTAGCATTTCTGCTACCTTCACTGGCGTTCCCGCCCGCGAGAAATGGCTCCTTAGGATTAACTCCTTGCTGTCCTTGAGCATACTTTTTAAAACATTTGACCATGGGATGAGCCCCCCCACAAGTAGAACACTCATGTTTGTAACGACAATTGTGGAGCCACTTGCAGGAGGACTCATTGAACGCGAAGCATAAGCCCTTTCTAATCTGCTGAGAAACAGGCTGCTTCGCTACAGAGGGTTGTCGCTGCGGAACTAATACCTGTAACCACAAACCTACATCTTTCACCCCCCATTTCAAAGAGGGGTGAATGGACAATTTCTGCCGAAAACCCTCATCATATAACAACCACGAAACGCCCCCAAAGTGACGATAGGCCTCCAACACGATATCTATGTGTTGGAGGAGCCCAGCACAGGGGACAATGGTCTTTTCGCATAAAACAGCTGCATATATTAAAAAAGCTTGGAGCCAAGAATTGAAGGACTTAAAGACCTTCTTTTTATCAGCCTCCTCAGCTTTATCCATTCTGAAAGAATCTTTGCTGGGTAGCAATGCAAAAAGATCCATGTACTCCCCAGCCCAAATTCCTTCTTTAACAGAAGAGGCCAAGTGAAATCCCAACAGTGAGATCTCACAAGGTAATGCCTCTTTGAATAATGCTCCTGGGACTTGAGCCTTGGGAGGGGGTCGTACAATACTACCAATCCCCTCAGCCGGGCCTGTCAAACCCCTAAGTGCCTCCCTCACCGCTGAATTAACTACATCAGCAATAGAGGATGCTGACACATTAACCCCAGACACAGGGTACACTGATATCTCACCCTCCACTGAACTGTCAAGCGAAGGGAATCTCCATTCTTGTCCAGACGTCGTTGGATCAGGTGGCAGCTGCCCTTGATGAGCCTGTGATAGAGCCGTTCCTCCATGGTTGGATGAAGCCGTAGTCACTGTCGGGTCCCATACCTCCGTCACCGACGCCGCTGTAACTCTGCTCCTGTGCTGTGGCCTTGGTACCGCCTCTTGAAGAATCATTGCAGACGCTACCTGCCCTTGTCTCACATCACCTATATCTGAACTGTGAGCAGCTGGCACCGGAACTGGTTGATTCACCAGGTCCTGGCCCCTTCCAGGGCCGCGCGGAACATGTCCAGCCCCTTCATGAGTGCAGACAAAGCCGGCCTCTTCCGGCCTTGACTCCTTCTATTCCCGCTGGGGGAGGTGAAGGAGAAGGAGGCCGAGTCCTCCTGGACCTCTCACTGCGCCGAGGAGCCCTCTCTCCCTCCCGGACTTCCCCTTCCTCCAAAGGGTCCGGGGTTGCTGACACCTGCGCTGTCGCAGCTGAAGAATCCTCTGCCAAACAACGGAGCAGCCACTCTCTTCCCCCTCCAGAGCTTGCCCTATCCAGCAAACGGCCCAACAACTCCTCCATGTTCATATGCTTCTTCAAACTCCTGAGGTAAAGTGATGTTCCTGACAGGAACCGTCACCTTATATGGTATTGGCCCCCACCCATCCCCCCTTGTCTTAACCAATCACCGTTTGTATTCTTTAGGCGCGCAAACAGATGTTTGCAGTGCACCTCCCACTTTACTACAAGTCTTTATTAACCCTTTAGTGACCAAATGAAAGAATATCTTTTTGATAAGAGGCGCATTCCCTCATGAAGTCACCATTTTTATTAATGGTGCCTTTCCATTATCATATACCCGAAACAGATTATTTTGGAAAAATAGTTGTCAAGGGAAACTATAACCTGCAAAACATCCATTGATCTAGTAAATCTACCCTTCAGTTAAAAAAAAAAAAAAAAAAAAGGCAAAAAAAGCAATAAAAAAGCTGCATTTTTGCCACAAAAATGCACCAAAACCTAACCAGAAATGTTGCTGTGCACTTTTTTTTTAGTCTTTATTGCTTCAAATGGTTGAAAAAAATAAAGCAAAAACGCTGAAATAATTAACATGCTGCTTCTTTTAAAAACGCTGCAGAAATGAAGTGTTCCATTTAAAGCAAGAAAAAAACAGCAGGTGTGTGTGAATGAGATTTCTGGAATCTTATAGGTTTTGCTGGTGCTGTAAAAAAGTTTATTAGCATGGATTTGCATAAATCCAATTAAAAATGCCCTGTGTGAACTTCAACAATTATAGCACTGAGGTAAACAACATCAAATACTGAACATCTGCACAAGGCCTTACAAATTCTGAGTTAAAACCTCACCAAATACAGTCATGGCCAAAAGTTTTGAGAATGACACCAAAATTATATTTTCACATGATCTGCTGCCCACTGGTTTTTATTTGTGCTTGTCTGATGTTTATATCACATACAGAAATATAGTTGCAATCATATTATGAGTACCAAAAGGTTATAGTGACAGAATGAGTTAATGCAGCAAGTCAATATTTGCAGTGTTGACCCTTCTTCAGGACCTCTGCAATTCTCCCTGGCATGCTCTCATCAACTTCTGGACCAAATCCTGAATGATAGCAGTGCATTCTTGCATAATCAATGCTTGCATTTTGGCAGAATTTGTTGGTTTTTGTTTGTCCACCCGTCTCTTGATGATTGACCACAAGTTCTCAATGGGATTAAGATCTGGGGAGTTTCCAGGCCATGGACCCAAAATCTCTATGTTTTGTTCCCTGAGCCATTTACCGTATATACTCGTGTATAAGCCGACCCGTGTATAAGCCGACCCCCCTACTTTTGCCCCTAAAACCTGGGAAAATCTATTGACTCGTGTATAAGCCGAGGGTGGACCCCAGCACAGGTATACAACCCCCAGCAGTGTGGTATACAGCAGCCTCCCCAGTGGTATATACAGCAGCAGCCCCAGTGGTAGTATACAGCAGCCCCAGTGGTAGTATACAGCAGCCCCAGAGGTATATACAGCAGCCCCAGTGGTAGTATACAGCAGCAGCCCCAGTGGTAGTATACACGCAGCCCCAGTAGTATATACAGCCCCAGTGGTAGTATACACACAGCCCCAGTAGTATATACAGCCCCAGTGGTAGTATACACGCAGCCACAGAGGTATATACAGCAGCCCCAGAGGTATATACAGCCCCAGTGGTAGTATACAGCAGCCCCAGTGGTATATACAGCCCCAGTGGTATATACAGCCCCAGTGGTAGTATACAGCAGCCCCAGTGGTATATACAGCCCCAGTGGTATATACAGCCCCAGTGGTAGTTTACACGCAGCCCCAGTAGTATATACAGCCCCAGTGGTATATACAGCATCAGTGGTAGTATACATGCAGCCCCAGTAGTATATACAGCCCCAGTGGTAGTATACAGGGCCCCAGCAGGGCCCCCCTCATAGTTTGGCACCCCCACCTCACATGCTGGCCCCCCTTCCCGCATGAAGCGCTGCGCATATACATTACCAGGATATCAGCTGTCACCCTCCGGTGGCGGATCGCGGCTCCTGGGCTCCGGGCTCCATCTTCCTCTCTGTCTTCCTGCTTTGTGGCAGAGGGGAAGATGGAGCCCAGGAGCCGCGATCCGCCACCGGAGGGTGACAGCTGATATCCTGGTAATGTATATGTGCAGCGCTGCATGCGGGGGGGGGGCCAGCATGTGAGGTGGGGGCGCCAAACTTTGAGGGGGGCCTGTATGACTCGCGTATAAGCCGAGGGGGGGACTTTTCAGCCCAATTTTTTGGCTGAAAAACTCGGCTTATACGCGAGTATATACGGTAGTTATCACCTTTGCTTTATGGCAAGGTGCTCCATCATGCTGGAAAAGGCATTGTTGGGCGCCAAACTGCTCTTGGACGGTTGGGAGAAGTTGCTCTTGGAGGACATTCTGGTACCATTCTTTATTCATGGCTGTGTTTTTAGGCAAGACTGTGAGTGAGCCGATTCCCTTGGCTGAGAAGCAACCCCACACATGAATGGTATCAGGATGCTTTACAGTTTGCATGAGACAAGACTGGTGGTAGTGCTCACCTCTTCTTCTCCGAATAAGCTGTTTTCCAGATGTCCCAAACAATCGAAAAGGGGATTCATCAGAGAAAATGACTTTACCCCAGTCCTCAGCAGTCTACTCCCTGTACCTTTTGCAGAATATCAGTCGGTCCCTGATGTTTTTTCTGGAGAGAAGTGGCTTCTTTGCTGCCCTCCTTGAAACCAGGTCTTGCTCAAAGAGTCTCCGCCTCACAGTGCGTGCAGAAGCTCTCACACCAGCTTGCTGCCATTCCTGAGCAATCTCAGCACTGCTGGTAGTCCGATCCCGCAGCTGAAACAGTTTTAAGATACGGTCCTGGCGCTTGCTGGTTTTTCTTGGGCACCCTGGAGCCTTTTTGACAACAATAGAAGCTCTCTCCTTAAAGTTCTTGATGATGCAATAGATTGTTGACTGAGGGGCAATCTTTCTAGCTGCGATACTCTTCCCTGTTAGGCCATTTTTGTGCAGTGCAATGATGGCTGCACGTGTTTCTTTAGAGATAACCATGGTTAACTGAAGAGAAACAATGATACCAAGCACCAGCCTCCTTTTAAAGTGTCCAGTGGTGTCATTCTTACTTAATCATGACTGATCGCCAGCCCTGTCCTCATCAACACCCACACCTGTGTTAATGGAACAATCACTAAAACGATGTTAGCTGCTCCTTTTAAGGCAGGACTGTAATGATGTTGAAATGTGTTTGGGGGGTTAAAGTTCATTTTCTAGGCAAATATTTACTTTGCAAATAATTGCTGTTAAGCTGATCACTCTTTATGACATTCTGGAGTATATGCAAATTGGCATTAGAAAAACTGAAGCAGTAGACTTTGTAAAAATTCAAATTTGTATAATTCTCAACTTTTGGCCTGACTGTACTCAGCGTGTGAACGAGGCCTTAGGGTATGTACTCACGGTCCGGAGGAGCTGAGTGTTGGATGCAGTTCCTCCGGACCTGAGTGAAGCCGCCGTTACCCGTAGGGAGACCGCAGCCGCCCTGTACTCACGTGTACGGTGGGTGCGGGACGGCTTCTCCCTCCGTGCACCCTATCGCAGCCGCTTCCGACTCCACAGCATGAAATAAACATGCTGTCGGACAAACAGAATGCTGGCAACCCGCACCGCAGCTCCAAAGACGCTGCGGGCGGGTTACACATAGGGAGGATGGGATTTCTTGAAATCCCATTCCCTATGCTTATACTGTACTACACAGCGTTTTGGACGCAACGCAAAGATACTGCGTCCAAAATGCTGTGTATCCTTATCGTGAGGATGCACCCTTACAGATACTGAAGTAAAACTCACAATCCAGTGTGCAGGAGCTTACAGATACGAAGAAACGACAATACACGGTGTGCACAAGGTCTTACAGCTATTGAAGTAAAAAACTCACCAAATACTCAGCGTGTGCACAAGGCCTTAAGGTACCTTTACACGCCGCTACGGAAGGTTGAGAGCAACCTGGTTTCGGAGACAAATGTATCTTGCACTGACAAATCAACCCGAGGTAGCGGCATGTAAAGTAGGTTGTTGCCACCCGTCACTTTCGGCACCTGTTTCAGAGCAGTGCTCTAAAACAGGTTGATTTCAACCCGATGGTAGCGGCGTCTAATAGGTACGGTGATGGTGGGTTTACATGTCCCGATATCGGCGTCCAACTCCGACCAAAAGTCACGTGGTTCGTGCGTTGGACCCGATATCGTTCGTGCGTTGTATGGTGTAAATGACCAATGCGATGCACGAACGATGTCAAACCGATATCGGGGGTCGAATGAGCGTGCTATTCAACGGCCCGATATCAGATGCAGGTTGGAGCCGGATTGCGCTGTGTAAACATCCAACTCCGATGTGAACTACAACGTCCCCCATTCACTCCCATGTTAAATGGTCGTTCCTGGGTCGGGGGGCGTAGACATCGTAGAGACGTTGTATCCCAATATCGTGCTGTGTAAACCTCCGATGCGATTCTTGGAAATGTGGCCAGAAAAAGCGCGCTCCTGCTCCCTTTGGAGCGTGTAAACCCACCATAAGGTTTTTTCGCCACCTAGTTAACTCCCTGGGGCGTGACACAGACTCCGGGAAACCGCCCCCTTCAGCGATCATTGGTGGAAGCTCCTGCGTTATGATTGGTTGTCGCTGCATAGGGCGGCATATTTAAGGAGCTGACCAGTCACACTACACATTTGCTCTAGCGTCATGTATCAGCCATCCTTCCTGCGCTGGCTGGCCAATCATGATGCCATTGCATTTTCCAATCATCGTACGAGCGTCTCGTAATCCACAATTCTGGCACGCCTATGTGTTGTCCCTGCTGCCCCAGGTCCTCCCATATTACCTTCTGTAGCGGCGTGTAAATGAGGGAAGGTGCTCTACAGGAGGTAACTTCAGGCACCCGGCGGTGCCTCCAGGGATAGATTAAACCTTCTGTAGAGCACTTTATAGTGGGTGTAAAGGCGGTATCGGGTACCGTTTGCAACCGTTGGTACATGCACGTGAGACACCCGGGTGTTGCTAACCTTCTGTAGCGGCGTGTAAAGGTACCTTTACAGATACTGAGGTAAAAACTCACCAAATACACAGCGTGTGCGTGAGGCCTTACAGATACTGAGGTAAAAACTCACCAAATACTCAGCGTGTGCACAAGGCCTTACAAATACTGAGGTAAGAACCAACCAAATACTCAGCGTGTGCACGAGGCCTTACAGATACTGAGGTAACAACTCACCAAATACTCAGCATGTGCACGAGGCTTTACAGATACTGAGGTAACAACTCACCAAATACTCAGTGTGTGCAGAAGGCCTTACAGATACTGAAGTAAAACTCACCAAATACTCAGCATGTGCACGAGGCCTTACAGATACTGAGGTAAGAACCAACCAAATACTCAGCGTGTGCACGAGGCCTTATGGTGGGTTTACACGTCGCGATATCGGCGTCCAACTCCGACTCAACTCCGACCAAAAGTCACGTGGTTCGTGAGTTGGACCCGATATCGTTCCTGCGTTGTACGGTCTGAACATCTGATATGATGCAGGAACGATGGCAAAACGATATCGGGGGTCGACAATGAGCGTGCTATTTAACCGCCCGATATCGGATGCCAGTTGTAGCCGCATCGTCCCATCTGACAGCCCAACTCCGATGTGTACTGCCACGTCACCCATTGACTCCCGTGTTAAATGGTCATCCCTGGGTTGGGGGGGCGTACACATCGTCGGGACGTTGTATCCCGATATCGAGCTGTCTAAACCAGCGATGCGATGGCGGGAAAAGCGCGCTCCCGAGTCGTTGGCTACAATATCGGCCCGATATCGCACGTGTAACCACCATACAGATTGAGGTAACAATCACAAATACTCAGGGCACGAGGCTTACAGATACTGAGGTAACAACTCACCAAATACTCAGTGTGTGCACGAGGCCTTAGGCGGCCGTCACACGCTTCAATATCGATAGCGATATTGTTAGCGATCACGTGCACGTGCGATCGCTAACAATATCGTTCACATCGCTGGTGAGCTGTCACACAGGCAGACTCACCAGCGATGTGGAGCAGCGAGATAACTGGTAACTATGGTACACATCGGGTTACTAGGCGCCGCGCGGCGCTTAGTAACCCGACGTTTACCATAGATACCATCTCCCAGCATAGGCTCTGCCGCTGGGAGATCGTTCATCGTGGTGTCACACACCACGATGAGGCAGATTGATCAAGCGTTTATCACTTGATATGAGCTCCGGCTCACAAATTTGCGATCTAACGATCAAGCGATTTTACATTGTAAAATCGCTTGATTGCACGCAGCGATGCACAAACGATATCGCTTAAGCGATCAAAAAGCAGATCGCTTAAGTGATATCGTGCAGGAAATTGATGCGTGTGACGGCCCGCCTTACATATGCTGATAAAAACTCACCAAATACTCAGCGTGTGCACAAGGCCTTACAGATACTGCGGTAAAAACTCACCAAATACTCAGTGTGTGCAGGAGGCTTTACAGATACTGAAGTAAAACTCACCAAATACTCAGCGTGCACGAGGCCTTACAGATACTGAGGTAAGAACCCACCAAATACTCAGCGTGTGCACGAGGCCTTACATATACTGAGGAAAAAAATAACCAAATACTCAGCGTGTGCACGAGGCCTTACAGATACTGAGGTAAAAACCTCACCAAATACTCAGCGTGTGCATGAGACCTTACAGATACTGAGGAAAAAAATAACCAAATACTCAGCGTGTGCACGAGGCCTTACAGATACTGAGGTAAGAACCCACCAAATACTCAGCGTGCGCACAAGGCCTTACATGTACTGAGGTAAAAACTCACCAAATACTCAGTGTGTGCACGAGGCCTTACGGATACTGAGGTAAAACCTCACCAAATACTCAGTGTGTGCACGAGGCCTTATGGCCACTTTACACACACCAACTTATCTGTCCAACTTCTGAACAACTTACTGGTTGCAGTGAAATCATGGACACATTGCTCCATTTTGTGACTGTGTACAAATGGAACAATGTGTCCATGATTTCATTGCAACCAGTAAGTTGTTCAGAAGTTGGACAGATAAGTTGGTGTGTGTAAAGTGGCCCTTAGGCAGCCGTCACACGCTTCAATTTAATGCACGATATCGCTTAAGCGATCTGCTTTTTGATCGCTTAAGCGATATCGTTTGTGGATCGCTGCGTGTAATCAAGTGATTTTACAATGTAAAATCGCTTGATCGTTGGATCGCAAATTTGTGAGCCGGAGCTCATATCAAGCGATAAACGCTTGATCAATCTGCCTCATCGTGGTGTGTGACACCACGATGAACGATCTCCCAGCGACAGAGCCTATGCTGGGAGATGGTATCTATGGTAAACGTCAGGTTACTAAGCGCCGCGCGGCGCCTAGTAACCCGATGTGTACCATAGTTACCAGCGATCTCGCTGCTCCCACATCGCTGGTGAGTCTGTCTGTGTGACAGCTCACCAATGATGTGAACGATATTGTTAGCGATTGCGCGTGCACGTGATCGCTAACAATATCGCTCACAACATTGAAGCGTGTGACGGCCGCCTAACAGATACTGAGGTAAAACCTCACCAAATACTCAGTGTGTGCAGCAAAAAGTAACACAAACAGGTGATGTCAATGTGATGTTTTTTTGCTCAAAAAAAAAAAAAGGAATCCATTTCAGCTGCAAAAAAATGCACCAAAAATGTATCTCCTAAATGAAGTACAAACACACTGTGGGCATAAAGCTTTACAGTTGTGGATAAAATTAGGTGTGGACTGAAATTACATGGCCCGTATAAATGCTGCTGCTGCACACTGTGACCCACTGCCCCTCCATCTTGGATAGTCACTTGTGAAATAGCTGTGCATGCTGTGGTCCATTGCATACTGATACATGATTCAAGCAAATTATCCAGCTAAAAGGGGCACACACAGCATACAGGGGCATTTCACATGTGACTATCCAAGATGGAGGGGCAGTGTGTGCAGCAACAGCATTTATGATCATTTGCACCATGTAGAGTCCTCCACTGTCTCCCATACCCTGACCAAGTGACCCCACATTAATACAAATACTCTGTTTGTCTTTTACCCCTGAAGCGCAGCAACAGGATTAACACTCACTGCACCACACGCTATACACACAGCACCCACTATACACACAGCACACACTCACTGCACACAGTATACACACAGCACACACTATACACTCACTGCACACAGTATACACACAGCACACACTATACACACAGCACACACTCACTGCACACAGTATACACACAGCACACACTATACACACAACATAGCACACACAGTATACAGACAGCACACACTATACACACAACACACTCACTGCACACAGTATACACAAAGCACACACTATAAACACAACACACAGCACACACTATACAAACAACACAGCCCACACTATACACACAGCACACACTACAAACAACACACAGCACACACTATATACACAGCACACACTCACTGACACACAGCACAGTATACACAATATACACACACAGCACACACTCACTGCACACAGTATACACACAGCGCACACACTATACACACAGCACACAGCGCACACACTATACACACAGCACACACTGCACACACTATACACACAGCACGCACTATACAAACAACACACACTATACACACATCACACACTCACTGAACACACAGCACACACTCACTGCACAGTATACACACACTATACACAACACACTCACTGCACACACTATACATACTGTACACATTGCACACACTATACACAGCACACACTCACTGCACAGTATACACAGCACACACTCACTGCATACACTATACACACAGCACACACTATACACACAACACACACTCACTGCACACACTATACACACTGCACACACTCACTGCACACAGTATACACAACACACTCACTGCAAACACTATACACACAGCACACATTACACACACTATACACACAGGCACCTTCCTCCTCTGTGCTGTAGATGATTGTATTCAGCCAGGCCCAGGAAGGAGTGAGGCAGGTGATGACTGTGGGAGGAGAGCAGGCCAGGTCGGCAGACTTAGCTCCTCTCCAGCAGGCTTAGAGGTGGTGCCATATGTCTCCTCCAGGTCCAGCATGCACCCACGTTCTCTCTGCTACGTCCTCCTCCAGGTTATGACTGTGGGAGGAAAGCAGGCCAGGTCGGCAGACTGAGCTCCTCTGCGGCAGGCCGCACTGCCGCATGTATCCTCCAGGCTTCAGCAGTCACCCGACACCCGCGGTCTCTCTGCTAAGTCCTCCCGCACTGGAGACAGGAGGGGCGGGGCAGCCACCGCCTCAGCTACCATATGCTCAAATTCAGTGCCGCGGTGCCTGCTCGCCGCTGCATTGTGCGGATTATAATGGGGGCAGTGTACCATGGGCCCCACCAGAGACCTGGGCCCGGGGCGGTCGCCCATATTGTCCTCATTATAATCCGCCACTGTTAGCATTGTATGGTGGCTCAGTGGTTAGCACTGTATATGATGTCTCATTTTTTAGGTGGCTCAGTGGTTAGCACTGTATATGATGTCTCATTGTTTAGGTGGCTCAGTGGTTAGCTCTGTATATGATGACTCATTATTTAGGTGGCTCAGTGGTTAGCATTGTATATGGTGGCTCAGTGGTTAGCATTGTATGGTGGCTCAGTGGTTAGCATTGTAGGGTGACTCAGTGGTTAGCACTGTATATGGTGGGTCAGTGGTCAGCACTGTATATGATGTCTCATTGTTTCTTTGATTTAAGTGAGTCCTCCCACTGAGAAATAGTAAAAATGGAGGCTTAGCTGAGCCCAAGGAAAGAGTGACAAGGTAGGATAGGGACGCATCAGATCTAAAATCACCTTGGAGCTGGTTGATGGGCAAACAGGTATTGGTCAATATGTGTACCAAGAACCTTAGATTATAAAGATAAAATATCCAAAAAATACATAGACGATAGACACATAGGTAGGTGATAGATAGATATCGTGTACTCCTTGCATTGTTGTTAAATCTTCATAAATAAACTACTCACATATTCTAGACTACCCGATGCATTAGAATCGGGCCACCATCTAGTATATATATATAATCTCAGTACAGACCAAAGGTTTGGACTCACCTTCTCATTCAAAGAGTTTTCTTTATTTTCATGACTATGAAAATTGTACATTCACACTGAAGGCATCAAAACTATGAATTAACACATGTGGAATTTATATACTTAACAAAAAAGTGTAAAACAACTGAAAATATGTCTTATATTCTAGCTTTCTTCAAAGTAGCCACCTTTTGCTTTTATTACTGCTTTGTACTGTCTTGCCATTCTCTTGATGAGGTTCAAAAGATAGTCACCGGAAATGGTCTTCCAACAGTCTTGACGGAGTTCCCAGAGATGCTTAGCACTTGTTGGCCCTTTTGCCTTCACTCTGTGGTCCAGCTCACCCCAAACCATCTCGATTGGGTTCAGGTCTGGTGACTGTGGAGGCCAGGTCATCTGGCGTAGCACCCCATCACCATCACACCTCCTCCATGCTTCACGGTGGGAACCAGGCATGTAGAGTCCATCCGTTCACCTTGTCTGCATCGCACAAAGACACGGGGGTTGGAACCAAAGATCTCAAATTTGGGCTGATCAGACCAAAGCACAGATTTCCACTGGTCTAATGTCCATTCTTTGTGTTCTTTAGCCCAAACAAGTCTCTTCTGCTTGTTGCCTGTCCTTGGCAGTGGTTTCCTAGCAGCTATTTTACCATGAAGGCCTACTGCACAAAGTCTCCTCTTAACAGTTGTTGTAGAGAAGTGTCTGCTGCTAGAACTCTGTGTGGCATTGACCTGGTCTCTAATCTGAGCTGCTGTTAACCTGCGATTTCTGAGGCTGGTGACTCGGATGAACTTATCTCCGTAGCAGAGGTGATTCTTGGTCTTCCTTTCCTGGGGCGGTCCTCATGTAAGCCAGTTTCTTTGTAGCCCTTAATGGTTTTTGCAACTGCACTTGGGGACACTTTCAAAGTTTTCCCAATTTTTCAGACTGACTGACCTTCATTTCTTAAAGTAATGATGGCCACTCGTTTTTCTTTACTTAGCTGCTTTTTTCTTGCCATATACAAATTCTTAGTCTATTGAGTAGGACTATCAGCTGTGTATCCACGAGACTTCTGCACAACAAAACTGATGGTCCCAACCCCTTTTATAAGGCAAGAAATCCCACTTATTAAACCTGACCGGGCACACCTGTAAAGTGAAAACAATTTCCGGTGACTACCTCTTGAAGTTCATCAAGAGCATGCCAAGAGTGTGCAAAGCAGTAATCAAAGCAAAAGGTGGCTACTTTGAAGAACCTAGAATTAAGTATTTCTCCTGGAAAGTAAACGTGTAATTGCAATAATTTTTATGTGTGCATTGAAGCAAGACAAATTAAAAAACTGAACAAGAGACAAAGTAGACATAATTTTGCACAAAATCCCAAAACTTGAACAGCCAAAATTGTTTGCACCTATCCAAATTTGTGCATAAAATTTATTTTTAGCTTGTAATGCTCATTCAAACTCACCTGACACAAGTAACAGGTGGGGGCAATATGTAAATCACACTTGAGACATTGCATTGTTTGTTTGTGTGTGCCACACTAAGCACAAAGAACAGAAGGAAAAGAGAACTGTTTGAGACTTGGGAATCAAAATTGTTAAATATCAACAATCTCAGGGTTCCAAGTTCAACTCCAGAGATCTTGATGTTCCTTATCTGTGGTGCACAAAATAATCAAGTAGTTTACAACTCCTGGTAATGTAGACAATCTCCCTGGATGTGGACAGTAGAGAAACATTGCTAAAAGGTTGCAACGCAGGATAGTTTGGATGTTGCATAAGCTGCACTAATCAAGTTCTAAAGAAATTCAAGCTGTCATGCAAACTGACGTTTGAATAAAATAAAATGCTATAGCAGGAGACCCAAGAGGACTCCACTGCTGACACAAGAGACATAAAAAAGCTATATATGAGTAAGCCAAAATCTTTTTGGAAAAGTGTCTTGTGGACAGATGAGAATTTTAGTAAAGCACATAATTCTGCTGTTAACTGAAAATGGAATGAGGCTGACAAAGAAAGCAACACAGTACCTAGAGTCAAATATGGTTGTTTTGTCGCCTCTGGTTCTGGGTGTCTTGACTGTGCAAGGCATCATGAAATCTGATGATTACCAAAGATTTTTTTTTGTGGCAATGCACTGCCCAGTGTCAGAAAGCTGTTTTGAAACCTAGGTCATGGGTCTTCCAGCAGGACAATGACCCCAAACATCAAGAAGCACCCAGAAATGGAGGTAAACAAAGCACTGGATATTTCCAAAGTGGCAGCAATGAGTCCAGATCTAAATCTCATTGACACCTGTGGAGGGATCTTAACATTACTGTTGGGACAAGGCACCTTCAATTATGAGAGACCTGGAGCAGTTTTCAAAAAGAGTTCAAAATTCCAGTTTGAGAGTTGTAAGAAGCTTGATGATGACTATAGGAAGCAATTGATTGCAGTTATTTATTCCAAAGAGTGTACATCTCAAAACAAGATGCCAACAAGTTTGACCAGCCCATTTTTGGGGTTTTGTGTGAAATTATTATGTCCAATTCACCTTTTTTCTGTTTTATTTGTGTTGCTCCAATACACACAAAAGGAAATAAACCTGTTTATAACAAAACATGTGTAATTACAACAACTTTCTGTGAGAAATACTTCATTTTCTGGAACAATTTCAACAGTTCCAACACTTTTTGTCATGACTGTGGTATATATAATATTTAATGTATTTTGGAAATAATGGTGCTTTTACATACAGTGGGCAGCTATTATTGCCTCGTTTAGTTACAATTTTTAGCCTATGTGGTTATTATGCTTTGGATAATGCCTATTTTTTTTTTAAGAAGGGTATGGGTTAGGCCCCTTCACACTGGCGTTTATTTGAAAATGCGGCAGATCCAGCAGATTTACTGCATCTGCCGCTTTACGGCCACACTTGCGGCAAGCCCCATGCATTGTGGGCAAGTGCGGTTTTGCTGGTTGCAACAGTTGCGACCGCGAAAAAAAGCGCTACTGGCCGCGTTTTTCTTCGCGGCCGCAAGTGCTGCATTTGCTGCAACTAGCAAAACCGCACTTGCCGCACCCCTATTGCCCTATAGACAATGCATGGGGCTTGCGGGATTGGCGCTGCAAGTGCGGCCGTTAGGTGGAAGAGGCTGTAATTCTGCCGCATTTTTTCAAAAACTCCCGTGTAAAAGGGGCGTTCTCTATGCTGTAATCATAAAAAAAAAAAAATCAGGTATAATTAGTGAAGGAATTAAGAAACTGATCAGAAAGTGTTCCATCTGCCATCTGTGCCACCACAGGTTAAATGTTGGCGTGACCTGTCTTGTGTTTTTCTTCTTTGTTTAATGAGTGTCCTTAGTGGTGTATTTCTCCAACCTGCTGAATCAAAATTCACTTATGAGTATTGAAAACAAGAATTTTCCAAGAAAATCCCCTTTTGGGTTGACTAGGATGCTGTATGTTTGCTTTTACAATATCAAAACATTTTTCCTTACAAAAATGTTGAACAAGGTAACCTGCAGCCATTACTATCACATAGGCCATGATCACAAGTTATCCCGAGCTGGCCCTTAAGCCATGACCCCCAAGTGCGTCCAACTCTGGACATGACCAGGAATCAGCAACACTGTTCTGATGTCACTAATTATGTGCACTCTGAACTGCTGCAACAGGGCAAGAAAGGGTACTCATTGCATGTTCTTTTTTTGCAAAAAAGAGACATTTTGCCATATTACAATTTTATGAAGTTAATTAAAAGTATTATCAGACATAAGGTTTAAGCCAGATTTACAAATTACAACTTTTTAACAAGTCATAACTTCAGTACAGCAAGTGGTAAGATCAGCTTTTAGGCAGAAGTTTTAAAACTTATCAACACTTCAAACATTATGCAACACTTTGTTAAATCTGGCACAAATAATGGCAAAGCAGCCAAAAGCAGAACTGACTCTCAGAATGACTTCCTCCATTTCCAAGTTACAGAGTACAAATCCAATAGATCAGTTAATTCCTAATTCTACATTTGTGTCTTTTAGAATGGTCTTGTGCCCATTGTTGAACCTGAGATTTTGTCCGATGGCTCACATGATCTCCAGAGGTGCCAACATGAGACAGAACAGGTAAGACTGATCACGATTCTAGTCTCTTCTCTCATATTGGGTGCACAGTCACCATCCTTGTTAAACATTAACATTTGTGTTTTTTACACGTTCAAGGTTTAAGTCTGGGAACGATGCCAATTAGACTTTAGCCTACTGATCATGATGGCAGAAAGCTGAGATTAATTCTAGCCTCCAAAACACCACAGGAATAATCTAAAACCTCATTCACACGTCCATTAAAGGGAACCTGTTACCTGGAATTAAGCCCCTGACCTATGGCTAGCTGTCCCTACACCTTCCTAAGTGCTCCCTACCAATCCCTCTATGTTGTAAATCCACCCTGTAAAGTTTTAGAAAATTGACTTTGAACTTACTGGACTTAATTTTCTCAGGAGACTGGAAAGGCGGCTCCAGACTCCATGGTCCCCTCGCTGCTTTACCGCACGCCCCTGCTGGGCTTCATTATTCTGTATTGATTTCATCCTTTTTTATTTTGGAATCTTCCGCCCTTTTTTCCAGCTATGATGCTCTGGCCGGTACGCCCGGTGCATTATGGGCCCGATCACGTGATCGGCCCTGGAGCATTATGGGCCGGATCACGTGATCGGCCCGGCTCTGCGCATGCACAAGGTGCATATTGAAGCCGGGTAGATCACGTGATCGGGCCCATCATGCACCAGGGCCGATCACGTGATCCGGCCCATAATGCATCGGGCCGGATGTGACGTACCAGCCGGAGCATCATAGCTGGAGAAGAGGGCGGGAGATGTCCCGGGCAATGACCGCCTGTGACATCCCCAGTATCCAACGCCCGGAGTCTGAATATCCCAAGCCCTGGGGCGGGTCAGATGCAACGTGTTTCAAATACAGTATATATCCTTCTTCTTCCACAGAGGATCGGTATTGTGTGTTCAGTTGTGGCCAAAAGTATTGACACCCCTGCAATTCTGTCAGATAATACTCAGTTTCTTCCTGAAAATGATTGCAATCACAAATTCGTTGGTATTATTATCTTCATTTAATTTGTCTTCAATGAAAAAACACAAAAAGAATTGTCCTAAAGCCAAATTGGATATAATTCCACACCAAACATAAAAAAGGGGGTGGACAAAAGTATTGGCACTATAAGAAAAATCATGTGATGCTTCTCTAATTTGTGTAATTAACAGCACCTGTAACTTACCTGTGACACCTAACAGGTGTTGGCAATAACTAAATCACACTTGCAGCCAGTTGACATGGATTAAAGTTGAGTCAACCTCTGTCCTGTGTCCTTGTGTGTACCACATTGAGCATGGAGAAAAGAAAGAAGACCAAAGAACTGTCTGAGGACTTGAGAAACCAAATTGTGAGGAAGCATGAGCAATCTCAAGGCTACAAGTCCATCTCCAAAAACCTGAATGTTCCTGTGTCTACCGTGCACAGTGTCATCAAGAGGTTTGAAGCCCATGGCACTGTCTCTAACCTCCCTAGATGTGTACAAAAAAGAAAAATTGACGAGAGATTTCAACGCAAGATTGTGCGGATGGTGGATAAAGAACCTCATCTAACATCCATACAAGTTCAAGCTGCCCTGCAGTCCAAGGGTACAACAGTGTCAACCCGTACTATCTGTTGGTGTCTGAATGAAAAGGGACTGTATGGTAGAATACCCAGGAAGACCTCACTTCTTACCCCGAGACATAAAAAAGCGAGGCTGGAGTTTGCCAAAACTTACCTGAGAAAGCCAAAAACGTTTTGGAAGAATGTTCTCTGGTCAAATGAGACAAAAGTAGAGCTTTTTGGGCAAAGGCATCAAAAAAGAGGCATTTAAAGAAAAGAACACGGTCCCTACAGTCAAACATGGCGGAGGTTCCCTGATGTTTTGGGGTTGCTTTGCTGCCTCTGGCACTGGACTGCTTGACCGTGTGCATGGCATTATGAAGTCTGAAGACTACCAACAAATTTTGCAGCATAATGTAGGGCCCAGTGTGAGAAAGCTGGGTCTCCCTCTGAGATCATGGGTCTTCCAGCAGGACAATGACCCAAAACACACTTCAAAAAGCACTAGAAAATGGTTTGAGAGAAAGCACTGGAGACTTCTAAGGTGGCCAGCAATGAGTCCAGACCTGAATCCCATAGAACACCTGTGGAGAGATCTAAAAATGGCAGTTTGGAGAAGGCACCCTTCAAATATCAGGGACCTGGAGCAGTTTACCAAAGAAGAATGGTCTAAAATTCCAGCAGAGCATTGTAAGAAACTCATTGGTGGTTACTGGAAGCGGTTGATCAGTTATTTTGGCTAAAGGTTGTGCAACCAAGTATTAGGCTGAGGGTGCCAATACTTTTGTCTGGCCCATTTTGGAGTTTTGTGTGAAATGATCAATGTTTTGCTTTTTGCTTCATTCTCTTTTGTGTTTTTTACTTTAAGACAAATTAAATGAAGATAATACCAAAGAATTTGTGATTGCAATAATTTTCAGGAAGAAACTGAGTATTGCAGGGGTGTCAATACTTTTGGCCACAACTGTATATGATATCCGAAGAAGGGTATATACTGTATTCGAAACACTTTGTATCCCCTATTTTAACTTGCCAAGTAAAAAATTCTAAATATCTTTGGATGTGAGTCCTGGAAAGTTCTGCCCTTCATCAACTGCATATACTCTTCTTGATATTTGGTCTTCTGATAAGCATTTTAAAAGTCCTGCTACTCGAACTCTCAGAAATTAGAATCATCAGGAAGTGGTTAATTATCTTGCAGCACCACAACTTGAAGAAAAAAAGTATTAGTGTTCAAATCTGTGAGCTGTCCGTGAAATGTATGGATATAGCTCCAGATTGATAAATATCTATTGGAGTCATCTCCAACCTGCCTTAGATACCTTGACTAAATGTACATACCCTTACACAATGTATGGACAGTGGAATTCTAAGACTGACATACCCTTCAAGCAATTCTTATCTTTGAATATACTTTAAAAAGTAAATCCTGAGCACCAGAAGCTCCCAAAATTGGTGAGGCTGCAGCACGCTGACTCTTTATAAATGTAGACTAGCTCACTGAGCTATGTCAAATGTATGTAATGACTTGATCACTGGAATTCCACCGGCTCTTCATCCTGGTGATCCTCAGGAGTTCAAGAGTCTTGCTTGTACTATTGAATGCAATAATTGGACATTTCAGCAATTTTTTTTTTTTAGCCAGTCATTCATTCAGCCATCCAACCAAGATGTACCTAAACATGAATGGTTCATATAACTACTGTCTTACCTCTACATGTGCCAAACCAGGCCTTAACTGGGGAAGTGAGGGGAAAGTATTTGGGGTGTGGCCCCCTCTAGTGCTCCGCATACGAATTCACCATTCTTTCAGGCACAAGGTTATAATTGTGAGCTAAGCCTGGTTTTCTTTCACTCTTCATTTAGATGAAGCCTGGTTTGGCACATGGTGAGGTAGGACAATAGTAACAGGGACCATCCATATTAGGGTACATCTTGATGTGGTTGAATGGCTTTTTCGCTCTTTGATTCAAAATGCTAACTAAGTAACCTACGTTCTTATTGTTTATAGCATTAGTGGAGTTCTTATATTCAGTAATCGCAGTGTGCTAACACACATTGGATTTATATACTTAACTGCACTGTCAAACATAGCAGTTGAAATTGAAGTTGCTAATCACAGACTGAAGAAGTGTCTTGTAAATCATAATTTGAATTATTAGGTTATAAATTGGATATCAAATTATGTATTTTCGCAAGATCGGATGATCCGCTGCAATTTTGTCATTGATGTATATAGATTCTGGGAATGTTGTAAATGTGTGCATGTACATCTCTTGGCACAGGTCCTGTCTGCAGTGTACGCGGCTCTCATCCAACATCATGTATATCTTGAGGGAACACTCTTAAAACCAAATATGGTTACAGGCGGACAATCCTGTCCCCAAAAATTCACCCCAGAGCAGGTAGCTATGGCAACAGTTACAGCTCTGAGACGAACGGTTCCTGCTGCAGTACCTGGTAATGAAGCCCCTTTCTTGTCTCTTACTCAGTTTTCTGGATCATACTATTGGACTACTATCCAAATTCCATCTTTTTCTCTAAAACCAAGAAAAGTCACTTAAGGGAAGTACTCAGGTGACCTTTAGGGAGATTAGATCCATTTACATCAAATGCAGCCATACCCTTTGGTAACACTAAACACTATTTGGTATTCCTTAATAGGTAAACTTTCAGGGCCGTTTGCCACCAAATAATTATTATTATCTTATGGTGCAAGGAGATAATGGGGGAAATTCAACAAAACTTTGTGGAATTGAGTCAGTCCAATGTTTCTGAACATGGCTCTTCACAAATTTTGTGTTCCTGAATTTTCCTAAAAAGAATTGATAATTACGTCCGAAAAGTTCTTCTAAAGAGTTTCTCTGACTAGCCCTTTAAAAGGGATGTTCACTTTAGATAATTGGGGTATTCAATGATGAGTGAATTGTATGGGCTGTCCCACAGCGAACCTCTCGCTAATCAGCTGTAATCTGTGGAAGAACCTGGCAGCAAGTGTAGTATTTCTCTACAGCGCCACCACAGGAGAAATGGTACATTACACAGTTTTCACTGAAATAAGTGGGGTAGTCCATATAATGCTTTGATGTGTAGGATCCTCCTGTGCATGTTATGTTGTTTGAAACCACTCTGGGTGTCTACAGGAACATATTAGAGGACTATCTGAATATTAATTATTTAGCACTAAAAGAAACCTATATAAGACTCTGCTTGTTACTCCTTTCTGACTATTTTTCGATGCACTTTAATGCCAATTCCATCACTTTCATTTTCCTCAATGGTCACTTTTTTTACAATGACTTTTTTTCCAGGTATATGCTTCTTGTCTGGAGGTCAAAGTGAAGAAGAAGCATCTCTCAACTTGAATGCAATGAACCGCTGCAATCTTCTGCGACCCTGGCGTGTCTCATTTTCTTATGGCCGTGCTTTGCAGGCTTCAGCACTCTCTGCCTGGCTCGGGAAGGTAGAAAATGAGAAAGCATCTCAGGAGGCCTTCCTCAAGAGGGCTAAGGTTAGTACCAGTCCTTGCCCAATGGATATGATAACACAATGATTTCACTTCAGTCTTTACAGTATGCTTGTTATTTAATTGCCCTACATACCACAATATTACCACCTCTGTATGGGCAAGTTGTCCTGTCCATACCAGATAAAATTGTTATGATCATTATTATAGTGGAATAGCTGGTCAGGAGGCCACAAATGACCAAAACTTGACATATTAAAATGACCATGATATGTGGCCAAACTGTATGATTCTGCTTCTGACTTTATCTTTCCACATCTAGATTCACTATGGAATGACTCTTTGTTGTGTGTATTGCAGATTAATGGGCAGGCATCTCTTGGAAAGTATGTTCCATCTGGATCTTCTGGCACGGCCTCTTCCACATCTCTCTTCCAACCAAGCTACATCTATTGAGCTTCTCTAATAAGCTCTCTTTACTTAACGGACTCCCTCCAAGTCCAAACACTGAGTAATTAATATAATTTGTCCCAAACAAAATCACATCCTTTACAGTAAGAATGTCTTTTGGTTGTTCTGTCCAAATCTTTAACATTCCATGCAGTAATGGTATTTGGTACCATACCTTAATATTTCCATCCTGAAAGTAATGATAGCATCTCTGTAGGTGAGAGTGGTGTGTCTGTATAAGACCCAATGATACTCTATTGAACCATTCCAAAGTTTTTCCTTGCTGCTATTTAAAGAATGACCAAAATTAATTGAAAACATGATGCCAATAAAAACGTTCTTTAATAAACTCTTGTGTGTCTTATTATTCCCCTCAAAAAAATCTCATCTTTGAATCTGTTGCATGATATGCACGTCTGGTGTAATGTATATACAACTCTTATAATATCTGCAGGGCTGCCATCAGGGAGGGTGGATAGAGGGAATTTGCAAACCTATTATGGGGCACAAACGTGGAGGGGAGACCTGCATCAAGGACTCTGTCTGCGGTCCTCTGCTGGGACATCTGAACAGAAAAGTGGAGACTGTGTGCTGTTCAACGATCAAGAGTAGCATCCTAGCCAAGTCCTTGGAGTGTATTGGGTTTTGGCCCACAACAGAACAGTCTGAGGTAGGAAGGGCAAGACACGTACACAGGGAATAGAGGAGAGGTGACGTGGCAGATCACTGAGCACAGGATCTTCTGTGACAGATGACAGACTGCCCTGAGAGTGTTTGCTGTTGGTGGTGAGCACCTGCAGTAACTGAAGGATCTCCTCCCACCCTGGCATCTTTTCCCAGAGACGCTATTATAAGATGTTTTAGGCTTCAATTCCGCCATTTTGGGAGTTGACGGAAAAAAAAACTGCAATGCTGGGGTCCTGGGTTCAAATCTCATCAAAGACAAGATCTGCAAGGAGTTTGTATGTCCTCCCCATGTTTGTGGGTTTTCTCCAGTTAATCTAGTTTTCTCCCTCAATCCAGAGACTTAATAAAAGGGGATATAAATTGTGAGCCCCAGTGGGGACAGTGTTGTTGATGTATGAAAAATGCTGTGCAATTAATGGTGCTATATAAGTGAATAAATATTATCAACTAGATGGTGGCCCGATTCTAACGCATCGGATATTCTAGAATATGTATGTAGTTGACATACTGTGACTGACAGAACTTGTTCAGTCAACATGAGTGAACTATATATATGTATATACACATATATACATATATATTGTGAGACAGTGACCGGGATGATCTGTGACGGCCGGTATGTGTCTCCGAGGTTATGCTCCCTCCACGTATAGGAAGCACTCCACTTCAGGTTCATAGAGACTAACCCGGAGGTAAGCTGAGGGTTAAAAGATAGGCAGGAACACAGGGTGTGGTTCTCTGAGTGGAGCTTCAGTCTGAGGGAAGACTGATGAGGCTAGTGAGCGGCCAGGATAGGAGAGTGCAGAGGCTGTGTGCTGATACAACACGGCCTAGCCCGGAGGGCTTGATCTCTGTGAGACTTGGACTAGACAGAACCCGTGATAAACGACTGTGTGCCAATCTTATGGTTGTAGGAAGTGTGCCCGGCTGCATCCCAGAACCCAGAGGTTTGTGCATACTGTGGACTTGTGCATAATAAACAGTGTGCTGTGAACTTCTGTGCCTGGGTCTTTGCCTTCTGCTGTGCAATCCGACGTCGCTACCTCACATATGGTGGAGAACGCGGGCATAGCAGCCCAGTGAGGTGAAGCAACCTGGCGTACCCAGTGGCACATGTCCGTGATCCAACCAGCTAGGCTCCGGTATATCCCTGCTGCAACCATGGAGGACATTCTAAAGCAGCTGGCCCTGGCTAATGCCCAGCAAAAGCAGACCAATGCACATCTGCTCCAGTCGGTGGACCATCAACAGCAGCAGCAGCATCAGGCCCAACAGGACACCAATCAGCTCCTGAATTGGACCTCCTGACCGCGGAGCTCCGGGACCGGCCAGCGGCTTCATCCCCGGGATCAGGCGAGAAGTACAGCGTCAAGACAGCGGTAAGGAGAGCGTTGCAAAAGATGACCCTGGGGGATGATGTGGAAGCTTTCCTGTCTGTGTTTGAGCTGGTGGCTGAGAGGGAGAGACTGCTGACCGGCCAGTGGGCCGAAGTATTGGCGCCCTATCTGATTGGGGAGTCCCATAAAGCGTATGTGGACCTCTGTACCGAGGACGGTCTGGATTATGGAGCACTGAAGGGTGAAATGCTTGCTCGGTTGGGGGTGAACACATACGTACGAGCTCAGTGGGTAAACCAGTGTTTTTTTTGAGGAAGCCAAGTCCGTACGCTCCCAGGCTTACGATTTATTGCATTTAGTAAAAAAATGGTTGCAACCTGAGGCCCTCAGTCCTGCGCAAATGGTAGAGAGGGTGGTCGTCGACCACTTTGTGTGCACTCTTCCCGTCCCTATACAAAGGTGGGTGGGACAAGGTGACCCGAGTACCCTGGATCAATTAGTGTGCCTGGTGGAGCGACATGTGGCTACGCAGGACTTGATACGGGACACTGGGACTTTGCGTGCCACCCGGCGGCCGACCTCCTCCAAACCCCCTGCTTAATATCCCTCACCAGAACCTGTGCAGGAGACCGCCCCTGTTCCGCAGGAGTCCTCTCCCGCCGCTCCCGGGGTCCAAAAAGGCCTGTACCTTAGAAGACAACCTTTTAGGGGTGCTTCTTTCCCTATTAGATGTTGGCGCTGCCAGTGGGTTGGACATTTGGGAGCTCAATGTCCCCCTCACCTCGGAGCCCATGGACTGCGGGTATCCTCTGCGGGGGTCAATGTATGCTCAGACAGTGTGTACAGCCGGCCTTATTTCTCCAGGGACTGATCTGCATTTATGTCAAGTACAGGTGAACGGATGCCAGGTGACCGGCTTGTTGGATTGAGGGAGCTTAGTGACCCTCGTGCGGACAGCCCTGATCACTGGGGTGAAGGACACCGGGCGTACTGTGGGGGTGGTGTGCATACATGGGGACATCCGGGACTACCCTACTGGGGTGGTCACCATCACGGCTCCGTGCGGACAGATACAGCATGAAGTGGGACTGATGACTAACCTTCCCTATGATGTAATCTTGGGGAGGGATCTGCCTTTTTTCTGGGCTCTATACAAAGGACCCTCCAAGACCCCTCAGGTCAAGGATGGTCCAGGACCTGAGCCCAATGACCCAGAGTCCAGGACATCTGCAGTAGGGGTCGCCATGGAAGGGACAGAGTGTGACCCCCAATAGGTCGTCCTTAGAGATGTTGGCAGGTGAGCTCGGAACAGACGAGCCAATCCCAGAGTTAGAGGCGTCTCCAGGTACTTTCGGGATGGCCCAACTCCAGGATCCTACGTTAGTACACGCCCGGAGTCAGGTGATCGAAATTGATGGGGTGGCACAGGTGCCAGGTGCCCAGGTAAGGTACCCCCATTTCGCCCTCAAACAGGATTTACTCTCCCAAGTGGATAATATACAGGGGGATGTTGTGGAGCAGTTGTTGGTGCCCCAGCCGTATCGCCGGTGGGTCCTCGACTTGGCTCATAAACATCTCATGAGTGGCCACCTAGGGGCTAAGAAAACGCAGGAGCAGCTGTTGCAACGGTTTTATTGGCCCGCGGTCCTCGGGGAGGTGAAAAAGTACTGCGAGACTTGCCCGGAGTGCCAACTCACCGCGCCCCTGGCTCACTTTCGCAGTCCTTTGGTCCCCTTGCCCATTATAGAAGTCCCTTTTGAGTGGATAACCATGGATTTGGTGGGACCTCTCGTAAAATCTGCCCACCAACACATTCTAGTGATAGTTGATTACGCCACCCGTTACCCTGAGGCGATACCCCCCCAGACACCATACCGCTAACATTATTGCGCGGGAGTTGTTTGCCGTGTTATGTTGGGTGGGGTTGCCCAAGGAGATCCTTACGGACCAGGGGACCCCATTCATGTCCAAAATCACTAAGGAGCTGTGCAGACTGCTCCAGATTAAGCAGTTGCGTACGTTGGTGTACCATCCTCAAACTGACGGGTTGGTGAAACGGTTCAATGAAACCTTAAAATCCATGTTAGAAAGGGTAGTCTCCAAAGATGGGAAGGACTGGGATATGTTGCTCCCTTACCTCATGTTTGCAGTCCGGGAGGTACCCCAATCGTCCACGGGGTTTTCGCCATTCGAACTGTAGTATGGGCGACATCCTCGTGGATTGTTGGACCTGGCCAAGGAAACATGGGAGCAGGAACCAACCCCCCATAAAAGCGTGATTGAACACATTTTGGGGATGCAGAATCGCATAGCCGCAGTCATGCCAATAGTGAAAGAGCATTTGCAGGCAGCTCAAAGTGCCAGGTACAATAGACAGGCAACGGTACGGTCCTTTAACCCAGGGGATCGGGTATTGATGTTGGTCCCCACAGCAGAAAGCAAGTTTCTAGCGAAGTGGCAGGGACCATATGAAATTCGGGAAATGGTCGGGGTTGTCAACTATAAAGTATTTCAGCCAGGAAGGAGGAAACCAGAGCAGATATACCATATCAACCTGTTAAAACCATGGAAGGAACGGGAAAGCCTGATGGCTGACCTTTTTTCGACTCTCTCCTCTTCCGGGCACTCATCCCGGGTCCGGTGACCCCCGGGGAGAATGAGCCGGAAGTAAGGATAGGAGACGGCCACACCAAGCAAGCGAGGGGCCAGACGGTTGGTTCAGCAGAACCCAGAGGTTTTCTCAGACATGCCCGGTAGGACAAACCTTATACAGCATGATATTGTCACCGAGCCTTGCATGAAGGTACGCCTGAAGCCTTACAGGGTGCCGGAAGCTCAGAGACAAGCCATCTCGGAGGAGGTGAAGAAGATGCTCCACTTAGGGGCGATTGAAAAGTCTAAAGGCCACTTTACACACACAGATATCTGTGACCAACTTCTGAACAGATCTCTGGTTGCAGTGAAATCATGGACACATTGCTCCATTTTGTACACAGCCACAAAATGGAACAATGTGTCCATGATTTCACTGCAACCAGAGATCTGTTCAGAAGTTACACACACAGATATCTGTGACCAAAGTGGCCTTAAGAGTGAATGGGCCAGTCCCATTGTATTGATACCCAAGCCGGACGGTTCCTTACGATTCTGTAATGACTATAGGAAGCTCAATGAGATATCCAAATTTGATCTTTATCCCATGCCCCAGGTGGATGAGCTGATCGACAGGCTGGGACAGGCACGGTATTTCACTACACTCGATCTGACCAAGGGTTACTGGCAGGTGACACGGACGGAGTCAGCCAAGGAGAAGACCGCTTTTGCTACGCCTGAGGGGCTATTTCACTACGTCGTATTGCCATTTGGTTTACATGGCGCCCCGGCCACTTTCCAGAGGCTGATGGACGATGGACCTGGTGCTGGAACCCCATCAGGCATATGCATCTGCGTACCTTGATGACATAATTATCTATAGCACTGAGTGGCAGACCCACCTGGTTCAGGTACAGGATGCGCTTCGTACAGCCGGGTTGACGGCCAATCCCAAAAAGTATGTTTTGGGCCTCATGGAGGCCCGATACTTGGGGTATGTGATAGGCCAAGGAGTGATTAAGCCCCAAATCAACAAAGTTGAGGTAATCCAGAAGTGGCCTCAACCCCTGACCACGAAACTGGTCCGGGCTTTCCTAGGTATCGTGGGATACTACAGACGGTTTGTCCCTAATTTCGCTGGATCGTCGGCCCCCTTGACGGACCTTCTCAAGGGATAAGAAGTCTGTCATGATGTGCTGGACACTACAGGCTGAGGACTCCTTCCAAGCACTAAAGGGGGTCCTGTGTGGACAGCCCGTTTTCGTCAACCCCGATTTTCGGAAGGAGTTTATTGTGCAAACGGATGCTTCGGAAGTCGGGCTGGGGGCGGTGCTGTCCCAGGTAGTCCAGGGGGAGTAACACCTCATCACCTACTTGAGTAGGAAACTCACCCCTCCCGAGCGGAACTATAGCGTTGTGGAGAAGGAGTGCTTGGCCATCAAGTGGGCCTTGGAGTCCTTGCGCTATTACCTGTTGGGACGGCAGTTTCGGCTCGTGACGGACCACTACCCGCTGGTCTGGATGAGGTCTGCCAAGGAGCTGAACGCCCGGGTCACCCGGTGGTTCCTTTCCCTGCAGAACTTTAGGTTTATGGTGGAACACCGGGCCGGGAGGTTGCAGGGCAACGCTGATGCCTTGTCTCGTGGCCCGTGTTTGATGGCTGGAGTTAAACCCCACACTCTTGAACTGAGGGGGGGTATGTGAGACAGTGACCGGGATGATCTGTGACGGCCGGTATGTGTCTCCCAGGTTATGCTCCCTCCACGTATAGGAAGCACTCCACTTTGGGTTCATAGAGACTTGTGCATAATAAACCGTGTGCTGTGAACTCCTGTGCCTTGGTCTTTGCCTTCTGCCGTGCAATCCGACGTCGCTACCCCACTATATATATATATATATATATATATATATATATTGTGAGGTAGCAACCGGGGAACCCGCTTGCAAAACGACAACAAACACGTGTTTATAAGTTTAACCAATGTCTACCCGTTTATTTTCACATATTAATAACATAACCCGGGTAGCATGTTTGACACATATCACATTGATTAAAAACACCATACATAAACACATCATACATTACATAGAACATTACATAACACATATATTGCACATAACGCTTATAGTAACCCGGGACCTGTAACCATCTCCATAAACACATCATACATTACATAGAACATTACATAACACATATATTGCACATAACGCTTATAGTAACCCGGGACCTGTAACCATCTCTCTGTCCCCATTGGAGCTCTACTAACAGCTCCCGTGGTGGCTACGGCCTCCGGCCTATATACATTTCACATACATTTAACATCAAGTACCATATCAACGGGCCCTATGGGTCCCAATGGCGGAACCAGCCGCCTGGCTCTATTTCCCCAGCTTCATACTACCCCGGAATCAGGACTCCAGCCTGACCGGGTTCTTACATACAATATGTGATCCATCCTATAATCCACCATGGACCACACACGTCCTTTCACTCGCTCACAGCCCATCATACACATCCATGGACTGTGGCTCCTCTGGGCTCAGAACAGGGATTGGCAAACCCTAGTAACCTGTGAGGTGAACCACACGTTACCCAGTACGGGAGCCCTTCTAACCCCTGCTTCTGACCTCTCATACACACATTCCGGTTCATCAGGTCCTTTAACTGAGTACTCTGACTCGGACCCAAAGGCGGTCTATGCCCGCCTGGCACACTACATAAAATCGCCTCCCGAAGGGCTACATTCAATCGCCTCCCGAAGGGCTACATTCAATCGCCTCCCGAAGGGCTACATTCAATCCGGTTCATCAGGTCCTTTAACTGAGTGCTCTGACTCGGACCCAAAAGCGGTCTATGCCCGCCTGGCACACTACATAAAATCGCCTCCCGAAGGGCTACATTCAATCGCCTCCCGAAGGGCTACATTCAATCGCCTCCCGAAGGGCTACATTCAATCCGGTTCATCAGGTCCTTTAACTGAGTGCTCTGACTCGGACCCAAAAGCGGTCTATGCCCGCCTGGCACACTACATAAAATCGCCTCCCGAAGGGCTACATACATTCCGGTTCATCAGGTCCTTTAACTGAGTGCTCTGACTCGGACCCAAAAGCGGTCTATGCCCGCCTGGCACACTATACACGATTGCCTCCAAAGGGCTACATTCAATCGCCTACCGAAGGGCTACATTCATCCCGGTTCATCAGGACCTTTAACTGACTCCACTGAGTCGGTCCCAAGGGCGGTCTATGCCCGCCTGGCACACTTCATACATCGGCCCCTATAGGGCTACGTTCACTCGCTGGGTCTTTTAAAAAGCCATACAGTACTTATAAGGTTCAACAGGTCCTTCGCTGGACCTAATGGCGGCTACACTCGCCTAGCATGATTTACACACAAGGTGCACAGTTCACACAATCATTCAGGAACTGCTTTTCTTACCGGGCACGGATCCGGGTCTCGCTACCTGTGTCACAGGTTCCACCAGGCATTCCCACGGGCCCCTTCCCGGACGTGTGATGAACCACGCCCGGACCAGCGTCCACGGGTCAACCACGGCTTCCCCCTCCAGGTGCGGACACGACCCCGGACCTCGGCACCGGCATGGAGCTAGCATGCTCCCGTCATTTACTCAGAGCCTCTAGACTGCTCTGCACTTGGCTGGTCTCAGCTTCCATCTGAATCAATCTGTAATCTCTATCAATCACTCAGCTGGTTGCCTCTTATCATGCCAGCCACTCCCACATGGACACACCCCCTTAGCTGCTGATAATCAGCCTTTCACACAGCTCAGGTTAACTCCCTGTGTTCCGGGTTGTCAGCACTCAGCCCTTACATTCCTTAGGGCTTCCTCGATCTCATCCCACTCTCACTGCCGCTCATTAGGCTCATGAAACCCTGTGTCTCGAAGTTGGTTCACACAGTATTATCAGTCAAACCGGCCAGTGTGCACAGGATCATACCTTGATCCTGCATGTGACGCGCCCCGGCCATGAGGACCATGCCGGCAGTGCCTCACAATATATATATATATACACTGTGTGTATATGTATATAAATATTATATATATATTATAGCAGCGCTATGGTATAGGGCGGTACATTACAATACACGTATAGCAGCGCTATGGTATATGGCCGTACATTACAGTACATGTATAGCAGCACTATAGTATATGGCCGTACATTACAGCACATGTATAGCAGCGCTATGGTACATGGCGGTACATTATAGTACATGTATAGCAGCACTATGGTATATGGCGATACTCCGCTCCCCAGCCCCCGCTCCTCCTGGCCCCTGATCCTCCACAGCAAAAGTAAAAATAAAAAAATCCTCAGTGAGGATACTCACCTGTCCGCTCCACCTCTGTCTTCTAGGTCCTACAGACCTTTAGGACCTGTCGTTGCCTGGGAAACTGATCAGCTGAGGGGGGGAGAGGGGGCAGGGTTGTGTCTGGGGGCAGGATGGAGCGGGGGAGGGCAGGATGGAGCGGGGCAGGGCAGGATGGAGCCGGGAGAGGCAGGATGGAGTCGGGGGGGCAGGATGGAGTGAGCGGGGCAGGATGGAGGCGGGGGGGAGCAAGATGGAGCCGGGGGAGCAAGAACAGCGGGGGGCGGGATGGAGCCAGAGGAGCAGGATGGTGGCGGGAGGGCGGGGCAGGATGGTGACAAGGGGCAGGATGGACTGAGCAAGATGCAGCGAGCGGGGCAGGATGGAGCCGAAGGGGCAGGATGGAGCCAGAGGAGCAGAATGGAGCTGGAGGGGCAGGATGGAGCTAGGGGCAGGATGGAGCGAGCAGGGCAGGATGGTGGCGGGGGGGGGAACAGGATGTTGGGGGTGTGGGGCAGGATGGTGCGGGGCAGGGCAGGATGGAGACGGCGGGGCAGGATGGGGGGTGCAGGATGTTGGCCGGGGGGGGCAGGATGGAGCGATCGGGGCAGGATGGTGGCGAGCGGGGCAGGATGGTGGCGAGCGGGGCAGGATGGTGGCGGGGAGGGCAGGATGGTGGTGGTGGGGGGGGGCAGGATGGTGGTGGGGGTGCAGGATGGAGCCGGCGGGGCAGGATGGATGCAGGGGGCGCAGGATGGAGCCGGCGGGGCAGGATGGAGCCGGCGGGGCAGGATGGAGCCGGCAGGGCAGGATGGTGGTGGGGGGGCAGGATGGAGCCGGCGGGGCAGGCTGGTGGCGGGGGGGGAACAGGATGGTGGTGAGGGTGCAGGATGGAGCTGGCGGGGCAGGATGGTGGTGGGGGGGCAGGATGGATGCCGGGGGGCAGGATGGAGCCGGCAGGGCAGGATGGTGGTGGGGGGGCAAGATGGAGCCGGCGGGGCAGGCTGGTGGCGGGGGGGGGGGAACAGGATGGTGGGGAGGGTGCAGGATAGAGCTGGCGGGGCAGGATGGTGGTGGGGGGGCAGGATGGATGCAGGGGGGCAGGATGGTGGTGGGGGGCAGGATGGAGCTGGCAGGGCAGGATGGTGGCGGGAGAGCAGGATGGTGGCGAGCGGGGGCAGGATGGAGTGAGCGGAGCAGGATGGAGCGAGTGGAGCAGGATGGAGCGAGCGGAGCAGGATGGAGCAAGCGGGGCAGGATGGAGTCGGAGGAGCAGGATGGTGGCAAGGGGGGAGCAGGATGGTGGCGGGGGAGCAGGATGGTGGCGAGCGGGGCAGGATGGAGCGAGCAGGGCAGGATGGTGGCGGGGGGCTGGATGGTGGTGAGCAGGGCAGGATGGTGGCGGGGGGCTGGATGGTGGTGAGCAGGGCTGGATGGTGTCGAGCGGGGCTGGATGGTGTCGAGCGGGGCTGGATGGTGTCGAGCGGGGCTGGATGGTGGCGAGCGGAGCAGGATGGAGCAAGCGGGGCAGGATGGAGTCGGAGGAGCAGGATGGTGGCAAGGGGGGAGCAGGATGGTGGCGGGGGAGCAGGATGGTGGCGAGCGGGGCAGGATGGAGCGAGCAGGGCAGGATGGTGGCGGGGGGCTGGATGGTGGTGAGCAGGGCAGGATGGTGGCGGGGGGCTGGATGGTGGTGAGCAGGGCTGGATGGTGGCGAGCGGGGCTGGATGGTGTCGAGCGGGGCTGGATGGTGGCGAGCGGAGCAGGATGGAGCGAGCGGGGCAGGATGGAGTCGGAGGAGCAGGATGGTGGCAAGGGGGGAGCAGGATGGTGGTGAGCGGGGCAGGATGGAGCGAGCAGGGCAGGAAGGTGGCGAGCGGGGCAGGATGGTGGCGAGCGGGGCAGGATGGTGGGAGCGGGGCAGGATGGAGTCGGATGAGGAGTATGGTGGCGGTGTGGGGGGCAGGATGGGGGAGGGCAGGATGGTGGCGAGCGGGGCAGGATGGAGTGAGCAGGGCAGGCTGGTGGCGGGGGAGCAGGATGGAGTGAGCGGGGCAGAATGGAGCCGGGGGAGCAGGATGGTGGCGGGAGAGCAGGATGGTGGCAGAGGAGCAGGATGGTGGCGAAGGAGCAGGATGGTGGCGGGGGAGCAGATGGAATCGGCGGGGCAGGATGGAGCCGGGGGGCAGGATGGAGCTGGCGGGAGGGGGCAGGATGGAGCAAGCGGGGCAGGATGGAGCGAGCGGGCCAGAATGGAGCCAGTGGGACAGGATGGTGGCAGGAAGGCAGGATGGCGAGGGGGACAGGATGGTGGCGAGGGGGGCAGAATGGTGGCGGGGGACACGATGGAGCCGTTGAGTCAGGAGGGTGGTGGGGGGGGCAGGGGGAGGGGGGCAGGATGGTTCTGGCAGGGCAGGATGGAGCGGCGGGGGGGGGCAGGATGGTGCCAGCAGGGGGGGGCAGAATGGTGCCGGCGTAGGGGGGTAGGATGGTGCCAGCGGGGGGGGCAGGATGGTGCCGGCGGGAAGGGGGGCAGGATGGTGCCGGCGGGGGGGGGGGGAACATGGTGCGGGCGGGGGGCAGGATGTGAGGATACTCACCCGTCCCCCGGCTTGCTACACCTCCGTCTTGTAGCTCCCAGGACAGGACCTGTCGTTGCCTGGGAAACCGATCAGCTGATCGATTTCCCAGGCAATGACAGGTCCTCAAGCTCTTTAGGACCTAGAAGACGGACGTGGAGCGAGCCGGCAGAGGGTAAGTATCCTCACTGAGGATTTTTTTAATTTTTATTATCAACGTGGAGGAGCGGGGACACTGGAAGGAGGAGCGGGGACACCGGGAGGAGGAGCGAGGACACCGGGGAGGAGGTGTCCCCGCTCCGAGGAGAAAGAGCGGGGACACTGGGGAGAAAGAGCGGGGACACCTGGGAGAAGGAGCGGTGGACACCTGGGAGAAGGAGCAGGGGACACCAGGGAGGAAGAGCGGGGGACACCGGGAGGAGGAGCAGAGACGCCGGGGAGAAGCGGGGGACACCGGGGAGGAGGAGCAAGGGGGGGCATGAGGAACGGGGGAAACAGGAGGAGCGGGGGTGCCGCGGGGAGTGGGGGCAAGAGGAGTGGGGGGGCTGTGAGGAGAGCCGCCGCTGTGGCCACCGTGTATAGTGGCACGCCGGGCTGCAAATAGGCGTGAAATTCGAACTTTGAATTCTCGCATCTATTTGCATAGTCTGCCCTCATTGGTGACAGCCTCCGGCGGGCGCCAATGGGCGGCCTTTGTCTGGCGCGCGATTTCTGTGACCGACAGATGCCTTAGACAATTATATAGTAGATAGTTAGCAGTGTTCACCTGTCTCCCCCTTCCACTCGGGGACACATGACAGAATCCTTGACTTTGCACATAGTAGTTGTCACTTTTCCCAGAACATAAGTGACACCCCACAGCACCATTTGGTCCAACATTAAATGTCAGGTAATATTTCAGTATGATACCAATCATACCATTGAATAGTGCTCAGGCAGCCTTTTTAAAACATGTAAAAATCATTATTGTAACCTCTATATCTTGCTATAAGCCTCTTCACACCCTAAAGCAGCTAGCTGCAGGAGTCCGATCAATTACTTTCACTGCAGAATATTCAATCATATGTAAATGTTATTTAAATATCTACGTCTATCTAAGATGGTATTCTGCCCCTCCCCCTGTGCTTAAGTCACTGAAAATCTCAGGCTTGTGCAAGCTGCTTCTGAGGGAGATGGGAGATAGAAGAGGGGGGAGGTGTTTTTGCTGCAACTCTTGTAGTAGGATCACTAGAGTCTGTGCTATCTGTGAGATAATTTTATGTGTTTATATGAACACTAGGAATGAGCCCAAAGCTATTGCATCGGGAGGCCAGTCTCTGTGCCTGGGTCCCCTTGTGTGCTCTCTCCTGTCTATGCTGTCTCTTCCCCGTGCGCTCTGTGTTACTTGTGCCTTTCTCTCTGCTCTGTATGCACTCAGCCCCTGCGTGCGCTGTCTCTCCCTATGACTGCCTCCTCCTGTGCCTCTGCCTCCCTTGTGCCTTCTGCGTCCCCTGTGCCCCTGCCTCCCCTGTGTTTAATGCCTCCTGTGTGCCTGCCTCCCATCACTGAGCCACCATATACAGTGTTAACCACTGAGCCACCATATACAGTGCTAACCACTGAGCCACCATATACAGTGCTAACCACTGAACCATCGCGCATTGCTGACTACTTAGCCATTGTACCGTGCTAACCACTAAGCTGAGACAGCTTTAAATCTGCCGCCAATACCGCGCTACTCAGCTGATTGGTCGCGCGCTACCCGACGCTCGACCAATGTCGAGCGTTGTGCGGTGGAGTAAAGAAAGTTTAATCAATCACAGACGTGGATTCTTTACTGTAAGAGCAATGAGACTGGAACTCTCTGCCACATGATGTTGTAATGAGTGAGTCACTACTAAAATTTAAGAATGGCCTGGATGCCTTTCTTGAACAATATATTACCGGATATATATACTAGATTCTTTTATAGGGCGTTGATCCAGGGAGCTAGTCTGATTGCCGTATGAGGAGTCAGGAAGGAATTTTTCTCAGTCGCCTCATTGGGGGACACAGGATCATGGGTGTTATGCTGCAGTCCACTAGGAGGCGACACTAAGGAGGTGAAAAAAACAGTAGCTCCTCCTCTGCAGTATACACCCCTGGGCTGGGACAAGCCGAACCAGTTTCAGCTTAGTGTCATTAGAAGGCAGATGCAGTCTAATGACGGTCTTCATTATCTATATTATTCTCCTCTTTCCTCGGATCAAGATACACAGGCGACGGTGCCTTTGTGTACCGATTTCCCACAACCATCAACAGACGGTAACATGGATTGTTACCTCCACGTACCCCCTTCTGCTCCGAGAGACAGTATTTTTATTTTTTACTTTTTATTTTTACTTCTTATTTACACTGGCGACGGTTCCTTCGCCTTCCGCTCTCCACCAACCATCAGAAGATTATATTGCCCTCCCCAGCTCCCACAGTTGGGACGCTAGGTTGAAAGTGCACAGTGCCATGTCTGAGACCCCCGGCCCTCCCCATCCTCACTATCTAGTTGCATGGTTGCAGGTGTGCTACCATGAAATGATCCACTGCCCTCCCCATTCTCCCCTCTCAGTGACTATGGGTGGAAGGAGCCAGCAGCAGGTAATGCCTTTATACCCCATTCTCCAGGGATCCTGGGGCACGATGCCTGCAGAGCATCTGCAGAGTCCTGGCAGATGGCAGACACCTTCTACCTCTGTGCCCCATGCTCCAGGGATCCAGGGGCATGATGCCTGCACAACACTCTGCAGAGTTCCAGAGAGTGGGAGCCCCTATTACTGCTGTGCCCCATCCTCCAGGGATCCTGGGGCACGATGCCTGCAGAACACACTGCAGAGTTCCGGAGAATGAGAGATCCCTTATGCTGTGGAGCCCCATCCTCCAGGGATCCTGGGGTGCAATACCTGCAGTTCACTCTGCAGAGTTCCGGTAGATGGGAGACCCCTTGTGCAGCTGTGCCCCATGCTCCAAGGATCCTGTTTTTCTGCTGAGTTGCAGAAGGGGCGGCTTGCATCATCACAAGGCATGCAGTGCGGGCGGACGACTCTCGCGGTCCAGCAGCAGTCACGCTGTGCCACCGCTGCATGGTCCCCGGGATCGAAAATTAATTTAGTCCCAGGCTCTGGCCTGTTCTTCAGCGTTGCCGCCCCTTCCGGTTGTTTCACAGTCTCCGGGTGACGTCATTTGCAGCCAGATCGCATCCTGGCCGCTTCTCAGAAGGGGCGGCCCCACACCTCTTGGCGCTTCTCGCGAGGTCTCATTTCGCACCCATCCTGCGACCTTCCCACTTCCTCCTCAGCCAGGCAGCCGCCATTACCGCTATGCCAGCGGTTACCACTGCAACCTTTCGCGCCCTTCCTCCAGCCCCCTCACTTCCTCCTCACCCAGGCAGCCGCCATTACAGCTATGCTGGCGGTTACCACATCAATCTGAATGGGAGCACGTCCTCAACAGAGGGATACTGGGCCTGGCGGCATATGGACTCCAACCCCTTAGGTCTAAGGTAAGGAGCTCAGCAGATCATGCTCTGCTGCAGCTCACTCTCTTCCTCCCCCTGTCTAAGTATTCTTCTGTGACCACAGGGTGACCTGCTGCTCTGCAATACAGACTATACTCCAAGGAGCCCAACACCGCACCTTCCTGTATCCCAACCCCCCCCTGTAGGGGCTTGGCTTCAAACAAGGTCCATGTCACTATCCATGGACAAGCTCTCTGCTACCCTGATACAAGCCCGCCAGAGTTGTCACACACTCTGCTCCTCAGGACATCCAGTGCCACAAATGGGCACCAGAGAGCAAGACACATAGGGGCAGATCATGAAATGGACAACGCTCTGTGGCTGGGACAGCACAGAAAGGGACATCATAAGAGAGCTCTCCTGTGTCCTCACAGGGCTCCCACTCCTTCCCTTTCCGGAGATTGGACCCGGCCTCATTCTCGTCCGCTGCTTTCCATGTTCCCAGCTCGGATCTTGGTCCAGATGTGTCTTTTCACCTAGGCACTCCTGACAGCCCATGGTCGAGGGTCTGATCACGGCCGTTATCCAGACACTTGGTCGACGACCGTCAATGTGAGGCCCCAGGCCATGTCGTGACTTTCAGGCTGGTAAACCACATACAAGGTGTCTTGCTGACCATCCTAAATTCCAGGGGATTTTAAAATAAATATAGGACCTGTCCTGATAAACTGTTTAGAATCAGCAAGGCCATCGAAACTCTGCTTTCCTTGCCGAATGGATACTCCATGGAAGATCCAACCGTCAGACGGATTGAACAACAGGTTTGTTCCATTTTTCAAGGCCACCAGTTCTTTCCCCTCGCCCTCTTTTGCCTTGGTGGGGGTTGCTTAGCTATCCACTCCGTAGAGCACTTCACCCTTTACAAGCGCTCCCTCAACGCCTTCAAGACTGCCCTCGACTCCGCAAAACAAGCCTACTTCTCCTCCCTAATAACCACCCTGTCTCACAACCCTAAACAACTTTTCAAAACCTTCAACTCTCTACTTCGTCCCCCTGCACCCCCTCCCTCACCCCTCATCTCCGCCGATGACTTCGCCACCTTTTTCAAAGAAAAAATTGACTAACTCAGACAAAGCTTCGACCCACAATTCCCTTGCCCCACCCCCTCCATCGCCCAACCCTCCTCACCCAAATGTAGTTTCTCCCCCATGACAGAAGATCATCTCTCCTCCCTTCTAGCATGATCACACCTCACCACCTGTGCCCTTGATCCACTCCCCTCCCACCTTATCCCTAACCTCACCACAGTCCTCATCCCTGCCCTAACACATCTCTTCAACTTATCACTTAAATCCGGCACTTTCCCCTCAACCTTCAAACACGCCCTAATCACGCCCATCCTTAAAAAAACATCCCTCGACCCTACAACAGTCTCCAATTATCGCCCCATATATCTCCTCCCCCTCGCCTCAAAACTTCTTGAACAACATGTCTACTCCGGACTGTCCTCCCACCCCTCTTTGACCGCCTACAATCCGGCTTCCGACCTCACCACTCCACCGAAACAGCCCTAACCAAAGTCACTAACGACTTACTGATCGCCAAAAGCAAGCAACACTAGTCTGTCCTCATTCTTCTCGACCTTTCTGCCGCATTCGACACTGTTGACCACTCTCTCTTACTTCAAATCCTTGAATCTCTTGGCATTACTGTCCTAGCCCTCTCCTGGATCTCTTCCTACCGAACGGACAGGACCTTCAGCGTCACCCACTCTCACACCTACTCCTCGCCCAACCCCCTTTCTGTAGGAGTTCCCCAAGGCTCGGTCTTTGGACAATTACTCTTCTCCATTGGCCTCCAATACCACCTCTATGCCGATGACACCCAGCTCTATCTGTCTGGCCCTGATATCTCCTCTCTTTTATCCAAAATTCCTCACTGCCTATTTGTCATCATATCGTTCTTCTCTGCTCGATTCCTCAAACTCAACATGGACAAGGCCGAATTCATCGTCTTACCCCCTAACAACCCTCCCCCTCTTCCTGACCTATCCATCACTGTCAATGACTGCACCCTTTCACCCGTCCCCCAAGCCAAGTGCCCCGGGGTAATCCTCAACTCCTCCCTCTCCTTCAAGCCCCACATCCAAGCCCTCGCCACCGCCTGCCGACTTCAGCTAAAAAACATTACCCGTATCCGCTCCTTCCTTGACCACAACACTACTAAAACACTTGTCCATGCCCTCATCATCTCCCATCTGGACTACTGCAACCTCCTGCTCATCGGCCCCCCCGCCTCCTCCCTTGCACCTCTCCGCACCATCCTCAACTCTGTTGCCCTACTCATCCACCTATCTCCCCGTTACTCCCCCGCCTCCTCCCGCCACAAGGCCATACACAAACTGTCCCCTCCCTACATCTCCCACCTGGTCTCCCGTTACCTCCCCTCGCGCAACCTGCACTCCTCCCAGGAACTCCTTCTCTCCTCCCCCACATTTCCTTCTCACAGAACCGCATACAAGACTTCTCTCGTACTTCTGCCCTACTCTGGAACTCCCTCCCCCACCACATCAGACACTCCCCCACTCTGGGAACCTTCAAGAAAAACCTGAAGACTCACCTCTTCCTACAAGCCTACGGCCCGCACTAAGTCACATCCACTGCACCACCTCACCCTGTCCTCTCCCCTTCATACTGTTTTCCAACCCACCCCTTCTGTGAGCCCTCGTGGACAGGGTCCTCTGCCCTATTGTACTAGTGTGACTGTATTGTCGTCGTCTTACTACCTTGTCTTTGTCTACCCTCTCACTTGTAAAGCGCCATGTAACCTATTGGTGTTATATAGATACTTAATAATAATAATAATAATAATAATAAAAAAAAATTATAATCCTGACTTGGGCAGATACGCTACATGCTTCACCTCCGGATCACAGTCTCCCCTCTGAGCTGACGGACCTTATGGCCCGGATCTCAGTACCGGGGCAATATGTCCTTCATGCATCCTGGATTCAGCTCACGGCGCAGCCGTTGCAATGTCGTAGGCCATTACCATTCGCAGAGCGCTCTGGCTCCGAGAGTGGAGAACGGACTCTGTTTCCTAAATATCTCCCTCAGTGCCCACCTCTTCAGAGAGCGGTCGGATACATGACGTTTAGACGCCACGAGAAGTAAGAATACCTCTCTTACTCAACACAAACCTAGACACCTCTTTTGTACGGCACAACAACCGCAGTTTTGCTCCTTTCTATATTGATCTCACAAGTACAAACTGCTCTCCACTCAGGGACAGGAACGCTCAGCCCACGCAGCTTTGCACTCCTTGTCCACCCTTGTCCGAGCAGTCCAGAGCAAAGGGACATAGATCCCATAGGTTCTCCTCTATCACCACCTTAGTAGGCGGCCGGACTTCTTTCTAGCCACGTTTGGCTCACTATCACAGACAACAGGTGGGTCAGGTAGCCGGTATCTCCCACTACAACACGGAGTCCGTTGCCCACCTCCCAACTGTTGCTTCCTTCATCCGAGATACCCATGAGGAGCTTGCGTCGACTCCCTTCTTCAACGGGAGTCGGCAGATGATAGGCCAGGTATACAGAGGGGAGGGGGTCAGAGGAAAGAAAAGGCCACTGCACACCAGGGTACAATTAACAAATTGCAGCTAAGAGAAAAATTTGGAGCCAGATCAGCAGGAGGGAGAGACAAGCAGGATCAAATAATATGGATATTTCTAAGGTACAAAGCAAATGTGTCAATGTGATCATTCCATGAATTATGTGCAAGGCATACAGTTATTGGATACTATAGCAGAGATTAGATACACCACTGATTCATTGTGTTCATACCTGCAAAGGAAGATATATTGTCACATCAGGGCATCACAGCATTGGGAAGTGTAGGTAAGACATCTCTGAAATATCTCTGCCGTCCACTTTCGAAAATTCCACTTTGGAAATTCACAAAGGCCAAGGCACATGGGCCTTGAGGCCTGCAATTTACAGCTCTTGTGGACAGCAGGTGATAGGCCAGGTTTACAGAGGGGAGGGGATCAGAGGAGAGAAAAAGCCACTGCACACCAGGGTACAATTAACAAATTGCAGCGAAGGGAAAAATTTTGGAGCCAGATCAGCAGGAGGGAGAGACAAGCAGGATGGAATAAAAATGGATATTTCTACGGTACAAAGCAAATGGGTCAATGTGTACATACCATGAATTATGTGCAAGGCATACAGTGATTGGATACTAGAGCAGACATTAGATACACCACTGAATCATTGTGTTCATGCCTGCAAAGGAAGAAGATATATTGTCACATCAGGGCATCACAGCATTGGGTAGTGTAGGTAAGACATCTCTGGAAAATCTCTGCCGTCCACTTTCGAAAATTCCACTTTGGAAATTCACAAAGGCCAAGGCACATGGGCCTTGTGTCCTGCAAATTATAGCTCTTGTGGACAGCAGATAATAGGCCAGGTATACAGAGGGGAGGGGGTCAGAGGGGAGAAAAGGCCACTGCACACCAGGGTACAATTAACAAATTGCAGCTAAGAGAAAAATTTGGAGCCAAATCAGCAAGAGGGAGAGACAAGCAGGATGGAATAATATGGATATTTCTAAGGTACAAAGCAAATGGATCAATGTGTACATACCATGAATTATGTGCAAGTCATACAGTGATTGGATACGAAAGCAGACATTAGATACACCACTGAATCATTGTGTTCATACCATAAATTATGTGCAAGGCATACAGTGATTGGATACTACAGCAGAGATTAGATACATCAATGAATCATTGTGTTCATACCTGCAAAGGAAGATATATTGTCACATCAGGGCATCACAGCATTGGTAAGTGTAGGTAAGACATCTCTGGAATATCTCTGCGTCCACTTTTGAAAATTCCACTTTGGAAATTCACAAAGGCCAAGGCACATGGGCCATGTGGCCTGCAATTTATAGCTCTTGTGGACAGCAGATGATAGGCCAGGTATACAGAGGGGAGGGGATCAGAGGAGAGAAAAGGCCACTGCACACCAGGGTACAATTAACAAATTGCAGCTACGAGAAAAATTTGGAGCCAGATCAGCAGGAGGGAGAGACAAGCAGGATGGAATAATATGGATAATTCTAAGGTACAAAGCAAATGGGTCAATGTGTTCATACCCTGAATTATGTGCAAGGCATACAGTGAATGGATAGTACAGCAGACTTTAGATACACCACTGATTCATTGTGTTCATGCCTGCAAAGGAAGAAGATATATTGTCACATTAGGGCATCACAGCATTGGGAAGTGTAGGTAAGACATCTCTGGAATATCTCTGCCGTCCACTTTAGAAAATTCCACTTTGGAAATTCACAAAGGCCAAGGCACATGGGCCTTGTGGTCTGCAATTTATAGCTCTTGTGGACAGCAAATGATAGGCCAGGTATAAAGAGGGGAGTGGGTCAGAGGAGAGAAAAGGCCACTGCACACCAGGGTACAATTAACAAATTGCAGCTAAGAGAAAAATTTGGAGCCAAATCAGCAGGAGGGAGAGACAAGCAGGATGGAATAATATGGATATTTCTAAGGTACAAAGCAAAAATGTGAATGTGATCATTCCATGAATTATGTGCAAGCTATACAGTGACTGGATACTACAGCAGAGATTAGATACACCACTGTATCATTGTAACACAGATGAGTCCTGCACACAGAGAACAGGTCTGTAGGAACCTGTTCACACCGCCAGCATAATTGGAAACAAAAAGCTATTGCGACAAAAAACAACAGTACACTGCAGTAAAAATATTAAAATGCAAGTGCAGTATAAAAATGGTATAACAAATACAGGGTACTTAGTTAATCCGTTTTTTTTGCGCAGAAAAAGTTATTGGATACTACAGCAGACATTAGATATACCACTGAATCATTGTGTTCATACCATAAATTATGTGCAAGGCATACAGTGATTGGATACTACAGCAGAGATTAGATACACCACTGAATTATTGTGTTCATACCTGCAAAGGAAGAAGATATATCGTCACATCAGGGCATCACAGCATTGGGAAGTGTAGGTAAGACATCTCTGGAATATCTCTGCCGTCCACTTTTGAAAATTCAACTTTAGAAATTCACAAAGGCCAAGGCACATGGGCCTTGTGGTCTGCAATTTATAGCTCTTGTGGACAGCAAATAATAGGCCAGGTATACAGAGGGGAGGGAGTCAAAGGAAAGAAAAGGCCACTGCACACCAGGGTACAATTAACTAATTGCAGCTAAGAGAAAAATTTGGAACCAGATTAGCAGGAGGGAGAGACAAGCAGGATGGAATAATATGGATATTTCTAAGGTACAAAGCAAATGGGTCAATGTGTTCATACCCTGAATTATGTGCAAGGCATACAGTGATTGGATACTACAGCAGACTTTAGATACACCACTGAATCATCAGATTTTGGATTGCAGAGCCATCACTTTGTCTACACAGATCCGTAGTTTGACTCCACAAACCGGAACAATTATATTGATCATCTCCATACCAACAATTCTTGCCCTTTGGATGTGGTGATATTCGATTTGGTCCGTTGGAGTTGGATACTCTTGATGAAAAGGATCTATTTGGACTTGGAACTTGTTTCTTCCAATATGTGTCATAACTTTCTGTTTTCCCTATATATATTTTTGATTTCTCTATTTGATATATGGGTACCATTACCCCAGTTTTTGGACTATTTTCATGTATTTTTCTAGGTGTTTAATTTCTGATTTTTTGACAACTGTCACCATACCCGTAAACTCCTCAAGTATTGTTGTCTCTTTTGCCGTATATTGATCTCTGCTTGGGTCATGTGTGCGGTCCTTCCTCTTTTTTCATATGTATATATGCTTTTTTTCTTGGTTCCTGTACATTAAGTATTCTGTAGGATTAAAGATCTGTGTCAGTTCTATCTATATTTAGTGGGATTTTTTGGGCTCTATTGGGGGTGTGTTATCTCTTTTAGATTTTTCAATCTATATGGATGGTAATTTTTGATTGTAAATCCACAACGGTGGTACTAAATTAATCATATACAGGGATTGAATGTGATCTCAAATACAGGCCTGTATGGCGGACCATAGAGACAAAGTCTGTCCTGATGGCACGCCGGGTTATTTTTTAATATAGATTTCTTGACAGTGGAGAGATATAAGTTTGAGCTTTACTGATTATAAATTCATCTATATTCCTTGATCAGGTTTTCTGCAATTTTGTTTATTATATTATACTAGTAAAAAGGCCCGATGCAATTGCATCGGGAGCACGGTGAAATGAATGTGTATACAGGTGGTTCAGTGGGTATCAGAGTATCGAGGCGGCTCTGTGGGTAGCAGAGCATCGAGGCGGCTCTGTGGATAGCAGAGTATAGAGGCGGCTCTGTGGGTAGCAGAGTATAGAGGCGGCTCTGTGGGTAGCAGAGTATAGAGGCGGCTCTGTGGGTAGCAGAGTATAGAGGCGGCTCTGTGGGTAGCAGAGTATACAGGCGGCTCTGTGGGTAGCAGAGTATACAGGCGGGTGTGTGGGTAGCAGAGTATAGAGGCGGCTCTGTGGGTAGCAGAGTATAGAGGCGGCTCTGTGGGTAGCAGAGTATAGAGGCGGCTCTGTGGGTAGCAGAGTATCGAGGCGGCTCTGTGGGTAGCAGAGTATCGAGGCGGCTCTGTGGTGGAGTGTTGAGGAGAGATGCGGCTCTGTGGTGGAGGGGTGAGGAGAGATGCGGCTGTGGTGGAGGGGTGAGGAGAGATGCGGCTGTGGTGGAGGGGTGAGGAGAGATGCGGCTCTGTGGTGGAGGGGTGAGGAGAGATGCGGCTCTGTGGTGGAGGGGTGAGGAGAGATGCGGCTCTGTGGTGGAGGGGTGAGGAGAGATGCGGCTCTGTGGTGGAGGGGTGAGGAGAGATGCGGCTCTGTGGTGGAGGGGTGAGGAGAGATGCGGCTCTGTGGTGGAGGGGTGAGGAGAGATGCGGCTATGTGGTGGAGGGGTGAGGAGAGATGCGGCTCTGTGGTGGAGGGGTGAGGAGAGATGCGGCTCAGTGGTGGAGGGGTGAGGAGAGATGGGGGTCTGTGGTGGAGGGGTTAGGAGAGAAGTGGGTCAGTGGTGGAGGGGTGAGGAGAGAAGCGGCTTAGTGGTGGAGGGGTAAGGAGAGAAGCGGCTCAGTGGTGTAGGGTTGAGGAGAGATGCGGCTCAGTGGTGGAGGGGTGAGGAGAGAAGCACACAGTATATACATACATGAGACATTGTATAGACAGACAGTATGCAGAGATTACACACATTATACACACAGTATACACACATTACAGACAGTATGCAGACAATACACACAGTATAGACACATTAGACACAGTATAGGCACATTACAGAGAGTATACACACATTAGACACAGTATAGACACATTACGCAGAGTATAGAGACATTACAGACATCATAGACACATTACAGACAGTATACAGAGATTACACACAGTATAGAGACATTAGACAGAGTATAAAGACATTACAGACAGTATAGACACATTACACACAGTATACAGAGATTACACACAGTATAGAGAAATTACACACAGTATAGAGACATTACAGGCAGTATACAGAGATGACACACAGTATAGACACATTAGACACAGTATAGACACATTACAGAGAGTATAGAGACATTAGACAGAGTGTAGAGACATTAGACAGAATGTAGAGACATTAGACAGAGTGTAGAGACATTACACAGAGTGTAGAGACATTACACAGAGTGTAAAAACATTAGACAGAGTGTAGAGACATTAGACAGAGTGTAGAGACATTAGACAGAGTGTAGAGACATTACACAGAGTGTAGAGACATTACACAGTTATTAGACAGAGACATCAGACACAGTATACAGAGACATCAGACACAGTATACAGAGACATCAGACACAGTATACAGAGACATTAGACACAGTATACAGAGACATTAGACACACAGTATACAGAGACATTAGACACACAGTATACAGAGACATTAGACACACAGTATACAGAGACATAACAGAGAGTAGACAGGCATTAGACACAGATTGTATACATACATTGGTGCGGGCGGGACGGGCGGGTGACGTCATCAATGCAGTACGCGGCTGTCGGCGGGCTGGGGTCGGACTGTGTGCTGTGTAGTGGGAGCTGGGCGGTAATTGCGGGTGGCGCCGCGTGTGCGCGAGGCAGTGGTAGGCGCTGGGCAGGAATTGTGGGGGAGCGGGAGGATGTGGCGGGGGAGCCGGTGAGCGGCGGGGAGCGGGAGGATGTGGCGGGTCATCGGGTGAGCGGCGGGCGGGTGTGTGGCGCCAGGATGTTTGCGCTTCCGGCCAGTGTCGGTGGCTCGCGATGGCGCATGCGCGCCATCGCTCGCGATAGCGGCACAATGGCCGGAAGTGCAAAACTGGCGATTATGTATATAGATCTGCAGGTGACCCTCGACAGCAGGTGGAGATGAACTATTCCCTCCAGGGGGCATACCCATGTGTTCCCCTGTGGATAGTTTTGTCATCTTCACTAATTTTTTGCTCCCTGGGGAGTGGTGGCATATGCCTATAACCCTGACATTTTTCATACTTGTTATTATATGACACAGATAGTACTGCAGATTGGATTTTGAGTAGGGGTCTTCTGATATGCATATATTAGATCTGTTTGTGTCCAGATGGCATGTGCTTAGACAGGTTGTCTCCCATGCCTTTTGGATCAAACATTATACCTGGCATTAGGAACGTTTATATATCACTCTTTGGGATGATCATTATGAATTGGGATGCTTTTTTACAAAATTGATGTATCTTTCATCTTTTAATTAGTATATTTATTACTCCTGATAATGCGCCCGTTTTTTTTCAATTTTTATACTTGTTTACTAATTTTACAAGCCTTTTGCTTGTGTTAGTCATATGACCGCACATATGGCCCCTGCAGCTCCCGGAACGTCATTTCCGGTCTCTCTCTGGGAGCCATGGCAACATACAAAGCGGCAGTGATAGCCTCTTGATTGGCTATGGTATTTAAGGGCGAAACGCCGGATGTGCAGCCACGCCTCCCTGACGAAGCCGCTTCACGGCGGCGATACGCGTGGGATCTGGGTCCCCTGCTTCTCTATTTATCATCGCCCCTGGCGCTGGACTCCCTGGCACCATTCCCATACAGACGTGCGGGCTGATACACTATTATTGACGCAGGACATGAGCGCTCCATTTACTAACAGGCTTGGGTGAGATTGCTTCCACTTTGGATATTCCAACCCTATTGTGGGAATAGTTAATCTTCATTAGGATTATGCCTGTTTGTTTTGCATATTTAGCTGGGTGCCTGCTCTGAAATCGCCCCATGTGTATGGTGCCTTTGGGTTTGATCCACTGCCTAAGTGACTACATACAAGTCTGTGTTATATTCCACCCGATGGATCACTTTTGTCAGTTCCTTTATCATGTGACTTTATACCTACTTCTGGAATGACTTTGAGTTTTCTATACTTTGATATTTTGATATTGTGCACTTTATCTATGCATTGGAGGTAGACTTGATATGTGTATTTATTGCTAATTTATGCAGGGGGCTCATCTCCTAATGGATTGTGGTTTGTTGATGGTTTTAACTGTTTTTAGATGTTTGTTGGTCCTTAACTAAAAGCCTTGTATATTTTCATATATCCTGTGGTGGTGTGCTATTTTATTTGTCAATTCTTTCTCTATGATATTGTCACATCAGGGCATCACAGCATTGGGAAGTGTAGGTAAGACATCTCTGGAATATCTCTGCCGTGCTCTTTCAAAAATTCCACTTTGGAAATTCACAAAGGCCAAGGCACATGGGCCTTGAGGCCTGCAATTTATAGCTCTTGTGGACAGCAGATGATAGGCCAGGTATACAAACGGGAGGGGGTCAGAGGAAAGAAAAGGCCACTGCACACCAGGATACAATTAACAAATCGCAGCTTCGAGAAAAATTTGGAGCCAGATCAGCAGGAGGGAGACACAAGCAGGATGGAATAATATGGATATTTTTAGGGTACAAAGCAAATGGGTCAATGTGTTCATACCCTGAATTATGTGCAATGCATACAGTGATTGGATACTACAGCAGACTTTAGATATACCACTGAATCATTGTGTTCATACCATGAATTATGAGCAAGGCATACAGTGATTGGATACTACAGCAGAGATTAGATACACCATTGAATCATTGTGTTCATACCTGCAAAGGAAGAAGATATATTGTCACATCAGGGCATCACAGCATTGGAAAGTGTAGGTAAGATATCTCTTGAATATCTCTGCGGTCCACTTTCGAAAATTCCACTTTGGAAATTCACAAAGGCGAAGGCACATGGGCCTTGTGGCCTGCAGTTTATAGCTCTTGTGGACAGCAGATGATGGGCCAGGTATACAGAGGGGAGGGGGTCAGAGGAGAGAAAAGGCCACTGCACACCAGGGTACAAATAACAAATTGCAGCTAAGAGAAAAATTTGGAGCCAGATCAGCAGGAGGGACAGACAAGCAGGATGGAATAATATGGATAATTCTAAGATACAAAGCAAATAGGTCAATGTGTTCATACCATGAATTATATGCAAGGCATACAGTGAGACGGGGATGAAACAGGATATGGAGAGGAGGAGGCTGCCGAAGAAGAATACCAGATGGCATGGGGACAGGAGAATTTCCCAGTTGGGTCTGGAGCTAGGCCAAAAATTCCACAGTATTTCTCCCCAGCCTTAATGGATCCCCTCTCGTCACTAGGAAATCATGAAGGCATGCCGTTAATGAAGACAGAACTGTCACAATTGGAAGCAGCAGGTCGAGGCGAGCAGACACATCACCGGCTACAGTCTACTTCCCCGGCACAGCACACTTCTCAGGACAGGGGAGTTGGGAGACAGACCTTATCAATGTACAGGGATACGCAGGCCACAACAGACAGCTCTACGCATGGCTCAGATCAATCACACCGATTGGCACAGTATGAAGACTGTCCTTGGCGAGGCAGATATGCTTCCTGAAAGCCTCAGGAAGCTGCCACATTGGTGAACACCTTACCGGACCCTGACAAGCAACCTATGCCCTTTCATCAGAAGATCAGCCAGATTCAGAAGACTCACGCTGCCTCATGGGAAGATCTTATGGGATTGGCTTCTACCTGCGACACGAGCGCCCGTCCTCCAGAGAGTCCGGAAATCTATAAAGAGCCCATGATCCCAATGTGAAACGAAATGGGGTGAAAGTACCTGCTGAGCGGAGTATTGAAAATGGGGTGAACGGCCACAGAATGGACATGACTCTGTCTGAACTGCAGGAGATGGCGGCAAGACAACAGCAGCAGATCGAGGCCCAGCAGCTAATGCTAGCTACAAAGCAGCAGCGCTTGAAGTACCTGAAGCAGCAGGACCAGCATCATCATCAGCAGGCCAGTGAGCAGGAAAAGCTGAAACGTCTGTGGGAGATTGCAGAAAATCAGGAGGCAAAGCTGAAGAAAGTGCGGGCCCTGAAGGGCCACATGGAGCAGAAGAGGCTGAGCAATGGCAGGCTAGTTGAGGAAATCGAACAGATGAATAACATGTTCCAACAGAAGCAGAAAGAACTGATGGTGGTCGTGACCAAAATCATCATCTGTGGCGACTTTAATCTAGTACAAGACAGACTTCTGGATAGATTTCGGGGGGCACCTGGGTCTGGAAAAGAGGCGGGACCTACATGCAAGGAATACCGTCTCCATGACCCGTGGAGATACCTGCACACAACAGAGAGAGACTACTCCTTTTACTCGCGCAGGCATAGGTCGTATTCTAGACTAGATTACTTTTTGGTAGACGATAACACTCTTACGGCCTGTGCCTGCGCGGAGATTGGGCTCATAACGTGGTCTGACCATGCCCCGGTGTCCCTTAAACTGTCGGTGCACTCCCACCCCACTCCACCGGGCACGTGGAGACTGAACTGCGCTCTTCTGTCTGATGACGGCCTTGTGGAGGACATCAGAGCCCATATAGTCGAATATTTTAAACTCAATGATAACGCCTGTGTGACAGACGAGACCCTTTGGGCCGCCCATAAGGCTTATGTCAGGGGCCTCTTCCTCCAGAAGGCCTCTCAACTTAAGAGGAGCCGTCAAAAAGAGAATGGAACTGATTAGCCGACTCTCTGACCTGGAAGCTGAAAATAAAATCAACCCTACCCCCACTCTGGACTCTCAGTTGACGCTAACCAGAATGCAGTTAAGATACCTACTCCTGTCCCACGATGAAGGAGCCTTACGCCGCTCGAAATCGGCGTTCTATGAATCTGGGGACAAGGCGGGAGCCATATTGGCAAGACGTTTAAAAAAGAGAAATGCTCGCTCCACGATAGATAACATCAAAGACAAAACAGGTAGAGTGGTGAGAAGCCCCGTGGATATCGCGACAGTGTTCCAACAATATTATTCAGATCTGTATAACCTACACCACGATTCCGAGACCCCCCAGCCTACTCCACAGCTGATTGGAAATTTCCTAGAGGGACTGAGCTTGCCCTCTGTCTCGGCCTCAGATCTAGACTACTTGAATCTTCCCTTTTCCTTGGGTGAGGTCTATCGTGCAATTGGGGACACAAAGCTCCATTCGGCCCCTGGCCCGGATGGCCTACCTAATGAATATCTACAGACATTCAGAGAGGCACTGGCTCCTTACCTTCTGCGAACTTTCCGGCAGTGGAGAGACGTGGGCACAATTAACCCGCTCCAGCTTCAGGCTACAATAATTACGATTCGCAAATCTGGCAAAAACCCTGACCTGCCTGGGAGCTACCGACCCATCTCCCTTCTGAACTGCGACCTCAAAATCTATGCCGCTGTTCTCGCTTACAGACTAAGAGGGGTGGTGCCCAAGCTGATAAATCCGGACCAAGTCGGATTCGTGGCCGGGAGACAGGCGAAAGATGGGACGAGAAGAATGGTGGATCTCATCAGATCCATGGAGCTGAATGGGACCCCCGGTGCATTCCTGTCTTTGGACGCGGAGAAGGCGTTTGACAGGGTGCACTGGGGCTACCTGGAAGCGGTACTTAGAAGATTTGGCATTGTGGGTCCATTCCTAAAGGCGGTGCTGTCCCTCTACTCCAACCCTAACGCCAAGGTTCTTACATCTGGCTTTCTCTCGCCTGTCTTCCGGATCACGAACGGAACTCGTCAGGGTTGTCCGCTGTCACCGGTGATTTTCACCCTGGCAGTGGAGCCCCTGGCTGAAAAAATCCGCTCGGCCCCTGATGTGTCGGGGGTCAAAGTGGGTGGTGATGTCCACACCATTGGTCTGTATGCTGATGATATTATCATCACTTGCACAGAGGTGTCTCGAGGGTTTCGTACTACAAGCTGAACGCGGATAAGTCAACTCTTCTCCCACTAGGAGTCCCGAACTCAGAAGTAGCTGCTATCTCTAAATTCTTACTGTTTCGCTGGTCCAGGGGCGGTATCCCCTACCTAGGGATTACACTGGCACCCTCCAGCCAACTCATGAGACTTAACTATGAGTCACTACTATCAAAAGTCCTTTCGGACGTAGCCACCTTTGGTGCTAAGTCTCTTTCTTGGATTGCTCGCCTGCATGCCTTCAAGATGATGACTTTACCAAAGGTAATATATATGTTCCGATGTGTTCCCCTTAGGATCCCCAAAACCCTTTTGGCTAAATTACAGAGCGCAGTAAACACTTTCATTTGGGCTAACAAGATCCCACGTGTGGCCAGAGAGACGATGTACGCTCCGATAGGGGCGGGTGGAATGGGTATGCCAAACATTCTGGAATACCATAGGGCTGTCATCTTGGAGGAGGCTGGGTCCTGGTGGCGCAGCCCTGAACACCTCAGATGGATATCCATTGAGACTTCCTACTTGAGGGGCGGCACTTTAGGGGACCTCCTGGCGGCTGAGTCGATTCAACCAGTCACCCAGACTCGCCAGCTTGAGACTTCCCAAACCCTCTTACACTACTGGAGGACACTGCCGTGGGCCTGGACCCATGTTCCGCCAGAGGAAGTGCCTATACGAGCGCTGCGCCTGCATGTCCCGTCGATTCAGATGAGGACATGGGAGGATGCGGGTTTGCTCTCACTGGGAGATTTTTGTCGGGAGGGGACGTGGCCTACATTTGAGACCTTTTGTGGGTGGTTTCCTGAGTGCCGCACGGCATTCTTGCAGTTTTTTCAACTAGACCATCTTCTACGTGAGGCCACATACGTCCCACTACCTGTGCCCCCCCTCCGTGCATCGTCTCTCCTTAGGGCTGTTCAAGCGGATCCCCCCAAACCGCGGACACTGTCCAAGATCTATGGGGAATTGGTGTCTGTGGACCAAGAGGTGAAACTGCCTTACATGAAGAGATGGGAGGGAGATCTTGGCTTTACGTCAGACATTGAAGACTGGCACGCAGCAGCTAAAGAAGTTGGGAGCACCACCAGATGTGTGAACCATCTAGAGAACATAAAGAAAATTCATCTCAGATGGTACCTCTCTCCTGTTCGCCTTGCTCACACCACTGGGGGGCAGTCCCCGCAGTGTTGGAGACTATGTGGAGAGAGAGGCAACATATCACACATGTGGTGGACCTGCCCGAAAATACGCCCCTTCTGGACATTAGTCCAAACCCTGATCCACTCGGTCACTGGAATTAGGCAAGACCTGACGCCTCAGTTGGCGGTTCTGAATATTGGCATTCGAGACTTCCCCTGGCCGTTGCGGGGGACGGTAACGTATATCCTTATCGCTGCCCGCCTATGCCTAGCCGCGAAGTGGAAGGCCTAAATCCTTGCCTACCCTGACTGAGCTGACACATAAGATCAACTGGATCTTCCATTAGGAATACTATCTAGCACTAAATAAGTTATCCAGACGGTCGATCCATGATAGATGGAGTGTTTGGGCCTCACACCCAGAGGCTGCACCGATCCCCCAGGGACTCGTCCGGCCCTCTTGCCCTGCAAAACCTGCAGATCCGCCGGCTGTGGAGCGGTCTTCCCTGTGAGTTGTCTGTCTGTTTGGAACTCATTGAAATAAAACAAATGGTGGCTTCGTTTCAACGGCCCAAATCACACTCGATTTAAATAGAGGACATAATGTTACTCGATCTATGCTGCAGTCCGCGTGGTTTCTCCCCTCCCCTTTTCCGGACTCCCAATAGAACCTGACGTCGTCTCCCCCCCCCCCCCCCTTTTCCCTCTCTCCTCTCTCTCTCTTTCTTCTATCTTTATTTCCCCCCTTATAACACTTACTTTTCTTATTACTGATGTTTTAGGTGCTTTAGATGTCTAGTGTCTATTAGATCCCCCGGTTCGGTTTCCGACAAGGATCAGACATTGTCATGTTATGTTTGTTTTTCACGTTTTGCAAAAACCTCAATAAAAATTTAATGTTTAAAAAAAAGAATGGAGCAGTCATCCCGACCAAGTCACCATGCAACACCCCACTGTTTCCAGTTAAGAAGAAAACACCAAAGGGACAACCTTCCAAGTTTCGCATGGTGCAAGATCTATGGGCAGTGAATGAAGCCACAGTCTTGGATATTCCGATTGTGCCGTCCTTGGATCGTGGATCCATCAGTCCACATGCAACCTCTCTATGACTGCCTCAAAGACATTCCTTTCTGTCTGACAACTGAAGCCATTGATGGATTCTAAACGCTGAAGGATGCAATCATATGCTCTCCTGCTCTTGGACTCCCTGACTACAAGAAACCATTTTGCCTGTTTGTAATGGAGAAGAAAGGATATGCCACTAGAGTCCTAACACAGTTCCATGGGGGAAGAGAGCGCCCACTGGGATACTAATCTGCCAGACTGGACCCAGTTGCCCGTGGAGCACCTTCATGCCTGAGAGCTGTCTCTGCTACACACCTACTGATGGACAAGACTGCTGATGTTATTCTGGGCCACTGTCTGAAGGTGAAGGCTTCACATGATATCACTGCCATTCTGGCCCAGACCCAACCTAAACATCTCTCTGCTGCACGGCACCTACGGCTACAATGTTCCCTTCTACTCACAGACAACGTGACAATCTCCAGGTGTGATGTCCTGAACCCTGCAACTCTCCTCCATCTTCCAAGGGGGAATGTGATGTCTCTGACACTTCGGTGGAAGAGGAAGCCAACTTTGAAATGGCTCTGCACGACTGTCTGGCGCTTATGAGACAATAAACCTCCGGATTTGACACAGTCACAGACACGCCGCTGGAAGACCCAGATTTGACTCTCTTCGTGGATGGATCAAGATATGCGGACCAAAAAGGATGGTTTCACATGGGTATGGCAGTGGTCACAGAAGATACTGTGTTGATGGCCAAACCACTACCCGCGTCCATGTCTGCACAGGAAGCAGAAATGGCTGCATTGACCGAAGGTTGCAAGATGTCAGCCCAGAAGAAAGCAAACGTTTATACCAATTCCTGCTATGGATTTGGCATCTGCCATGACTACGGGCTATCTGGAGGGCGAGAGACTTCATTACAGCCAATGGAACTCCAATACGCCACCATAGAGTGGTGAAGGAATTGCTGAAGTCCTTGCTGATGGCAGAAAGAGTCGCGGTACTTAAGGTAAAGGCACACACTGGAGGGACTTCAAGAGAAGCTGTGGGGAATGACTTGACTGACAGGGCAGCTAAGGAAGCAGCAGTGAAGTCACTCATCACAGAACCCTCCAACTTGTATCTCTTGACAGACTCAGGACAAGAAGGAGACTCAGGACAAGAAGAAGACTCAGGACAAGAAGAAGATTAGGACAAGAAGAAGACAAAGGACAAGAAAAAGATCCGGACAAGAAGAAGACGGATGAACAATCCTGGGAGAACATGGTCCTGACCCTGCAGAAGCAAGCATCCAATGAAGAGAAGGAAAAATGGATCCAAGATGGAGCTGTGCAAGATAAGAAGCATCTGATACTACTGAAAGGAAAACCATTAGTGATGAGCGAGTACTAAAATGCTCGGGTGCTCGAAGCTCGGGCCGAGTATCCCGAGATACTCGTGTACTCGGCCCGAGTACCGAGCCCAATGTTATCCTATGGGAGACCCGAGTATTTTTATGAAATGACTGCCGGCAGCATGTAGAAACCCTAAAAATGTCACAAAAGTCTCAGAAGAGTGTTCAAATGACATGGCAACAGCATGGGGAAGAACCCTGGAAGCATTTCTCACTCAAAAGTCACAGCTGTGAACAATGTTGTCCGAGTTTCATGCCAATTTTACGGAGTCACTAGAAAACCTTCCAAAATGACAACAAAATGAATATTTAGGGTGGAAATGTTAAGGGCACATACCCAATAGTGAGATACAGCTGGTGTATGTTACTTTTTGTGATTACATGAAAGATTTTACGTGAAAACATTGTGCGGCACTCCGATGACCCTGAGAAGAGACGTACATGAAGCCCTGTCTTGACATAATGTGCACATTTTGAGGAACTGGGTCTATTGTAGTATTTTCCTTTGCCAGGACAGTCCAAAATTGGGAGGTTCACCAATGCCCCTGGATAGAGACATGCATGAGGGCCTGTAAACCTGAAGTGGGTGTATTGTAGTATAGCCCTTTGGCAGGGCAGCCAAAAATTGGGAGGCTCCACATTGTCCCAGGATAGAGACGTGCAGGAGGGCCTGTAAACCTGAAGTGGGTGTATTTGTAGTATAGCCCTTTGGCAGGGCAGCCAAAAATTGGGATGGCCTCCACCATTGTCCCAGGATAGAGACGTGCAGGAGGGCCTGTAAACCTGAAGTGGGTGTATTGCAGTATAGCCCTTTGGCAGGGCAGCCAAAAATTGGGAGGCTCCACATTGTCCCAGGATAGAGACGTGAAGGAGGGCCTGTAAACCTGAAGTGGGTGTATTGTAGTATAGCCCTTTGGCGGGGCAGCCAAAAATTGGGAGGCTACACAATGACCCATGCATACAGACATGCATGAGGGCCTGTAAACCTCAATTGGGTGTATTGTAGTATAGCCCTTTGGCAGGGCAGCCAAAAATTGGGAGGCTCCACATTGTCCCAGGATAGAGACGTGCAGGAAGGCCTGTAAACCTGAAGTGGGTGTATTGTAGTATAGCCCTTTGGCAGGGAAGCCAAAAATTGGGAGGCTTCACAATGACCCATGCATACAGACGTGCAGTAGGGCCTGTAAACTTCAAGTGGGTGAATTGTAGTATAGCCCTTTGGCAGGGCAGCCAAAAATTGGGAGGCTTCACATTGTCCCTGGATAGAGACGTGCATGAAGGCCTCAAAACATTTTTCCCATTGAAAAGGAGCGGGTCTCCTGTCGTTGTAATGCCCATTCTAAAAGAATGGGCGAAAAAATTTACCACTGGGGGTATTCCTGAAACAACAGCCTAACTATTGTAATGGTCATCATGGTGGCACATGAGGAGAAGGAGGAGCAGTCCAGCGATTAGCCAAAGTGCAGAACTGTGTACCCATGGGTGAGTGGAGGTACATAGCAAATTCCCATAACAAAATTTTAATTCAGTTGTCATTTGTTGGTGGTGTGGTGAAGTCTGGCCCAATCCAACCCTTGTTCATCTTGATCAGAGTCAGCCTGTCAGCATTTTCAGTTGACAGTTCGGGTGCGTTTATCAGTAATGATTCCACCTGCGGCACTGAAAACACGCTCTGACAAAACACTAGCGGCAGGGCAGGCCAGGACTTCCAAGGTGTAGAGAGCCAATTCATGCCACGTGTCCAGCTTGGAGACCCAATAAGTAAGGCACAGAGGAATCTCGCAGTACAGTTGTTCGATCTGCAAGGTACTCCTTCAGCATCTGGCCAAACTTAGCATTTCTTGTTGCACAACCCCGCACCTCAGGGGCTGTGGTACGTGAGGGGCTGAGAAAACTGTCCCACATTGTAAAGACTGTTCCCCTACCTCTGGCGGATTGGACTTGTGCCCCTCTCGGCCGTACACCTTGGTTGTCCACCGATTCCTGACCTATGCCGCTAGCGTTTTGTGAGGGGAATGATTTGCCTACTTCCGTGACTATGGCCTTCTGGAACTGCTGCATTTTGGCTGACCTCTCCGCCTCAGGAATGAGAGATATGAAGTTCTCCTTGTAGCGTGGGTCTAACAGTGTTGCCAACCAGTACTGATTGTCGGCCAAGATGTTCTGAACGCGAGGGTCACGAGCCAGGCAGCTTACCATAAAGTCAGCCATGTGCGCCAGACTCTTAACAGCCATCACTTCAGTATCCAGACCAACACGATGACTGAACATGCTGTCCTCCTCCTCCTCTTCCTCATCTCCCCTGTCCTCTGGCCATCCACGCTGAATCGAGGGTATGACTGGTGTGCATGTCATATACTCAATTTGGCCAGAGAATTGCTCCATGCCTTCATCCTCCTCCTCCTCGTCATAGTCCTCCACTGCACGTTGTGATGAGATGAGGCTGGGCTGTGTGTTATCACCCACACCCACTACTGTTTCTTGCTCAAAGTCATCGCGCTCCGCCTGCAATGCATCCTCTTTGTTTTTCAGCAGAGACCGTTTTAGAAGGCAGAGTAGTGGTATGGTGACGCTAATAATAGCGTCATCACCGCTCACCATCTTGGTGGAGTCCTCAAAGTTTTGGAGGACGGTACATAGGTCGGACATCCATCTCCACTCCTCAGGTATTATGTGTGGAGTTTGACCCATTTCCCGACGGCTTAGGTGATGCAGGTAGTCAACAACTGCCCTCTTCTGCTCACATATCCTGACCAACATGTGCAGAGTTGAATTCCAACGCATGGGGACATCACACACCAGTCTGTGGGCCGGAAGACGCACACGGCGCTGAAAGCCGGCAAGGCCAGCTGAAGCAGCAGGTGACTTGCGAAAATGTGCAGACAGACGGCGAACTTTTACCAGCAGTTCAGACAGCTCTGGGTATGACTTTATAAACCTCTGAACCACCAGGTTGAGCACATGGGCCACGCATGGAACATGCGTCAGCTGGCCTCGCCTCAAAGCTGCCACCAGGTTCCGGCCATTGTCACACACACCTTTCCTGGCTTTAGGTTCAGAGATGTGAGCCAGTGATCTGCCTGCTGTTTCAGAGCTGTCCACACCTCTTCTGCATTGTGGGGTTTGTCACCTATGCAGACTAGCTTCAGCACAGCCTGTTGCCGCTTCGCAGAGGCAGTGCTGCAGTGCTTCCAGCTTGGGACTGGTGTGGAGGGTACAGTGGATGAGGATGTGCAGGAGGGGGAGGCTGAGGAGCATGACATTCCGGAGCTGTAGAGTGTCGGTGAAACCCTGACAGAGGTAGGGTCTGCTATCCTTGGTGTGGGAAGGACGTGTTCCGTCCCTCGCTCAGACTGGGTCCCAGCCTCCACAATATTAACCCAGTGTGCCGTCAAGGAGATGTAGCGGCCTTGCCCACAAGCACTTGTCCACGTGTCTGTGGTTAGGTGGACTTTGGCTGAAACAGCGTTGTTCAGGGAACGTGTGATGCTTTGGGACACGTGGTTATGCAATGCGGGGACGGCACATCTGGAGAAATAGTGGCGGCTGGGGACCGAGTAACGTGGGACAGCAGCCCCCATCAGGTCGCGGAATGCTTCCGTCTCCACCAGCCGGAAAGGCAACATTTCTAGCGCTTTGAGTCGCGAAATGTGAGAATTGAGGACAGTGGCATGTGGGGCGTTGGCAGCGTATTTGCGCCTGCATTCATAGGTTTGCTGAATGGATAATTGAACGCTGCGCTGGGACAAGGACGTGCTTGATGGTGGTGTTATTTGTGCGTGGGCAACTTCAGGTGCAGGGCCGGAGGCTTGTTCGCGGCCAGCATGGACAGGGGATTGGCTCGCACGCACAACACGCGAAGACGTAGCAGTGACATCAGCAAGCACGGCTCCTCGACTATGTTGTACTTCCCACAAAGTCGGGTGCTTGGCTGACATGTGCCTGATTATGCTGTTGGTGGTCAGGCTGCTAGTTTTCTACCCCTACTGATACTGGCATGGCAGGTGTTGCAAATGACCTTTTTAGAGTAATCTGGAGCCAACTTAAAAAACTCCCAGACTCGGGAAGACCTAACATTTGCACAGGCACCTTGAGTCGTGTTGTTGTTCCGGGGAACGGTTGCCTGCCTTCTGCCTGCGGACACGACCATGCTTTGTACTGCCTGTTGGGATGCTACGCCTCTCTCCCCCTGTGCACTGCTGTCCTCGCTCTGCATATCCTCCTGCCAGGTTGGGTGAGCTACTGGATCATCCACCACGTCGTCTTCCTCTTACGCACCCTGATCCTCCTCCTGACTTCCTGGCAATTGTGTCTCATCATCGTCCACCGCTTGTTGAGACACGTTGCCAACGTTCTGTTCGTGAGAACGTGGCTGCTCAAATATTTGGGCATCTGTACATACCATCTCCTCATCACCCACTTCAACAGGAGCTGGCGAGAGGCCAGATTCTGCGAATGGATACGTGAACAGCTCTTCCGAGTGTCCAACTGTGGGATCAGTAATGTCCTTGGACGTGTACTCGGCCTGGTGGTAGGAAGGAGGATCAGGTTGGGAAATGTGCGGTGCAGTATCACGGCTACTGACACTTGACCGTGTGGAAGACAGGGTGTTTGTGGAGGTGCCCATCTGACTTGAAGCATTATCCGCTATCCAAGTAACAACCGGTTGACACTGGTCTTGGTTCAAGAGCGGTGTACTGCTGCGGGCCCCAAGAATTTGGGACAGGACGTGCGAGCGAGTATATGTGCCACTTTGTTGTTGCGAAATTAGTGCTTGCACACGACCTCGGCCTCTGCCTGCACCACCATCATGTCCACTTCCTTGTTCCTTGCCAACGCCTTTGCCAACGCCCTTGCGCATTTTGCCTGTATACAGAGACAACAGTCTGGTGACTGTTCAGGTCACAGGAGAGTAGGATTTTAGTCCCTAACCTGTATCAAGGTGGTAAGTACAACAGTCTGGTGACTGTTCAGGTCACAGGAGAGTGAGATTTTAGTCCCTAACCTATATCAAGGTAGTAAGTACAACAGTCTGGTGACTGTTATGGTCACAGGAGAGTAGGATTTTAGTCCCTAACCTGTATCAAGGTAGTAAGTACAACAGTCTGGTGACTGTTCAGGTCACAGGAGAGTAGGATTTTAGTCCCTAACCTGTATCAAGGTAGTAAGTACAACAGTCTGGTGACTGTAATGGTCACAGGAGAGAAGGATTTTAGTCCCTAACCTGTATCAAGGTAGGAAGTACAACAGTCTGGTGACTGTTCATGTCACAGGAGAGTAGGATTTTAGTCCCTAACCTGTATCAAGGTAGTAAGTACAACAGTCTGGTGACTGTAATGGTCACAGGAGAGAAGGATTTTAGTCCCTAACCTGTATCAAGGTAGTAAGTACAACAGTCTGGTGACTGTTATGGTCACAGGAGAGTAGGATTTTAGTCCCTAACCTGTATCAAGGTAGTAAGTACAACAGTCTGGTAACTGTTATGGTCACAGAAGAGAAGGATTTTAGTCCCTAACCTGTATCAAGGTAGTAAGTACAACAGTCTGGTGACTGTAATGGTCACAGAAGAGAAGGATTTTAGTCCCTAACCTGTATCAAGGTAGTAAGTACAACAGTCTGGTGACTGTTATGGTCACAGGAGAGTAGGATTTTAGTCCCTAACCTGTATCAAGGTAGTAAGTACAACAGTCTGGTGACTGTTATGGTCACAGGAGAGAAGGATTTTAGTCCCTAATCTGTATCAAGGTAGTAAGTACAACAGTCTGGTGACTGTAATGGTCACAGGAGAGAAGGATTTTAGTCCCTAACCTGTATCAAGGTAGTAAGTACAACAGTCTGGTGACTGTTATGGTCACAGGAGAGTAGGATTTTAGTCCTAACCTGTATCAAGGTAGTAAGTACAACAGTCTGGTGACTGTTATGGTCACAGGAGAGTAGGATTTTAGTCCCTAACCTGTATCAAGGTAGTAAGTACAACAGTCTGGTGACTGTTATGGTCACAGGAGAGAGGATTTTAGTCCCTAACCTGTATCAAGGTAGTAAGTACAACAGTCTGGTGACTGTTATGGTCACAGGAGAGTAGGATTTTAGTCCCTAACCTGTATCAAGGTAGTAAGTACAACAGTCTGGTGACTGTTAATGGTCACAGGAGAGAAGGATTTTAGTCCCTAACCTGTATCAAGGTAGTAAGTACAACAGTCTGGTGACTGTAATGGTCACAGGAGAGAAGGATTTTAGTCCCTAACCTGTATCAAGGTAGTAAGTACAACAGTCTGGTGACTGTTATGGTCACAGGAGAGTAGGATTTTAGTCCCTAACCTGTATCAAGGTAGTAAGTACAACAGTCTGGTGACTGTAATGGTCACAGAGAGATAGGATTTTAGTCCCTAACCTGTATCAAGGTAGTAAGTACAACAGTCTGGTGACTGTTATGGTCACAGGAGAGTAGGATTTTAGTCCCTAACCTGTATCAAGGTAGTAAGTACAACAGTCTGGTGACTGTAATGGTCACAGGAGAGAAGGATTTTAGTCCCTAACCTGTATCAAGGTAGTAAGTACAACAGTCTGGTGACTGTAATGGTCACAGGAGAGAAGGATTTTAGTCCCTAACCTGTATCAAGGTAGTAAGTACAACAGTCTGGTGACTGTTATGGTCACAGGAGAGTAGGATTTTAGTCCCTAACCTGTATCAAGGTAGTAAGTACAACAGTCTGGTGACTGTTATGGTCACAGGAGAGTAGGATTTTAGTCCCTAACCTGTATCAAGGTAGTAAGTACAACAGTCTGGTGACTGTATGGTCACAGGAGAGAAGGATTTTAGTCCCTAACCTGTAATCACAGTGGTGACTGTGTGAGAAGTCCCACTATACAAGTCTGGTACATCGGACTGTAATGGTCACAGGAGAGAGGATTTTAGTCCCCAACCTGTATCAAGGTAGTAAGTACAACAGTCTGGTGACTGTTATGGTCACAGGAGAGAGGATTTTAGTCCCTAACCTGTATCAAGGTAGTAAGTACAACAGTCTGGTGACTGTAATGGTCACAGGAGAGTAGGATTTTAGTCCCTGAACCTGTATCAAGGTAGTAAGTACAACAGTCTGGTGACTGTTATGGTCACAGGAGAGTAGGATTTTAGTCCCCTAACCTGTATCAAGGTAGTAAGTACAACAGTCTGGTGACTGTAATGGTCACAGGAGAGAAGGATTTTAGTCCCTAACCTGTATCAAGGTAGTAAGTACAAACAGTCTGGTGACTGTTATGGTCACAGGAGAGTAGGATTTTAGTCCCTAACCTGTATCAAGGTAGTAAGTACAACAGTCTGGTGACTGTTATGGTCACAGGAGAGTAGGATTTTAGTCCCTAACCTATATCAAGGTAGTAAGTACAACAGTCTGGTGACTGTATGGTCACAGGAGAGAAGGATTTTAGTCCCTAACCTGTATCAAGGTAGTAAGTACAACAGTCTGGTGACTGTTAGGTCACAGGAGAGTAGGATTTTAGTCCCTAACCTGTATCAAGGTAGTAAGTACAACAGTCTGGTGACTGTAATGGTCACAGGAGAGAAGGATTTAAGTCCTAAACCTGTATCAAGGTAGTAAGTACAACAGTCTGGTGACTGTAATGGTCACAGGAGAGTAGGATTTTAGTCCCTAACCTGTATCAAGGTAGTAAGTACAACAGTCTGGTGACTGTATATGGTCACAGGAGAGAGGATTTTAGTCCCTAACCTGTATCAAGGTAGTAAGTACAACAGTCTGGTGACTGTAATGGTCACAGGAGAGAAGGATTTTAGTCCCTAACCTGTATCAAGGTAGTAAGTACAACAGTCTGGTGACTGTTATGGTCACAGAGAGAAGGATTTTAGTCCCTAACCTGTATCAAGGTAGTAAGTACAACAGTCTGGTGACTGTAATGGTCACAGGAGAGAAGGATTTTAGTCCCTAACCTGTATCAAGGTAGTAAGTACAACAGTCTGGTGACTGTTATGGTCACAGGAGAGTAGGATTTTAGTCCCTAACCTGTATCAAGGTAGTAAGTACAACAGTCTGGTGACTGTTATGGTCACAGGAGAGAAGGATTTTAGTCCCTAATCTGTATCAAGGTAGTAAGTACAACAGTCTGGTGACTGTAATGGTCACAGGAGAGAAGGATTTTAGTCCCTAACCTGTATCAAGGTAGTAAGTACAAACAGTCTGGTGACTGTTATGGTCCACAGGAGAGTAGGATTTTAGTCCCCAACCTGTATCAAGGTAGTAAGTACAACAGTTCTGGTTGACTGTTTGTCCAGGAGAGTAGGATTTTAGTCCCCCAACCTGTATCAAGGTAGTAAGTACAACAGTCTGGTGACTGTAATGGTCACAGGAGAGAAGGATTTTAGTCCCTAACCTGTATCAAGGTAGTAAGCACAACAGTCTGGTGACTGTAATGGTCCACATGGATTGAAGGATTTTAGTCCCTACCTGTATCAAGGTATAAGTACAACAGTCTGGTGACTGTTATGGTCACAGCGAGAGTAGGATTTTAGTCCCTAACCTGTATCAAGGTAGTAAGTACAACAGTCTTGGTGACTGAATGGTCACAGGAGAGAAGGATTTTAGTCCCTAACCTGTATCAAGGTAGTAAGTACAACAGTCTGGTGACTGTTATGGTCACAGGAGAGAAGGATTTTAGTCCCTAACCTGTATCAAGGTAGTAAGTACAACAGTCTGGTGACTGTAATGGTCACAGGAGAGTAGGATTTTAGTCCCTAACCTGTATCAAGGTAGTAAGTACAACAGTCTGGTGACTGTTCAGGTCACAGGAGAGAAGGATTTTAGTCCCTAACCTGTATCAAGGTAGTAAGTACAACAGTCTGGTGACTGTAATGGTCACAGAAAAGCTTGGATTTCGATCTGGATCACCCTGCCTATATCCTCCTAGATTAGTCCTGAGAAGGACTGTTGTGGTCAGCAGCAGTTTGCAGCCCTGCTCCGGATCTCACTATGAGGGCCGCAAATCTGTCCCTAAGCAGCGGCAGACACTCTCCCAACACTCACTGTCTGGATGACTGTGTGCAGAGCACAGCGCGGCCAGGTCTTATAAAGGCTCGGTCACACTGTGCAGGCCGGCCAATCACTGCAATGCCACAACTAACAGGGCTGTGGCATTGCAGTGGTCTGCCAGCCAATCCCTGCATGCAGGGATGAGGACCACGAGCACAGCACGAGTATCGCGAGATTACTCGGTGCTCGCCGAGTAGCCCGAGTACAGTGATACTCGTGCGAGTACCGAGCAGCGCAGAGCATACTCGCTCATCACTAAAAACCATGCCTCCCACAAGCCCTCTACCCAATGATTGCCAGATGGGCCCATGGCCCCACCCATCAATCAAAAATGAAGATGCACAATCTTGTGAGACAGTACTACCACGCACCTGGCTTTTCAACAATGGCAGCAAATTACACCAGAGGATGCCTAGTCTGTGCCCGTTGTAACCCAGGAAAAACAGAGAAAACTCCACAGAAGTGTACACCTAGACCCTTGTACCCCTTCCAACGCATACAGATTGACCACATTCAGATGCCATCCTCAGGAGAATTTGAATATGCACTGGTAGTCGTGGACATATTCTCTGGATGGCCAGAAGCTTTCCCTGTGAAGAACCAATCTGCTAAAACCACTGCAAAGAAACTCCTCTCAGAGATAGTGTGCAGATATGGGGTCCCAGAAACCACAGAGAGTGACCAAAGTGCCAATCTGACCAAAGAGATATGGCAGGCCCTGGGGACAGAGTTAGCCCTTCATACTCCGTATCATCCCGAAAGTTCTGGAAGGGTCGAGAGATTAAACGGGGTATTAAAGGCAAAAATGCTGAAAGCAGCGCAGGAAACGTGGAAGCCATGGCATGAAAGTTTTCCCCTCGCATTGTTCAGTGTCAGACACACCCCAGCTAGTGCAACTAAGCTAAGTCCCTATGAGATTCTGTTTGGAAGTGCCCCCTGACTAGGGTTGTATTTCCCCCAACAGTTGACCCTACAGTATGACAGTTTGACTAAGTTTGTTATTGAATTAACAAAGCATTTGACTAAAATACATTCAAGTTTTTTCCTCTCTCCCAGATCCTCAAAACTTGGAGGGAACCGACCAGATACAGACAGGAGATTGGGTTCTCATCAAAAGATTCAGCAGACGTGCTCTTGAGCCCAGATACGATGGCCCCTTCCAAGTCCTGCTGGTCAACTCCACGGCTGTGAAGGTTGATGGAAGGCCTACATGGATCCACGTATCCCACTGCAAGAAGGCACCAGATCCAGAAGCCAATAATGGTTGTGTGGCTCCTTAATCCTGACATACATACTCAGTATAAAGCAGAGGGGAGCAGGTCACAAGATGGTGGAATGTCATGTATGAGAGAATATGGGAGATCATACGGGATGTCATGTTAGTACCACAGCTACAAGGGTCACATATCAGTTTGACTTCTACACCATAGTAAACAGATGCACACGACATGAGATCTACAACAGCTATGGGTAATATGGGGGATACAGACCAGTCCAGGCAAAAAAATGCAAAGATAAATGGGGTAGAAGCCTGCCAGACCACATGATCCTGACCAAAGGTAGATGGAGCATCACAGACCTATCAGAAGAATTAGCTCATAATTCTGGTGTTAAGGATCCATGGGACTCTCGGTTTGGGTGGTGGGATGGATGGCAGAGAGCACTTATCAAACTAGGTATAATAATCCTTTGTGTTCTATTCATAGTGGCTCTAATTTCATGCTGTGTAATACCTTGCATCAAGAAGATGATGTCTCACGTCTTGAAGGAGACAGTGACAACAATGTATGCAGATCTCAGAGGCCCTGATGATGAAGGAGAAATATACGCCTGAGAATGATGCCATTGCCATTGCCGCAAGATCCCTTGGAGAAACACGATAACTTGAGACCCATCTTAGAAGATAGAGTAGGGACAGTTTAGGGTACGGCTAAGGCCAACTGCAAAGGGATTCCGACATTACGGTTTGTCTCAATGTTGGTGAAGTCTCCTCCCCTTTCCTCTACCTTTTCCCCCTCCGCCGCCTAGGGCAAAGATTTAGGGTAAGATTTTGAATGTCTCCAAAGGGGGGGATGCCATGGCAATAAATAGTTAATAACTTATATAACACTTATAGAAGTCATTCAGAAATGTTCCAGTGTACTAACAGCATGTTATGGTTATATAAAACTTTGCTCCTCTTTCTCTCCATATCCTGCCCCGTTTCAGAATTCTACTGTCTTAGAATTAGCTGCGCAGAAGCTCTTATCAGAATGTCCCCGGACCGAATGTACTAATCAAGGCTGAATTGAAATACTAACCCACAGAATATAATTGAATGTTCTCTTCAGAATAAAATGCAACACCCCTTTTAATATCCCTTTAAGGAGCCGTATAAAACTGGCTACCCCTCCCTTAATAAAGGTCTTTGTCATTAAGCTCTACTTTGACTTGTTGTCAGCGTGGTTCTTACGGTGGCGTGCACACACATAGACAAAGCATCAATTTGGCGGCAGACAATTAAGAGGACAGCCCACCCGAAAAGTGTGGAGGTCTCCCATTACACTGCACAGGAGGAGAGAGAGAGACAGGCAAAGGAAAAGAGTGGAGGCAAGTCAGGCTGCAGCAGGCTGTGCTTCAGAAACTACACAAAGCAGAGGAGGCCTTATACCCACTTGCTGTGGGAACCCACTGTGCAGCCCGTTCACCTGTCAGTGCCCTGGATCGTTTACCTGCTCAACACCAGTAAAAGGTAAAAGAGACTTGGCTGTGTGCGTGTATCCTTATTCTCCACTCCCAGCACCCCTCATAGACTGCACCAACGCTCCCCACACGATCCCAGCTCCACTCCAAGCTGCCCCCTTACCACTACGCTGCCCCGGAGGTCTCGGTCCTGCCTGCGGAGGACCACACCATCTTGGCCGCAATTCCATCGGCCTTCGGCAGACTGTGGCGGCGCTGGTGCACATCACCAGACACTGCAGGTGGCGTCACGACAACAAACTTGAAAATAGCATCCCCTGTAAATATAACTCCCTTTTCAAAGAGATTAGTCCCTCAGGACACGGGATCAGGAGCGTCCACCACTCCCGTGACAACAGGAATGCATCTGTGGGGCCTGATACCCGAGTACCCCAAAGCCTGAGGGGCGACGCAATTACCCTACAGAATTTAGGGTCATCTGCAAATATTGAGATTTTACTCTGTATGTCCCCTACAAGGTCATTAATAAATATATTAAAAAGAAGCGGGCCCAACACTGACCCCCTATGGTACCCCACAGTTAACTGTGACCCATTCTGAGTGTGTACACAAAGCCTGAGGGGTGACACACCTGCGCTCAGCTTGTGGTTCCCCTGTGCAGGATGCTGCAGAGGGGAACGCTAGTGTGAAGCCAACCTTAGATAAAGCTATTCACAAAGCTGGGGACACTGGGGGACTGTAACTATGAGTGAGCACTGTTTCACTAAGATGACAGCTGCTTGCGTAGCCCCGCTTAGTTGTTAGCAACCCCTATACTCACAGTGGTTGCTAAGGAAGGAGAGGTAAAGTAGAAAGGCTGAGCTAATAAACAATAGGACAGAGAGAAGACAGTAAGAAAGGCAGAAGAGAATAGATTATACCATCCATCCTGAATGAAACTTGAAAGGAGGTTGTGAGCTGTGTTAAATGTCCAGCGATGTAGCAGAGCCAAATCTGCATAGTATGCCCTTGGTCTTGTGTCAGCTGGTGATTCTTCAAACAATCCAATGTTCTCTACTTCTGTGCTGTGTCTAATCAAGTTCTTGAACAGGAAACCCCGATGTCCAAAGTTTCCGAATCCAGTTAGAAGCTGTATTTTGGGGTAGAGATGCAGTGATCACACTAATAAGCAGCAGTCTACAGTAGCAGAAAAAAACTCCCTGTGACACCGCAGTTGTGCCGCAGTTTTCAAGATCCCAGAAGGGTCCGGCTATCTGTCGCTGGTCAGCCAAAGGGATTAAGTCCAGGGAGGGGGGTGCGGTGGAGGACGATGGGCGCACCGTTTTGCCTTACTCAGGATTCTACGGGTCCAATCCGGAGAAGCCTGAGTAAGGCAAAACGGTGCACCTGTCGTCCTCCACCGCACCCCCCTCCCTTCCTAACTGCATGTAACCCACTTTATTGCATGGAATAAAGAAATTGCACGTGAACAACAACCAGGGTGAGTGCCATCATTATTTCTTTTCTACCCATGTAATAAATAACACTGTTCTTTCAAATAGTGCAGAGGTCAGCTGTAGGCTCCAGTTCCAATAATCCTTTAGGTTAGATGACAAGTTGTAGAGCCAAGAGAATGTTAAGGCCACGTTACACACACAGATATCTGTGTCCAACTTCTGAACAGATCTCTGGTTGCAGTGAAATCATGGACACATTGTTCCATTTGTACACAGCCACAAAATGGAGCAATGTATCCATGATTTCACTGCAACCAGAGATCTGTTCAGAAGTTGGTCACAGATATCTGTATGTGTAAGGCGGCCGTCACACGGGACGATTTCTTGCCCGATATCGTTTAAGCGATCTCCTTTTTGATCGCTTAAGCGATATCGGGCAAGAAATCGTTGCATGTAATCAAGCGATTTACGATGTGAAATCGCTTGATCGTGACATCGCTGATCTGAGCTCCGGAGCTCAGATCTAGCGATGAACGATGCCACGATCTGCTTCATCGTGGTGTATAACACCACGATGAACGATCTCCCAGCGCAGTGCCTATGCTGGGAGATGGTAACTATGGTACACGTCGGGTAACTAAGCGACGCGCGGCGCCTAGTTACCCGATGTGTACCATAGTAACCAGCGAGATCGCGGCTCCACATCGCTGGTGAGTCTGTCTGTGTGACATCTCACCAGCGATGTGAGCGATATTGTAAGCGATTGCGCGTGCACGTGATCGCTTACAATATCGCTAGAGATATCTCAGCGTGTGACGGCCGCCTAAAGTGGCTTTTTAGACCAGATCTCTAGAGAGGCAACACTGGCCTTAGCTGCATCCTCAGCAGGTGGAAAACTCAGACAAAGCCTTGCACTGAGAGAAGCTGGATTTTAGCTTAAAATAGATCCAGACCAAGGGTCAAAGAAGGTCCATCAGCATCCAGGTGGTCTCTTGAAGGGTTCAGTAGCTTTTTTGGATAGTTAGCCATAAAAGGCTAGCTATCCGTTGAGTTTTGAGTTGAGGCTGCAGGACCTCAAGCTAAACACGTCCTCTCATCTTGAGCTGCAGGCTACGCCCGTGTTTATTGTATTGTTAACCTATTTGTGGCCATGTTCACACACATGAGCTTTTTTGCCCATCTCTGCGTTTTTTGTGCTGTAAAAAAAAAACACAGGTGCGTTAACGCATGGTACACTTGAGTGTACATGCGTTTTTTACCTCCACTTGCGTTTTTTTCCAGCAGTCCAAAAAACGTTGCATGCAGCATTTTTTGGGTGCTGGAAAAAAAAAAACAGGTGTTGTTTCCAAAAACGCATGCGTTTTTTTAACATGGGCCCCTATGCGAAACGCATGCGTTTTTAAATGGCACATTTAGGCACCCGGCGTTAACGCTAGCGTTTTTGCATGCGTTTTTGGGAAAAAAATGACTAAGTCCAAAAAAGTGTCAAATCCTTTCAGACACACAAATGACACTTTTTTGCACTTTTAGAAAAACGCAGGTGGTTTTTTTCCTGCTAAAAAAAAAAACCAAATTGAGTGTGAACAATGCCTGTTTGATTCAAATAAAAATGTTCTTTTGCTTTGAACTTGTGGCCTGCTTTAATGAATTCAGCAAATAGTTATTAGCTGGCCTACTAAGGTGGTGTAATGGGCTGGGTGCAGGTTAGGGCTGCCATTAGGGCAGTACTCCTGCTACAGATGCAATGGGTGCGTGTGATGAAACGTTTTGTTTTTTGTTTAAAAGAAGTTTACACAGCAGCGGATATAAACTTTAACTTTTTTTTATAGAAATAAAAACATTTATAAACAAAAATGACTTATTGACATATTTACAATGTGGAATGTAGGACAGGACAGTAAGGGGAGGAGAAACACCAACAAAACAGACTGACTGACACACCAGTCAGACGGGACAAAGTTGTGTTCTATGAATTATTTAAATCAAGTTAAGCGTTTTGCAAATTATTAAGTATTATGTGGAAACATTTGAAAATCTACTGCTTAGTCCAATATTTCCTAAATAATTTCCTAGAAACCCTAGGATACACTGGTTTTTGGTTAGAGGTCCCCCCAGAATACAGGAACAATAAGACCTGCATTTTACACTACAGAAGACAATCTGATTCGAGCCTGCTCAAGAATGGCAAAATAATCATATCAGTCAATGGTGATGGTCCATTATGGATCAATGGTTTACCCACCCATGTATAAAGACACTCAAGACACTCAAGACAGGACAGCCAGAGAGCCGGCTCTGTGGAAGTGACTGGGGAGACTTCAAAAGCCTAATCACGAGACATCCCGGCGTGGTACGAGGTCTCTATGACTCGTGACCTAACTACCACCTTGGAGTAGGACAAAACGATCGGACTAGGGCTAGTGACCCAAGAGAGTGGGAGACATCGCTAAAAAGCCCGTGATAGCCGTACCGAGCCCGTAGGTGAGGTTGCAAAAAAGTTGCAGAATCTACATATTTGATTCCACGAGTCCAGACATGTATTTTGCCCTTACTACCGTACATGTCTGCAGCAGCATAAAGACAGCCAGAATTGAAAAGCAGCCCATTGTCATTCATTTCAACACAAATGCATAGCTAGAACATACTGGGGGAAAAAAATGAAGCACCCCCCACACACACACTTTAAAATACAACCATCGTCAGTATTCAGAGTCACTGTGGAGGCAAAGTGTGTTTCTGTCCGTGGGAAAATTAGAAGGTAAAGAACAGAATTTGAGGGGAAAGGGGTCATAAAACAAAAACATAACAATAAAAGGCAGGAAAAATATTCATGAAGGGTTTTCTCCTGGTTTCAAGATTTGCCAAACACACTATATTTCAAGCCACAAGGTGTTTTCCTTTATCAAACATATGTAAAGATGTGATAAAACCCCACAATTTCTTCAGGTACTTGTCATGTAAAAACACATGGTGTAAAGTAGTCGACACACCATTTCTATCAACTAATGTAGACAACGACGGGGATGCTAAAACATAAAATGGGGACGTCCATTGTCTTTCAGTCTCCGTGTCAATATTTCACATCCAGTCTCTGTGACTAAAAGGGTATGCTCAAACTGAGCTGAACGGTTTCCGTCTCTTGTCACTGCAGTCCAACGATCTGGCCAGGTTTCATCTTCCCATCCCCCTTCACAGATTATTGGTTCGATCGTGAACACATGCACTGGTTTCATCACAACGACAGCCTTGTTTTTGGCATAGTGTGGCACGTTGGTAGCAATATGAAATCATTTGTGAATGCCATGTCACAGTAGCTTCGTAACGTTTCCCAGTTCTCTATACCGCACACCAGGCTTCACTTCATCAATTGCTTGCCTTAGGCACTCAAAAGTTGTCTGAACAAGTCGCTTTGCTCCCTCATCAACTTCTCGCCAACTATAATGAATAACTGTATAAATGTGGCAAACAATCGTTATAGCTGAGAAAAGTGAGCTACAACGATTGTATGCCACATTTATACAGTTATTCATTATAGTTTTTTCCTTGGATTTCCATTAGATTATTGTATGGGCACTATCGCACCTTTGTTTTCTATATATGATTTTAACTTCATATTAATAGATCATTTAGAATTAGTGTTTTTATGTTCCCACTGACATAAGTCAGAATTAGCACATAACCCACTAGATCATGCCTATTGATTGTCAGTGCCTATGGTATCAGCACGTTATTCACTATATAGGGCTCCTCTTATCTTATTTTAGGAGTTCTACTCCACATGCTTCTTCTTATTTATTCAATTAAATCTATGTTTCTTTTTGTGAGATTGGATAATTTTGATTACCTAGATATGGATTAAATGTCTATAAATAATCTATTTATATAATCTGCAGTTTGAAATTCGGGCACTGTAGCCGAATCCCACAATGCATTGCGCCACTGCGAGCGATGACGCGTAGCGTCATCGCGAGCAGTGTCCGCTGCCCACCCGCCGCCACAACTCTCCTATCAGCCCAGTGGCGTAGCCCGCCACATCCTCCCGCTTCCCCGCCGCTCCCCTGCTATGTAAGTAGCTAAATACACAATACACACGTATGTACATATATGGCGATTATGTATATTTGTCTCCTCAACTCTGCTGCATTTCCTGTCACCTGGAAACTAGATCTCCCATCATGCACTGCGGCATCTCCCAGTGTACAGCGGTGAAGTCTCCTACCGCAAGGGACGCTGGGACATGTAGTCTACAGGGAGGAGCCGCGGTGCATGATGGAAGATGTAGTTCCAGGGGGCCGCAAATGCTGCAGATCTCAGGAGACAGCTGTGATCACACAGAGATAGAGGAGATCTGCGGCTTCTTCATACAAAGTCTACTGCACTGAAGAGTGAGATTATATGTGTGTCTGTACTGTATATGTGTGTGTATACTGTATGTGTGTGTATACTGTATATGTGTCTGTATACTGCATGTGTGTCTATACTGTATGTGTGCGTGTATACTGTGTATATGTGTGTGTATATACTGTATATGTCTGTGTATACTGTATGTGTGTATATACTGTATATGTCTGTGTATACTGTATATGTGTGTGTCTATACTTTATATGTGTGTGTCTATACTTTATATGTGTGTATGTATACTGTATCCAGCTTTGCAAATCTCACTGCTTAGATACTGTGCTTATAATGTGTGTTAGGTACGCTCTGTGAATTTCCACCCATCTCTCCAGCTTTGCAAATCTCACTGCTTAGATACTGTGCTTATAATGTGTGTTAGGTACGCTCTGTGAACTTCCACCCATCTCTCCAGCTTTGCAAATCTCACTGCTTAAATACTGTGCTTATAATATCTATATATGTTGATATTTTCTTACCTTTCATGTGTCTGCTTTTTACCATTCCTCATGATCAGTGTTGCATGACCTAGAGTTAGTTCTCCAGCCCCTTGCCATGTTTTATTACCTCTGTGTAACCCCCATCATCTGCTCACTTCTTCCACACCAGCCACCTATTTAGCTACAGATTTATTCAGAACCACAAGTCTGATTCCAGACTTAGTCTGATCCATGTACCTTTCAAACTACATCTTTCAAAGTACATTTTCTAAGTACAATACTTAGAAATAGACTAGAAATGGACTGGAAAAGACTGTCAGGTAAAGGAATATAAAGCCACCACAATGTTTACATTCTAATCTCTACCACCCTTACTACTTCATCTCATATTAACTCCTGTAATCCCTTCCACAAGTAAGGAACTAGTCATCAGTCCACCCATCCTCCCCAGCCATCTGACCTCCCCTTGACTACTATTTCTCCCCATACTGGCTGTATCACCTTGTCCTCGGCTCCACCATCCTGTCCAGGACTGCTAGATCTCATCCCCATCCACATCTCCCCTGGACTGTAGCTCATACCTTGGTGGCATCCCACCCCGGACTGACCCCTGGATGCCTCACCTGTCCCACGGCTGCTCCATCAGCCAACCCAGCAATCGCCTCTGTCAACCCCGACCTCCTCGACTGATCCCCCAACTTCCCCATCTGACCCCCCACCTTACATCTCATCCCCTCATCCCCTGGTCATCACCTCATCCCGTGACCACTCCCCACTGATGACCATTCACCCACTACCACAACTTTCCCCACTCTGCTTCTGACCCCTGCTGCCACACTCAATCCCTGTTCTCCGTATGCAATGTTCCTGCTACTCCTCACTCTCACTCCCATCCTTCTCCACTTCCTACTACCCCCACTTATCCCCCTTCCCAGCAACAAAATACTGCTCTCACCCTCTATCCTGCCGAACCACCTCACCCACTTCACCGACCTTTTCATTCACTTTCAATCCTCAATCACCAAACAAGCACGCCCGCCTCGCAAGCTCTCGTGCTCCCACCTGCTAACCCTCGGCCTACTCCTCCTCCTTGCCGGTGACATCTCCCCCAATCCTGGCCCCCCCCGCAACATCCCAACAACAACCTTCATCCCGCGACCCACCGCCAACCCTCGCAACCTCACCACCACTTGCTCTCGCAACCCCACCAACATCAGACCCATTCCCCCAACCCATGCCCCACCTACCGCTATACCCGGCGCACTCTGGAATGCCCGCTCAGTGTGCAACAAACTCCCCGACATCCATGATCTCTTTATCTCCAGGAAACTGTCATTCCTTGGCCTCACCGAGACCTGGCTCACCCCCTCCGACACGGCCTCCCCTGCTGCACTATCCTACGGCGGCCTCAGCCTGTCCCACACCCCCCGTCCCTCTGGCAAACACGGCGGTGGAGTCGGCATACTGCTGTCCAACTCCTGCACCTTCAGCCCCATCCCCCAGCCCCCATCCGTCACTGTCCCCTCCTTCGAAGCCCACTCAGTCCGAATCTTCTCCCCCTGCAACCTCCAAATAGCCATCATCTACCGCCCCCCCGGACCCACCGCCTCCTTCCTTGACCACTTCACCACCTGGCTACTTCACTTCCTCTCCACTGACATCCCCTCCATCATCATGGGCGACTTCAATATCCCCATTGACACTCCCCGCCCAGCCGCCTCCAACCTTCTTTCCTTGACCACCTCCCTAGGGCTCTCCCAATGGTCCTCCTCTCCCACCCACGAACAAGGCCACACGCTTGACCTCATCTTTACCCGCCTTTGCTCCCTCTCTAACCTCACAACCTCGGTACTCACACTGTCCGACCACCATCTCTTGACCTTCTCCGCCCTCTCCTCCCCTGCCACACTACCCCCTCTCCGCAAGCTTGATCACCCTCGCCGAAACCTAAAAGATCTTGATCTTCCTTTATTCTCTGTATCACTCCTCCCTCTCACCGACATACCCTGCGCTGACGACATTGACATTGCCACCACCCTATACAACACCACCATAACGAACGCTCTCGACCTAGCCGCCCCCCTCACTCTCCATGCTCCACGCATTAACAGGCAACCCTGGCACACCACCCTCACTAAAAACCTGAGACGGGCGTCCAGAGTCGCCGAGAGGAGATGGAAAAAGTCTCACACCCCCGAGCACTTTGCTCTGTTCCAAGCAATCCATCACTGACTTCAAGACGGCACTCGCTACCGCCAAGCAAGTGTTCTTCTCATCCCTTATAACCTCTCTGTCCCGCAACCCCAAGCAGCTCTTCAAAACTTTCAACTCCTTACTTCGCCCACCTGCTCCTCCCCCTTCTCCCCTCATCTCTGCTGAAGACTTTGCGACCTTCTTCAAGGAGAAGATCGACAAGATCAGAAGCAGCTTCGGTCCACTATCCCCACACCTCCCCTTCCCACCTACACTGCCCTCCTCCTCCATCAGCCACTTCCCCCCCATAACTGAAGACCAACTCTCCTCCCTCCTGTCAAAATCACACCTCACCACCAGCGCCCATGACCCACTCCCATCCCACCTCATTCCCAACCACACCTCCATTTTCATCCCAGCCCTCACCCACCTCTTTAACCTTTCACTTAGCACTGGTACCTTCCCCTCAGCCTTCAAACACGCCCTAATCACGCCCATCCTAAAAAAACCCTCACTTGACCCTACCTCTGTCTCTAACTATCGCCCCATATCTCTTCTCCCATTCGCCTCTAAGCTACTTGAACAACACGTCCACTCCGAACTGTCCTCTCACCTCTCCTCGTGCTCCCACTTCGACCGCCTACAGTCCGGCTTCCGACCACTCCATTCCACCGAAACAGCCCTGACCAAAGTCACCAACGACCTACTGACCGCCAAGAACAAACACCTCTACTCCATCCTGCTACTCCTTGACCTGTCTGCCGCCTTCGACACGGTTGACCACTCCCTTCTTCTCCGGATCCTGGAATCCCTTGGCATCACCCACCTTGCCCTCTCCTGGATCTCCTCATACCTAGCGGACCGGACCTTCAGCGTCTCCCACTCCCACACCTCCTCCTCACCCTACCCCCTTTCTGTCGGAGTCCCCCAAGGTTCGGTCCTGGGACCCCTACTTTTCTCCATTTACACTCTCGGCCTAGGGCAACTCATCGAGTCCCATGGCCTCCAGTACCACCTCTACGCCGACGAACACCCAAATATACCTGTCCGGCCCTGACATCACCTCCCTATTCTCGAAAATCCCTCAATGCCTTTCCGCCATCTCATCCTTCTTCTCTGTTCGCTTCCTTAAACTCAACATGGACAAAACTGAATTCATAGTCTTCCCCCCAAGAAATTCCACCCCACCTCCCAACCTATCCATCTGCGTCAATGACTGCCCCCTCTCCCCAGTCCCCCTAGCCAAGTGCCTCAGGGTAATCCTTGACTCCTCCCTATCCTTCAAACCCCACATCGAGGCCCTCTCCACATCCCTCTGGCTCCAGCTCAAGAACATCTCACGGATCCGCTCCTTCCTCACCCACGACACCGCTAAAACACTCATCCATGCTCTTATCATCTCCCGCCTTGACTACTGCAACCTCCTTCTCAATGGCCTCCCGGCTAACTCCCTCACACCTCTCCAGTCTATCCTCAACTCCGCTGCCTGACTCATCTATATGTCCTCCCGCTACTCCCCTGTCTCCCCCCTCTGCCAAGCCCTTCATTGGCTCCCCGTCTCCAAGAGATCCCAATTCAAAACACTAACCATGGCGTACAAAGCCATACACAACCTGGCTCCACCATAGATCTCCGACCTGGTCTCCCGATACCTACCCTCACGCAACCTCCGCTCCTCCCAAGAACTCCTCCTCTGCTCCCCCCTCATCACCTCTTCGCACAACCGAGTCCAGGACTTCTCCCGGGCATCTGCCTTACTCTGGAACTCCCTACCCGAACACGTCAGACACTCTCCTACCCTGAGTAGCTTCAAGTGTCACCTGAAGACTCACTTGTTCCGTCAAGCCTACAACCTGCCATGAGACCCAGGCGAACGCCCCATACCTGACATTCCCCCATCCTACTGTATCCTAACCCACCCCTCATAGACTGTGAGCCCTCATGGACAGGGTTCCTGCCCCTCCTGTACCTGTACGTCCTGATCGACTAGATTTGGTGTACTTGTTCTTGTCTCCCTCATCCTCATGTAAAGCGCCATGGAACCTAATGGCGCTATATAAATAAATAATAATAAAATAATAATAATATAATGTGTCTGTATATAACAGTGTGTATACTGTGTATGTATGTATATAAGTGTGTATACTGTATGTGTGTGTATATAACAGTGTGTATACTGCGTATGTGTGTATATAACAGTGTGTATACTGTATATGTGTGTGTATATAACAGTGTGTATACTGTATGTGTGTGTATATAACAGTGTGTATACTGTGTATGTGTGTATATAACAGTGTGTATACTGTATGTGTGTGTATATAACAGTGTGTATACTGTGTATGTGTGTATATAACAGTGTGTATACTGTATATGTGTGTATATAACAGTGTATATACTGTGTATGTGTGTATATAACAGTGTATACTGTATATGTGTCTATATAACAGTGTGTATACTGTATATGTGCATTACTGTATATTGTGTGATCGTATATGTTTATACTGTATATGTGGTGTATGCTGTATATGTCTGTGTATACTGTATATGTGTGTGTCTATACTGTATATGTGCATGTATACTATATATGTGCGTGTATGCTTTATATGTGTGTATACTGTGTGTATACTCTATATGTCTGTGTGTATATACTGTATGTGTGTGTACACTGTATATGTTGTATGTGTGTGTACACTGTATATGTATGTGTGTGTATACTGTATATGTGTGTGTCTATATCTCTATACATAATCGCCAGCTTTGCACTTCCGGCCACTGTGCCGCTATCGCGAGCGATGGCGCACATGCGCCATCGCGAGCCGCCGACACTGGCCGGAAGCGCAAACATCCTGGCACCACACACCCGCCCGCCGCTCACCCGCTGACCCGCCACATCCTCCCGCTCCCCCGCTTCCCTGCCACATCCTCCCGCTCCCCCGCCACATCCTCCCACTCCCCCGCAATTCCCGCCCAGCGCTGACCACCGCAATTACCGCCCACCTCCCACTACACACCACACAGTCCGACCCCAGCCCGACCACACCCGCGCACTGCATTGATGACGTCACCGCCCGTCCCGCCCACACCAATGTATGTATACAATCTGTGTCTAATGCCTGTCTACTCTCTGTTATGTCTCTGTATACTGTGTGTCTAATGTCTCTGTATACGGTGTGTCTAATGTCTCTGTATACTGTGTGTCTAAAGTCTCTGTATACTGTGTGTCTAATGTCTCTGTATACTGTGTCTCTCATGTCTCTGTATACTGTCTGTCTAATGTCTCTTTATACTGTTGTCTAATGTCTCTGTTATACTGTGTGTCTAATGTCTCTGCATACTGTGTGTCTAATGTCTCTGTATACTGTGTGTCTAATGTCTCTGTATACTGTCTCTCTAATGTCTCTGCATACTGTGTCGTCTAATGTCTCTGTATACTGTGTGTCTAATGTCTCTGTATACTGTGTGTCTAATGTCTCTGTATACTGTGTGTCTAATGTCTCTGTATACTGTGTGTCTAATGTCTCTGTATACTGTGTCTCTCAGTGTCTCTGTATACTGTGTTCTATTCTCTGTATACTGTGTGTCTAATGTCTCTGTATACTGTGTGTCTAATGTCTCTGTATACTGTGTGTCTAATGTCTCTGTATACTGTGTGTCTAATGTCTCTGTATACTGTGTGTCTAATGTCTCTGTATACTGTGTCTAATGTCTCTGTATACTGTGTCTAATGTCTCTGTATACTGTGTCTAATGTCTCTGTATACTGTTTAATGTCTCTGTATACTGTCTAATGTCTCTGTTATACTGTCCTGCGTCTAATGTCTCTGTATACTGTCTGTCTAATGTCTCTGTATACTGTGTGTCTAATGTCCCTGTATACTGTGTCATGTCTCTGTATACTGTTTAATGTCTCTGTATACTGTTCTAATGTCTCTGTATACTGTCTGTCTAATGTCTCTGTATACTGTTGTCTAATGTCTCTGTATACTGTGTGTCTAATGTCTCTGTATACTGTGGTCTAATGTCTCTGTATACTGTGTCTAATGTCTCTGTATACTGTGTCTAATGTCTCTGTATACTGTGTCTAATGTCTCTGTATACTGTGTCTAAAGTCTCTGTATACTGTTCTAATGTCTCTGTATACTGTCCTATAATGTCTCTGTATACTGTCTAATGTCTCTACACTCTGTCTAATGTCTCTACACTCTTCTAATGTCTCTACACTCTCTCTAATGTCTCTACACTCTCTCTAATGTCTCTATACTCTCTGTAATGTGCCTATACTGTGTCTATATGTCTATACTGTGTCTATATGTCTATGCTGTTGTAATGTCTGTCATGCTGTTGTAATAATGTGTGTAAGTATCTCTGCATACCTGTCTGTCTATACAATGTCTCATGTATGTATATACTGTGTGCTTCTCTCCTCACCCCTCCACCACAGACCCCCATCTCTCCTCACCCCTCCACCACTCAGCCGCATCTCTCCTCACCCCTCCACCACAGAGCCGCATCTCTCCTCACCCCTCCACCACAGAGCCGCATCTCTCCTCACCCCTCCACCACAGAGCCGCATCTCTCCTCACCCCTCCACCACAGAGCTGCATCTCTCCTCACCCCTCCACCACAGAGCCGCATCTCTCCTCACCCCTCCACCACAGAGCCGCATCTCTCCTCACCCCTCCACCACAGCGGCTTCTCTCCTCACCCCTCCACCACAGCCGCTTCTCTCCTCACCCCTCCACCACAGAGCCGCATCTCTCCTCACCCCTACACCACAGAGCCGCATCTCTCATCACCCCTCCACCACAGAGCCGCCTCTATACTCTGCTACCCACAGAGCTGCCTCTATACTCTGCTACCCACAGAGCCGCCTCTATACTCTGCTACCCACAGAGCCGCCTCTATACTCTGCTACCCACAGAGCCGCCTCTATACTCTGCTACCCACAGAGCCGCCTTGATACTCTGCTACCCACAGAGCCGCCTTGATACTCTGCTACCCACAGAGCCGCCTCGATACTCTGCTACCCACTGACCCGCCTCTATACACACAATTCATTTCACCGAACTCCCGATGCAATTGCATCGGGCCTTTTTACTAGTATCTATATAATAGGGACTGAATTCCTCAGTGAAAACTGGTGCATTCTTTTATGCTGTTCATTGATTGATTGATATGATTGCCAGCGCTGATAGTACAATGGGTTTGTCATATGATCTGTCACATTTTTATGCTATTTCATGTGAGTTCGATCCACACCAGTTCTGTGGATATCTTTATCACTCTTTTTATTATTTACTATTATCACAAATACAAAACAGCTTTGATTATTTTATTAATTGTTATACGTATATATGGATATGCACAATGTTTGCACACTGATAACTTGCTCTGTTCACTTCACATTGTCCCTCCCTGTTCAGTGACGTGACGTCACAATGATTCATCAACAATTGTTTTGGCGCCTTCTCAAGTGTATAAAAGCATCCAGTATGTAATACTTTGTAATGTCCCTGAGGAAGGAGCTGGGAGATAGCTCCGAAACGCGTCGGATTAAAGAACCTTTTCAACCAGACGTTCCATTGTCCTGGTCTTCCTTTGGTAGCAGCGCGGATCATACGACACTTTGTCCTTATATACTGATTTCAGACCGCGGTGACCCGTGGATGTGTGGATCCAGCAACAGCTACTGACTAAGCGTTCATACTGGTTGTGGGTTACACAACCAGATCAGGTGAGCAGGCCCTTGTCGCCATATATATGCCTCTATATTATAGAGATAAGACCCTATTGCGCATTTGTCTCATTTCTATAGAATGGTATGCAGAAGACATTCTGGAACGTTGTGGCAGCTGTCAAGTCCTTTACAGGGGCAACCATCAAGAATCTTAAATAATGGTCTACCATGATCAATGCGTAGGTAAAGCCAGACCTACTTGGAGCCAGTTTTACATGGTCCAAGGCGACTAGTTCCAGAGGCTGCTTGGTAACAATGGGATGAAGCTGGGCTATCTGGCTCTGTACATCTCTCCTTCTCAGGCTACAGGATATACAATTGTTGCAACATTTTTCTATAGATGACCACATGCCGACCCAAAATAACCTATCTTTCAGTAGCACCTCGAGCTTCTTCCATCCGAAATGTCCGGTTTGGTTGTGGTAAGCGCTCAAGACCATGGGGACCTCTGATTTTAGCATGATGATCTGCCAAGCCATCTCATGAGTTCTTGTATTTATATACCACTGGCACAACTTATCTTGATATTGAAACAGTTTACCTCGCTCGTTCCACAGATGTTTGGCATCAGGCGGAGGGTTTGCAGGCAGCTTCGCCGACTCCTGGGCTATCAGTTGTTTGATTAGACCGACAGCCGGGTCATGGTCCTGCGCCTCCTTCCAACCGAAGTGGGGTAACGGGTTCACTGTCCTTGGAGAGGGGTCTGGACGGGTCTGCTGGTATTGAGCTACTCTTACATGATGGAAGGCAGGTAGCTCCACTTCTTCCAGCTCGTCTTCATCTACACCCTCTTCTGATAAGTGAGGCATCCTGGTTAGGGCATCCGCATTTCCATTCTGGTGCCCAGCCCGGTACTTGATGGTGAATTGGTAGTTGGAGAGTCTGGCAATCCATCTCTGCTCCATGGCTCCCAACTTCGCAGTTTCCAGGTGGGTGAGCGGATTGTTATCCGTGTAGGCGGTGAATTTACTAGAGGCTAGATAGTGCTTAAACCTCTCTGTGATGACCCAGACCAAGGCCAGAAATTCCAGTTTGAAGGAACTGAAGTTTTCCGGGTTCCTTTCTGTGGGGCGCAGCTTCCGGCTGGCGTAGGCGATTACCCTCTCCTTGCCGTAGGCGATTACCCTCTCCTTGCCATCTTGCTTTTGGGATAGGTCGGCTCCGAGTCCCACATTGCTGGCGTATGTATACAACAAGAATGGCAGGTTGTAGTCTGGGTAAGCTATGATTTCCTCTCCTGTCAGGGCTTCTTTCATTGTCTGGAACGCTTCTTCTTGTTCCTTGCCCCATCTCCACGGAGAATCCTTTGACTTGCCCTTCGTGGGTTGGCCTACTAGGAGGTTTTGCAGTGGAGCAGCCTTCTTGGTGTACTCCAGGTTAAACCTTCGGTAGTAGCCCACCAAACCCAGGAATTGACGTACCTCCTTGATGGTTTTGGGTTCTGGCCATTCTCTGATTGCTGTCACCTTGTCTGGATCGGGGGCTACGCCTTCAGCACTGACTATGTGTCCCAGGTACTGTACTCTTGGCTTCAACAGGTGGCATTTTGATGGTTTTAGCTTCATCCCGTATTTGGCCAGAGCTTCGAACACTTCTCCTAGATGTGCGACATGTTCCTCGTAGGTCTTGGAGTACACGATCACGTCATCCAGGTAGAGCAGTACCGTCTCAAAGTTCTTATGCCCCAGGCAACACTCCATTAACAGCTGGAAGGTTCCGGGTGCATTACATAGTCCGAAGGGCATGCTGTTGAATTCATATAGGCCCATAGGTGTTGCGAATGCCGTCTTCTCTCGGTCTTCTTCGGCTACGGACACCTGCCAATACCCACTAGTGGTATCTAAGGTGGAGAAGTAATTGGCAGACTTCAACGCAGCTAGAGATTCCTCTATACGTGGTAACGGGTAAGCGTCTTTGTGTGTTATGCGGTTTATTTGCCTATAGTCTACACACATTCTCATACTGCCATCCTTTTTCCTAACTAGGACTAATGGAGCTGCCCAGGGACTACAGCTATCTCGTATAACCCCAGCATCCTTCATATCCTGTAACATTTCCTTGGCTTTTTGATAGTGTGCAGGTGGAATAGGCCTGTACCACTCCTTGATTGGTGGATGTGTGTACCTGTGGGGATGTGATGTTGTACCCCTTTTATCCTACCAAAATCAAGCGGATGCTTACTAAAGACTTGTTTGAATTCCTGAACTACCCAGTATACACCTTGCTTTTTATACACAGGAGTGGTGTCAGTTCCGACATGGAGCTGCTGGCACCAGTCCTCCAGTGGCCCGGTTGTTTGATCAGGTTTTGCCTCTTTTTCGTGGGGTTCGGGTTGCACTGTTTGGATTTCGTTGTTGCTGACTGTGTATAATTTAGCAACGGTGGTATACCTGGGTAATTTAACCTCTTCACTGCCACCATTTAAGATACGAACAGGTACTCTCCCATTGTGTACATCGACCACCCCCCTGGCTGTCAACAGTGTAGGTCTGTGCTCCGTGCTGATGGGCTCCACTAATGCTTGATAGTCCTGCCCTCTCAGACCTATAGCTGCTCGACACCAAATCATCATTTCACTCATTGGGTGTATCACAATAGGCAACGGGTCTGTCTCCCGTGCTGTATCAATTTCGCCACCTGTAATTGTTACCTGTTGTTGGTGCAGGATGGCTCTGATGTCACACTGGAGAACCTTCCTCTGACCAGGTCTGGCAGTGTCTGCAGTCTGTTGAAGCAAAGACAAAACTTCCTCCATGCAATTGCTAACAACATTCGTACCCAGTATAATATAGGGATCATTAGCATTACTGGCCTTTGCCACTGCTATCCCCTGGTTCTGCAATTCCACCCTCCCCACTCTTATGGGCACTTCTCTAACCCCCATCACAGTGATTGGTTCACCATTAGATGCATGAAGGATAAGGCCTAGTTCAGGCTGTTTCAGTTCTGCATCAGCCCAATACTTTTTTATAAAGGATATAGGGGATGGTGGTCACTTGTGACCCGGTGTCCAGTGTGGAGCCCACTGGGACAGGGTACTCGGTACCGGACCGGGTTGCTGCTGGGGATGTCACAGAGGTCCTGGTCCAGACCATGTCCCGGGTTCACACAAGTAAAAGGGAATATATACAGGGGATGAAGTTTGTCGTGACACCACCCACGGGTTGTGGTCAGGGTGACCACCGCTGCTGCAGAACCCCGGGGATGATGTTTGGCAGCTTTAGATGGAACGGCTCTCCGTAGGTAGAGCCTGGTTACCCGGGGCAGTGGTGATTAAAGTCTATGATGGATGCTATAGATGCTGCAGGATAGGGATGATAGTGGAGACGGTGGCTGTTTGTGAGGGAGTTGTGAGGGAAAGCAGGGGAAGGATTATAATTGGGGTTGTAGTCGACACAGGCACTTACTTTGCAGTTGTAGCAGTGGTTGTCTTGGTGCTGGATGAGGTATGGTAATAGGTGCAATTCACTTACTTTCCTGCTGCTGCAACCTTGTTTCTCAGCTTGTGGTGAAAGCAATGATCGGTTTTGCAGGTGGAGATCTCTGCTGTTGAATATAGGGCATAGGGTTCAATTAATACACAGACTCACAGTTTTGCAGTTTTCCAGGTCTTTACTGCAGATGATGGTAGTTCAGTTGAGTACTGTCCACAGAGTCTGTAATGGGGCCGGGTTGCTCCCACCCTGTCCGGGTCCTTAGCTTCGTCCTGCTGCTCTGTGTGTGTGGCCCTGCTGCTGCTTTTAGCTGAGCTGCTGGCACTGTCTCTCCTCACAGGTACCCCCTTGGCTAGGCAATTTGAGTCTTCCTCGTGCTTCTGACCCTGCTGTGTTGCTTCGCTCAGGTACAGTGTCGATCTACAACCTCCACTATCCCGGTATTTACTGTGCTGTGTGTGTCAGTCACAGTTTCGGATCCGGTATCCGATCTGTGCGCTCCCCGGGGCGAGTGGTGATTTCACTCAGTCTCCCATATGTGTTCCTTTGTCTTCTGTACTCCTTCCCTCAGACCCTGGCTAGGCCTGGAATCGATGAGCAGACTGTAGAGAAGCCTGGCGCAGCTCCTTTACACTACAGTCTCTCTCAGTTCTCCCAGGAACTGGACTCTTCACAGTACTGCTACGTACTGAACTAAATAGTTCCTCTTGACCCGGAGTATATAAGGGAGCTGGTTTTGCTTCCCCTCCTGGACCAGAAGTGCTAGTGTAGTGTCAGTGTTGTGTGGGGAGGGAACCCGTGTGATGTTACTGTGGCACATTAACCCTTGGGGTGCCACATTCCCCCTTAGTTAAAGACAGCACTCCGGGACTGTGGGAAACAAATAAACAAACAGTTAATACAATTAATATTTACAGAGACTTAAAAGTAAAAAGTACATAAATCACTAAAGTTCAAATAGAGTCCAAAAATTCAAAAAGCAGTCTTTCCGGGGGTTTAGTCTATTGCCTCCCGGCTGATGAATATATACAGTCATATGAAAAAGTTTGGGCACCTCTCTTAATCTTACTCTTTTTTTTTTGTTTAAAATTGTTTTTTTGCAACAGCTATTTCAGTGTGATATATGTAATAACTGATGGACACAGTAGTATTTCAGGATTGAAATAAGGTTTATGGTACTAGCTGAAAATGTGAAATATGCAATATTTCAAAAATTGACAGGTGAAAACGTATGGGCACCTCAACAGAAAAGTGGCATTAATATTTAGTAGATCCACCTTTTGCAAAAATAACAGCCTCTAGTTGCTTCCTGTAGCTGTTAAGGAGTTCCTGGATCCTGGATGAAGGTATTTTTGCCCATTCCTCTTTACAAAACAATTCTAGTTCAGTTAAGTTTGATGGTCGCTGAGCATGGACAGTCCGCTTCAAAACATCCCACAGATGTTCAATGATATTCAGGTCTGGGGACTAGGATGGCCATTCCAGAACATTGTAATTGTTCCTCTACATGAATGCCTGAGTAGATTTGGAGCGGTGTTTTGGATCATTGTCTTGCTGAAAGATCCATCCCCGGCGTAACTTCAACTTTGACACTGATTCTTGAACATTATTCTCAAGAATCTGATGATACTGAGTGGAATCCATGCGACCCTCAACTTTAACAAGATTTCCGGTGCCGTCATTGGCCACACTGCCCCAAAGCATGATAGACCCTCCACCAAATTTGACACTGGGTATCAAGTGTTTTTCTTGGAATGCTGTGTTTTTGTGGCGCCATGCATAACGCCTTGTTGTATGACCAAACAACTCAATCTTTGTTTCATCAGTCCACAGGACCCTCTTCCAAAATGAAACTGGCTTGTCCAAATGTGCTTTTGCATACCTCAGGCGACTCTGTTTGTGGCGTGCATGCAGAAACGGCTTCTTTCGCATCACTCTCCCATACAGCTTCTCCTTGTGCAGTGTGCGCTGTATTGTTGACCGATGCACAGTGACACCATCTGCAGCAAGATGATGCTGCAGGTCTTTGGAGGTGGTCTGTGGATTTTCTTGACTGTTCTCACCATTCTTCTTCTCTGCCTTTTCGATATTTTTGATGGCCTGCCACTTCTGGCCTTTACAAGAACTGTTCCTATGGTCTTCCATTTCCTTACTATGTTCCTCACAGTGGAAACTGACAGGTTAAATCTCTGAGACAACGTTTTGTATCCTTCCCCTGAACGACTATGTTGAACTATCTTTTTTTTCAGATCATTTGAGAGCTGTTTTGAGGAGCCCATGATGCCACTCCTCAAAGAAGATGCAACTAGGAGAACAACTTGCAAGTGGACACCTGAAATAGCTATTCTCATGATTGGATACACCGAGCTATGAAGTACAAAGCTCAATGAGGTTACCAAACCAACTTAGTGCTTCAGTAAGTCAGTAAAAAGTAGTTAGGAGTATTCAAATCATGAAAATCAGAAGGGTGCCCATACTTTGGCACCTGTCAAATTTTGAAATAATGCATATTTCACATTTTCGGTTAGTACAATAAACCTCATTTCAAACCTGAAATATTACGGTGTCCATCAGTTATTACATATATCACACTGATGACAGCTGTTGCAAAAAAACAATTTTAAACAAAAAAAAAAAAGAGTAAGATTAAAAGGGGTGCCCAAACTTTTTCATATGACTGTACAAGAGAGTTCTTACCACAACCAGTCCGTGGTATGTATGGTCCATTAGTAAACAAGAAAAGTTCAAAGTTCAAGAATTTCTCATAAGTTCGTACAGGATAGTCTCTGTAGGTACTGGGCTTTTTAACGTTGTATTAACTATGTACATTTGTCCACGGGTGTATCTGCTTAGGAGGCCTGGATTCGCTACACCACCCCCAGGCACTTGCTTTCCCTAACTTAATGTGCATGGGGGTCAATCCAGTTCCTCCACCCTCTTGGACACGGTCTACCGGGTTCAATTTACATAAACATATTTACACTTTACAGTTAATTTGACATTTCAATCTTTGTACCTAGCCGGTAACTGACCCTTGGTACTACGCTCTGATCTGCGTATGCTGGTGTGCTTAGCATGATGTTGTGGGTGGATGTGTACCTATTTGGGGTGTCTGGTACTGTGGCAGGTGGAGGTCTGACTGTAGGACTGGCAAGTTCACTGGGACCAGGAATCTGTTCTTCCTCTACGGGTTCTACTTCCAGTTCTTCCGGTCTTGGGACTTCTTCTGGTAATACTGGTTCTGGTGTTAGTTCCACCATTGGAGGGAAAGCAATCATTGGTACTACAATTGCTCCGTAGTAATTTGGCCATGTTTTGGGGAAATCTAGAACTGTATGGAATACTTCTTCTTCTTTCTCTTTGACAGGTTGGATCTGTACGGGTTCTGTTACTTCAGGTTTCTTCAGGGTTTCAGGACACAGTTTGAGATGGTCTCTGGACACAACTGCTGAAGTTCTTCCTTCGTCTTTACTTATTAGACATGGGAAACAAAAGCTAAATGCGACAAAAACAACAGTACACTGCAGTAAAAATATTAAATGCGAGTGCAGTATAAAAATTAATGTAACAAATACAGGGTACTTAGTCCATCCGTTTTTTTGCGCAAAATAAGTTATTTCAAGCCACGTCACTAACTTCAAAGTGTACCCATCTCTGACGCAGTCCTAACTGTTGTATTCAAAAACCTGACTAGTGTGAATGCTTACCAGTGAGCAGGAGCCAGCAGGACCAGTGTCTGACATGGACTAAAGGCGACGACAGCTATATGTGTGCAGGGCCCAAGAGAGGGGCGGGGAACTCCATCTCTTGCAGAGCAAGAGGCAACTTAATTAAAAACAGTTGAGTCCTGCACACAGCGAACAAGTCTGTGAGAACATGTCCACACCGCCAATATATTGGAAACAAAAGCTAAATGCTACAAAAACAACAGTACAGTGCAGTAAAAATATTAAATGCGAGTGCAGTATAAAAATTAATGTAATAAATGTTTTAGCATTGTCCAAGTTAGATGGTAAGACTGTGTATGGGGTGGTTTCTCACTGATTATCCAATTTGTTGGTGCGTCTCTTTCTTTTGAGAACTTGCTCACCTGGTTGTAATGGAGTTGCTTGAGCACGTTGGTTAAAGGTTCTCTCTTGTCTTGCTCTAGCTTGCTGATGATTTTTCTCTGCGCACTCTTGTACTTGACGATATTGTTGGTGACGTAGGGTATCCCAATCGGATTCTTCCACTTCTGTGTCTGGTTTTACGATTCCCATATCTAAATCAATTGGTAGCTTACCGGGTCTCACCAAAAATTTGCCAGGTAAATACCCATTGCACTTAGCAGCAGCTGCCAGCTCCTCTGAGAGGCAACACAGGTGTCTGTATGCCGGTACTCAATCATCTGCAACCCACAGTGGGGGCGGTTGTGGCACCAGCGTCCGACCATGCTGTCAGGGAGGTGAATGGTGGCATTTAAAGACACGAGGTTACCATAGGGCTCTGCCACTCACGGTGCATGCAAGGCATAGTGTCAGAACAGCCTATTGGTCACGCCCTTCTATTAGATCAGGCGGGCTGCTCCGCACTGATTACATGCCTCACAAAATGACAGACGCCCCCCAGAGGGCTCAGCCTCAAACTGCAGATAAAAAAAGTGCAATAAAACACTAAAGATGAAAATGTGAGGTGTTTGTGGGTATTTTGGCCAAAATACGTAAGCTGCTGCTAAGTGCAATGGGTATTTACCTGGCAAATTTTTGGTGAGTTTTTTCTATGTTTTTAAGTCCTATTCGGTGAATCATACAATATTAAACGGACATGTCGCAAAAGGCATGTGGTTAGGACTGGTAAGCGTGAGGGCCATTGACGGTGGGTTACCGGCTTATGTATTTTGGCCAAAATACCCACAAACACCTCACATTTTCATCTTGGCGCAGCTTAAAAACAGTTTTCACGTTAATCAAGGCATACAACGCCCGTTTTACCGGGCATGGTAGATCCTGTTCGTGACTGCCAGGTTGTGGAGCCCACTGGGACAAGGTACTCGGTACCGGACCGGGTTGCTGCTAGGGATGTCATGGAGGTCCTGGTCTGGACCGTGTCCCGGGTTCACACAAGTAAAAGGGAATATATACAGGGGATAAAGTTTGTCGTGACGCCACCCATGGGTTGTGGTCAGGGTGACCACCGCTGCTGCAGAACCTCCGGGGATGATGTTTGACAGCTTTAATTGGAACGGTTCTCCGTAGGTAGAGCCTGGTTCCCCGGGCAGTAGTGATTAAAGTCTATGATGGATGCTATAGATGCTGCAGGATAGGGATGATAGTGGAGACGGCGGCTGCTTGTGAGAGAGTTGTGAGGGAGAGCAGGGTTTGCAAGGATTATAATTGGGGTTGTAGTCGACACAGGCACTTACTTTGCAGTTGTAGCAGTGGTTGTCTTGGTGCTGGATGAGGTATGGTAATAGGTGCAATTCACTTACTTTCCTGCTGCTGCAGCCTTGTTTCCCAGCTTGTGGTGGAAGCAGTGGTCGGCTCTGCAGGTGGAGATCTCTGCTGTTGAATATAGGGCAAAGGGTGCAATTAATACACAGACTCACAGTTTTGCAGTTTTCCAGGTCTTTACTGAAGATGATGGTAATTCAGCTGAGTACTGTCCACGGAGTCTGTAATCGGGCCGGGTTGCTCCCACCCTGTCTGGGTCCTTAGCTGCCTCCTGCTGCTCTGTGTGTGTAGCCCTGCTGCCAGGGCGTAACTACAATAGGTGCAGGGGTTGCGATCGCACCCGGGCCCTGCAGCCTAGGGGGGCCTCAAAAGTCCCTTTGGCCCATAGAAAAAGACTAATACTATTAAAGGTTTGCAATAATTGGGGGCCCCATTGGAGCTTTTGCATCGGGCCCCCTGGGCCTGAAGTTATGCTGCTGCCTGCTGCTGCTTTTAGCTGAGCTGCTGGCGCTGTCTCTCCTCACAGGTACCCCCTTGGCTAGGCAACTTGAGTCTTCCTTGTGCTTCTGACCCTGCCGTGTTGCTTCGCTCAGGTACAGTGTCGATCTACAACCTCCACTATCCCGGTATTTACTGTGCTGTGTGTGTCAGTCGCAGTTTCGGATCCGTATCCGATCTGTGTGCTCCTCCGGGGCGATTGGTGATGTCACTCAGTCTCCCAGATGTGTTCCTTTGTCTTCTGTGCTCCTTCCCTCAGACCCTGGCTAGGCCTGGAATTGATGAGCAGACTGTAGAGAAGCCTGACGCAGCTCCTTTACACTACAGTCTCTCTCAGTTCTCCCAGGAACTGGACTCTTCACAGTACTGCTACGTACTGAACTAACTACTTCCTCTTGACCCGGAGTATATAAGGGAGCTGGTTTTGCTCCCCCTCCTGGCCCAGAAGTGCTAGTGTAGTGTCAGGGTTGTGTGGGGAGGGAACCCGTGTGATGTTACTGTGGCACATTAAGCCTTGGGGTGCCATATCCAGCAGAGCAGGTGTCGGGATGCCATCCAGTACAATGGACAGACACGGCCTCTGTCCGATGAAGGTCTTGTACCAGGTGGCTGGGCCCTGTTGATCTAGTCCTGAGGTTTGGCCCCGGCCCCCAGGGATTGCCCGTTTAAAGGACAGCTCTTTGCAAGGTGGCCGGTGTAGTTACAGCGACGGCAGATGGGCACCCCAGTGGAGCTGTAGCGGTCAGCGGGTCTTCCTCTGTATGCTGCAGCTTGCTTCCCTCGCATCCAGTGTACATCCTCCGGGCTGTCGGCAAGTTGAATCAGCGGCTGAGGCTTGGCTTGGGGTCTTGGTGCTGGTTGTTGATTGCTTTGACTGCATAGCGTCCATCAGTTTGGAGATGTTTTTGTTTATCTCGTGCATTTCAGCACGCATCTCAGCCTGCAGAGAATCATATTTGTCAGGCTGCGCAGATTGTACATTGTGCTAGGCTGCAGACACAGGTACTGGTTTTGGAGTAGCCTGCACCTCACCGTTGCACCACCGTTTAATTGCAGCTTCATGGGTCTCTACCGGCTTTAACCCTTTGATGACCATCTCTTTCAGGGTGTTAAAGTCAGTGTCTGGGTTGCTCAATGACCACCAACGTACATTTTTACTGTCCTTAGGGGATAACAGTCCCCACGTGAACTGTTCAATGAGGAGCTTGTTCTCATCCAGTGCACTGGGGGGCTGACATGTATAAGGGCGTGCAGTGCTTCTTCCAGGCACCAGGCATAAGCTCTTATGTCATCTCCCGGCCTCTGGTAGCAGTGATGGAAGCGCATGCATATATCAGCCTCTTTACACTCCTCAAAGGTAGCTCTCAGTTTATTGAATATTGCAGAGGCTGATCTGCGTTCAGCAGCAGACCAGGACGCACTTTCTTTCTCGGCTGCGTCAGTTAACTGTCCGAGTACCACAGCAGCACGTTGTTGGCCGGTCATGGCATACATATCCAGGACGCCATTGATCTTTCGCTTGAACTCGTCCAGCGTAGCAGGGCAGCCGTCATACTGGGGCAACCACGTGATCCCCCGGGATGTATGGGAATGACATGGGCATTATCGGGGCGACTATACCCGGAGCGCCGGAGGTGCTGGCAGTGCTACCGGAGGCAGCCATGAGTCCTTCTGTGTAATTCCGGGGATCAGCGTACGCAGCGTCATCGTCGCTGGAGGAGGCAGACATGTTGAAGGTGCCCCTAGTGAATTACAGCCAGTTGTTGAAGAGTTAAAACAGTTCGGGAGTTTCCGGACTAGGCCGCAGTGCTCGGGAATGCTCGGCTGAGCGATAATACCGGGCACCGGATCCTGTTCGTGAACGCCAGGAGAACGAATGTGTCGCCCCTCAGGCTTTGGGGTACTCGGGTATCAGGCCCCACAGATGCATTCCTGTTGTCACGGGGAGTGGTGGCCGCGCCTGATCCCGTGTCCTGAGGGACTGATCTTTTTGAAAAGGGGGTTATATTTACAGGGGATGCTATTTACAAGTTTGTTGTCGTGACGCCACCTGCAGTGTCTGGTGATGTGCACCAGCGCCGCCACAGTCCGCCGGAGGCCCTTGGAATTGCGGCCAAGATGGTGTGCTCCTCCGCAGGCAGGACCGAGACTTCCAGGGCAGCATAGCGGTAAGGGGGCAGCTTGGAGTGGAGCTGGGATTGTGTGGGGAGTGTTGGTACAGTCTATGAGGGGTGCTGGGATTCAGAGGGGTAACTAGGTTTTCTGGCACCCGGGGCAAGGATTTATTTTGGCGCCATCCCCCCCCCCCCATCACACCCGCCACCGCCAATTTTTATTTGATGCGTAGCTCTATTGAAACGCTCACTTACTAAGTAAAGCTACATTATCGTTTATTGCAATAGTTTATTAAACTTAATCAACAATCGCAGACTATATCTGTACATATTATACACTATACATGTATACTTGGCATTTTAACAGAACAATTAGTATAACTAAAATTGAGTGTATTGTATACTTGTGAGGCTGTTTTGTTGCATATTACAAGAAACCTATGTTCTACAACAGCATTGTCTAACATTTGATTTTACGTGCTTTTTTGGCTGCAAAGGATGCTATTATGTCATCACAGGAAAGCTTTGAAGCCAACTCATGCTCAATAGAAATAATGCTTAAATTTGTTAGTCTTTGTTGTCCCATGACACTTCGAAGATGTGTTTTCAATAACTTTAGCTTGCTAAACCTTCTTTCACTGGAAGCAACAGATACTGGGATAGTGAGAAAGATTTTAAGGGCTTTGGCTATATTAGGGTAGGCATCTTGCAGTCCATGTTTGTATATGTCGATAAGCAAACCTTCGGGTGTGGCACTTTTCATATTTGTATTTAAATTAATCGCGTGATGTTTAAAACTCTCTACTTCAAGGGTTATTTCCTCTTTACTAAGATCTCTCTGGTATATTTCGGCTAATTTGATGGCATGTACCTTCAACTCTTCTGTTGTCAGTGAATTAAATTGAGGTCCAGTGAGAAAACCAAATGTATTACTGATCTTGTCCATAGCTGAAAATCAGGTTCTCATCTCAAAAATAATTTTGTCAGTTATCTCTAACAGGGAAATCCTAAATTTGTCTTCCACTGACAACTGAGCACTCTCATCCTCACATTGTTCATCAAACATCTTGTTGATCTTTCGTTTCCTTATCTCTCTGAAGTGTGGATCAATGCCACACCTTTCTGCAATCTGTTTTGCTTCACTGATAGCGTCAGCTGCATTGCTTGTTCTACCTGACTCTAAAGGGCCTGTCACACGTGTCAATGTCGCCCGCGATATCGCTCATGCGTCACAAATTATTAATCGCCTGAGCGATGTGGAATTATCGCAGGTAAAATGTCACACGCGTCAATATGACCCAGCGATGCGGTGATGTCGCCATCTTGCGGACGATCCAGCGAGCGATTTTATTTAGTCGCTTGTACGGTGTCAAAATAGAAAATACGTCGCTGAGTTTAGTGTCACACGCAGCGATGCACAAGGTCTACTGACCGATGAGCGACAGGTTTTACATCTGGCAGTGAAACCTGCGATCAGCGACATATCGCTGGTTGCATCGCTTGGTCACACGCTTCAATGTCGCTCCTGCGTCACTTTTACGTCGCTTGAGCGACTGAAAATCCGTGACGTATGAGCGCAATTGACAGCGATATCGACGAGTGTGACAACCCCTTAAGGGCCACTTTACACACACCAACTTATCTGTCCAACTTCTGACCAACTTGCTGGTTGCAGTGAAATCATGGACACATTGCTCCATTTGTACACAGCCACAAAATGGAGCAATGTGTCCATGATTTCACTGCAACCAGCAAGTTGGTCAGAAGTTGGACAGATAAGTTGGTGTGTGTAAAGTGGCTCTAACAGAGAAGCAGCCTTAACCTTTGTCTCCATGTTTGCAACTGAATTGGTTTTCAGATTGTTTAAAGCATCAATTATTTCCTTTAGATGTAAATAAATTGGTCTTACCGCTTCTAGTTTTGCAGACCATCTGGTTTTACTAAGTGACTTGAGGGTAACTGTTACATGCTTCTGTAAAACTTCCCATCTATAAGTGGAGGCAACAAAGAACAAATAAAGACATTGTAGTGTCCTGAAGTAAGTCTCTGCTTGTCGTGACACGCTTGCAGCATTTACACCAACTAGATTTAGGGAATGAGCGGCACAGGGTACAAAATATGCTAGATTATTTTCTTGAAGCAATCGTGCTTGGACCCCTTTATACTTTCCAGCCATATTTGCCCCATTGTCATATGACTGACCCCTGCAATTTTTAATATCTAAGCCAGGGGTGGGGAACTCCAGTCCTCAAGGGCCGCAACCAGTTCAGGTATTCACGATTTCCTTAGTATTTTTTGTAAAATTATTTCTGACAGTGCAAGCCCAGTTTTCTCACTCACAGTGAAAAAGTCTATGAAGCTTTCAACAACTTCTGGGCCATACTGTGTAATTTTGACATATCTAATCACTTCAGAGATTTGTTCCAAATGACTTATATCAGGTGTGCAGTCAAACATCACAGAAAAATACTGAGCCTTCATAATATCATTAAGTATGTGTTCCCTTATTTTGCCTGCAATGATGTCTAAAAATTCGTTCTGAATATTAGGTGAGAAATAGCTCACTTGCCCTTTCTTATAACGCTGCAAATGTTCACACAGAGGGGCGTTATAATGCGAAACAAGTTCAATAGCATTTAGAAACTTCCCACTTTTAGGGTCTGCAAAATTAAGACCTTGCTGTGAGCCTTGCAATGCACTTCCTTGTCTGGCTAAATGCATGATTAAATCAACTATTACGTGAAGAACTTCCTTCCAGTTCTTTCTTCCATCACTATCTGGTCTTGAAGTTCCTTGTCAATGCCACCCTTGCCTAACGAGGCCTCAAGTGTTTTCCATGAACAGAAACACATTTTATGATGTAATGAATTTTCGTGTTCATGAATTTTTGCGCTTAATTTTCTCCAATTTGTCAAACCTTGCTCTTTTGACAAAACTGAGAGTCTTTGTTCTGAATTAGCAAACATTCTGCATGGTATGCAGTATACAGCATTTTTTTAACTGGCTATATTCTAGCCGAGACCTTCTTACTTTCTGTCCATTTGGCAGCTGTTTAAAAAAAAACAATCTATTGTGAGTTTCATCAGGTTCATACTTTGCGTTTGTCCTCATGTTGATAATAAAGCACCTTAGTTCATCTCTAAAGTTGACTGGCCATGTTCCGGGGTCATAGCAGTCAATGTCAAAATTGGACTCACCACGAGAAGTCGATGAAATATTGTTTAGCGCCTCTTCTAGAGAATGTGTTGTGCTGCTACAACATTGCAGGGCGTCTAACTTCAAAAAGGGATCTTCAGTGGGTTCATCTGTAGTGGCTTCTGCAGTCTGTGTAGTTTCGTGCTCCACCACCACAGTATTACTTTCTTCACTTTCTTGCTCAGAATTCCTATTAACACTGACATCTCCACTGCTTTCATCTAAAATAAAGCAAACATAGATAAAAGAACAAACAGTTTCAATTCAGAAAAGTTACATTATGATAAATAAAAAAAAAAAAAACATGTAAAATAAAATAAATAAATAAAATAGTTATGTATATACACATACCTTTTATATCTTCCTGTGCTTTATTCAACCATGACGACAATGAAGATGAAAATTGTCTGTCTTGTTTTTCTTTCACCTTTGTTCTTTTTCGGAACTCTGCCCCTGATGGTTTTTTAGACATCACTATTGGCAGTAGAACAAATGTTTCCCCTGTCCTGTAAACAAAACGCATCAATATATGGTTTCATACAGTGTGTATGATGTGTGCGTGTGTGTATGTATATATTTATTTAAAGAATGATATGAAGCAACGATGATTGTGAATCAATTTCTCCTGCTCTTGTGCAAATGGAACAGATAACAATTAGAAATTATAGGAAATTAGCAAGACAGCCCCTATAATGGTAGCGTTACACGGGGGGGCGACAATCCCCAGCGATGTGCGGGCGATCACGTGCGGGCACACATCGCTGGTGACATGTCACACGACACGCGGACATGTCTTTGTCGCCGGCGATGTTCCCTGGAAGAGCTGCCTGTAGTTCAGAGGCGATCCTCCAGGCGAGGCAGGGTATACTTTGTATAGCTCCCATCGCCTGTGAGATCACGGCAATAGCTTGAAATCGCCCATCCCAGTTTGCCAGATTTCCCAACAAGTTGGGAAATCTGTGAACTGAGAAACACTGAATTATCGCCGAACAATCGCCCTGTTACACGTGGCGACGCACAGGCGATGTTGCCTGAACCTTGCCCGAATAGGGCAATCGTGGCAATAAATCCGGTGATGTCGTCTCGTGTAACGGCACCATCAAAGTAGCGGTTCTGCAGGTGGTGACCACAGACTATTTCCGGAGCCCTGCTGGCCCTGGAGAAGGGGGGGACACAAAGCAGTGAAACACATAATACACAGAGCACAGCTGTATATAGAGGACAGACTGCACACACAGAGCACAGCTGTATATAGATGACTGTCATCTATATACAGCTGTGCTGTGTGTGCAGCCTATGCGTGCTTTATATACAGCAGTGCTCTGTGTGTGCAGTCAGTCCTCTATATATCGATCTATCTATCTATATATACACACCTTATATATACAGTGTGTCTCTCATACTGTATATACAGTATATACACCTCATAGTGTGTGCCTAATATATATACAGTATATATACACCCCATAGTGTGTGCCTGATGTATACAGTATACACCTCATACTGTGTGCCTAGCATATACACAGTATACACCTCATAGTGTAACAGTTTATGTGGGAAAGGGTAAGGAAAGGTGCTCACCAAGTTCTCTTTATGGCCAGTGGTGCCTGGAAAGGACGTACTGCAAGTCCACATTAATTGATGATAGAAATCCGGCACCAGACGTATCTCCTTATTTTCAAGTCTTTATTCCAAGTTTTAGGTGAGTATAAAATCAAACATATGAAATGGAAACGCAGTCCCGGACAACGTCCTTCTTCCGCAGCATAAAACACAATAGTGACCACATTCCTTAAATACATGTTAAAAACACCACCCACCTAACACATGTGGAAGTTAATTAAACACAGAGGTGGTTTTGTTGCCAATGTGACATAGGTAGGAGGATACCAGAGTCTCCATTGGCCTAGCAGTTAACCCTTTGATTGACACAACAAGAGATGAGATTTAAAACAAAATACTATAAAACCTTAGCAGATAGCAGAGCCATCTTATATCACATAGAAAAAAGCAACGGACTCTGGCTACAAGAGTGGGTTATACGGGACTGCTAACACCCACGCTGCACCGCACATGGGTATTACAGCGACCTCCCAGCAAGTACAGCACAATTCCTGCCACACCAAACCCATTTATCTAAAGACTCGGGTCCATACAAGAAGCACAGTCCATCAGAAAGCGCAGCACCATTCCCGCCACACTGAAGCCCATCCGCACATAGACTCAGTTTCCCGCCAAGTACTCAGCAGTTCAGCTAAGCAAAAATGTCTCGAAGCAACACATCCTCACTCAAAACAAGGTCACGAGCAGGCTCTAGCAAGTCATCAATAGCAGAACTTGCTGCTGTTGCTCGTGCTGAAGCTGAGGCGGCCAAAGTGAGGTCCTCCTTCGCTGCACAAGAGATGCAACTAAAACTGAGACAAGCAGAGCATGAAGCAGCAAAGGTTCGCTTGCAAGCAGACCAAGAGGCAGACAGTGCACGTCTGCGGGTGTCTCTAGAAAAACTTGCTACAGACAAAGAGACAGCAGCTGCAATAGCTAAAGCAGAGTACCTCGAAGCTGCGGAGAACCCCGGTAATGAGAGACGAAGCAACGTTCTCGGATCAGACATAGATCAACAGGATCCAGCACAGCCCGTCGCAGAGTACGTCCATCTGCAATCCGAAATAGAGGACAGCCCCGATGCGCCCCATCGACCAGCCCACGCCGATTGCCTACAATACAAACCTAAACTACGCTACTTCAAACGAGAAGACGCCCTGCACGGAGATCTCGTCCACAACTACGGCCCCACAGAGCAAAAGATACAGCTCCCGTCCTGCCTTAAAGAGACACCTTCTCCAGGGAGGTACTATACAGACTCTCCGAAGCCAGAAACATTCAACAGGTATGGTGATGCACCACACACTAGACGTGACTACAACACACCAGCTCGCACTAGCACTGACCAAGCCACCATAGACTTTGCAAAGTTCTTTGCTCGCCGAGAACTGGTTACACAAGGACTTGTAAAGTTCACTGATAAAGCCGAGAACTATAGGTCATGGCGAGCCTCATTCCAGTACCCCATTCAGGGTCTGGACTTATCCTGTAACGAGGAGTTAGACCTCCTAGTAAAGTGGCTTGGGAGCGAGTCAGTGGAACATACCAAAAGACTTAGAGACATTAATATAAAGCATCCACACACAGGTCTTCACGAAGTGTGGAAAAGACTTGATGAATTATACGGTTCCATCGAAGTCATAGAGAATGCTTTATATAACATAATTTTCCCCCTTTCACTGTATTTGTAGATTTCGTAACCCAACAAGCTAAAATCAGAAATGACCCTAGTTTCAATTTCACTCTGTCATGTTCCACTGCCTCCGGTGTCAAACCTGGTAAGACACCCGTGGTAGTCCACAAAACTAATATTGTTTCTACAGGTCCTCCTCACAATACGAGTAAGCCTCCTGCAAGAGAGACCAAACCTCAGGATGTCAGCAAGCAGTGTCCCCTACACAGGAAACCACATCCTCTACTAAAATGCAGGGCCTTCAGGGAGAAGTCTTTAGAGGATCGCAAAGGTTTCCTCAAGGAAAACAGCATCTGCTTCAAATGCTGTGCCACAACCTCTCACCTTGCCAGGAACTGTGAAGCTAGCGTAAAAAATGTGCAGAATGCAGCCGCACGGATCACAATACAGCCTTGCACCCTGGACCACCCCCTCAAGTGTTGTCACAGCCAGAGGAGCACGATGGGAAGCAGGAAAACACTATTGAAGACACCCAGTGGTTACCTCTCAGTGTACGGAGATCTGTAAAGGACTCATAGGAGGAAGGTCTTGTTTAAAAATCTGCCTTGTCCAAGTCTATCCAGCAGGCCGCAGAGACAAAGCAATGAAGATATATGCAATCCTGGATGACCAGAGCAACAGGTCTCTAGCGAAGTCCATCTTCGTTGACAACTTCAGCATTGGAGGCTCCCGTTCTCCCTACTCCTTGAGGACGTGTTCAGGTACCGTTGAGACAGCAGGGAGAAAGGCAACCGGGTACAAAGTGGAGTCCAAAGATGGCCAGACCTGCCTATCGCTACCCACCATCCTGGAGTGCAACCAGATTCCCAACAACAGGTCTGAGATACCTTCACGGGAAGTAGCAACACATCACCCCCACTTGAAGTATATAGCTTATCTGATACCTGAATTGGACCCAGAAGCTCCAATGGCTTTACTACTGGGAAGAGATATACTTCAAGCCCACAAGAGACTAGACCTTGGATGGGTCATAGTAGGAGATGTCTGTCTAGGCGGAACACACAAGCCAGCCTCAGTCAACAGTATGCTCACCAACACTAGAAAATGGACGTCCATCTCTCTTCCAGCCATGTCAGAATAGTCTGCTGGTAAAGGAGTTACCGGACAGCACTCTCCTGACTAGCCCTTTCTCAGTTCCTTCCAACGAAGACCACGCCTGTGAAGGTGAAGAAGACCACATAGGATGTACGGTCTTCCACAGGACAAAGGAAGACAACAAGGCAGCTATGTCCATAGAAGACAAGATGTTCTTGGACATTATGGATAGAGAAATAGCCAAAGACAAGTCGAATAGTTGGGTCGCACCTCTACCATTCCGACCGCAGAGAAGACGCCTACTCAACAACAGGGAACTGGTCTACAGTCGATTCATCTCCCTCAGACACAAGCTTCAGAAGTCACTCAGACGAAGGAACATTTCTTTACCTTCATGGCGAATATATTCCAAAACAACCACGCAGAGATAGCACCTGCACTTCAACATTCAGAGGAGTGTTGGTACTTACCCATCTTCAGAGTATACCATCCTAAGAAGCCAGGTCAGATAAGAGTGGTATTCGACTCAAGTGCCAAATGCGAAGGCGTCTCGTTGAATGATGTCTTGCTGTCAGGCCCAGACCTCAACATCAGCCAAGAATACTACTTCGTTTCTGCAGAGATACGGTGGCATTTACGGCCGACATCCAACATCTGTTGGATGTCGGCCGTAAATGCCACCGTATCTCTGCAGAAACGAAGTAGTATTCTTGGCTGATGTTGAGGTCTGGGCCTGACAGCAAGACATCATTCAACGAGACGCCTTCGCATTTGGCACTTGAGTGCCACAGTTCCACAGTTTTCTCATCAAAAAGGAACACAGAAACTACTTAACTCCTTGCATCAGTAGGTCCGAAACATTCCAACTAGTGGATCCAGATACCGACGAAGAGCTCCGTCCTCAAGTGTCTACTCTACATACAGCGATTTCAAACCATCACCTTGAGTCTCATGGGTTTAGCAGGTTCTCAACCTGGAAGTCACTTATCCGAGCTATCACTTGTCTGCTTCACGTAGTTCAGTCTTACAAGTCTGCACTACCCGCAAGTCAGAGATCTTGTAAAAGTTGGCATCTCTGCAAGCATGAATTTACCGCTCCTAACCTAGAAAGAGTCAAGGTTACAATACTTCATGTTGTCCAAAGAGAAACCTTCAGCAGAGAAATAGACAACCTCAACAAGGGAAAACCGATTCCTAGAGACAGTGTGTTGAGGAAGCTCGACCCAGTTGTCGACCAAGATGGGCTGCTGAGAATTGATGGCCGTCTTCAAGAAGCTGAGGTGGGAGTTTCAGAGAAGCACCCAGTAATAATTCCTGGACGTCATCACGTCACAACCCTGCTCATCCAGCTTCATCATAGCTTAGTGAGACACCAAGGCCGTTGGTTTACTGAAGGGAATCTACGGACAGCTGGACTATGGATAATTGGAGCAAAGAGAAGCGTGAGCAAACTCATCTTCAACTGTGTTACGTGTCGCAAACTCCGTGGCAGGTTTCAGAATCCTAAGATGGCCAATCTTCCACTCGACAGATTTAGTACTGACCCTCCCTTCACCAATGTCGGACTAGACGTGTTCGGCCCTTGGTCTGTGACTACACGACGCACGAGGAAGGTCCATGCTGAAGCAAAGTGTTGGGCAGTTCTATTCACCTGTCTGTCCATTAGAGCTGTTCATCTTGAAGTGATTGAATCTATGGACACGTCAAGCTTCATAAATGCACTTCGGCGCTTCATCTCAATCAGAGGCCCTGTAAAGCATATTCGGTCTGACCGAGGCACGAATTTTGTTGGAGCGGCAAGAGAACTTCAAATCCCTTCCAATGTAGATGTCACTAGTGTGGAAAGGTACCTAGGTGAGCAAGGATGCACCTGGACTTTCAATACACCACATTCTTCGCACATGGGAGGTGTCTGGGAAAGAATGGTAGGGATAGCATGCAAAATACTAGACTCTATCTTCTTGCAAGCAAACATCAGACTCACACACGAGAGTTTGACTATGTTCTTGGCCGAGGTCTCAGCTATCATGAAGGCCAGGCCGCTGACAACACTTTCCAGTGATTCTGGAGACCCAACAGTTCTTACTCCTGCGATGTACTTACTCCTGCGATGTGTTCCAAGTGCCCCACCCGGAAAATTCAACGACGAAGACCTCTACAGACGACAATGGAGGCAAGTACAAAGTGTGGCCAATGTCTTCTGGGACAGATGGAAAAGGCAGTATCTCTCCACTCTACAAACCAGGACAAAGTGGCAGGAAGACCACCCAAACATCGAATCTGGTGACGTGGTACTCCTGAAAGACAGTCAAGCACATCGAAACGAGTGGCCACTTGGCTTAGTCACCAAACCTTACCCCAGCAAGAATGGGAGAGTGCGCAAAGTGGTCAGAGTGTGCAAGCTTGGGGAGATCAAGCTGTTCTTCAGGCCTGTAACCGACCTTGTGTTGTTATTTTCCCCAAAAGAGCCAAATAATGGCATTTGTTGATGCCAAGCGGGGAGTGTTCTGCCATTTGAGTGCAGATAATGGTATTGTGTTATACCAGTTACGACCCATAGAGGTCACTAGATACCTATGTATTATGTTTTCCCATACTTAAAAAGAATGTCTCCTTTAACAAAATGAGTCATATAGAAGGGAACGCCCCTACTCCTCTGTTATGAAGGAGACAGCAGCCATTTTCCTGCTCCAGGCATCCTGAGGAGACATGAATCTTTAGCTCCTTCCCTTCTATGTACAAATCTCTTCACCTGTCGTGAGATGATCTCGGTAAGAGAAAATTCCAATACATGTTTTGTATAGAATCTGTGTAAGCAAGTTATAATCCAGTCACTGCTACAGAAAGAACTGTGAGATAGGAGAAATGCTTTACCATGTAATTCTCCATGTTAGCTCATTTGCATTGTACCTAGATAAAGGTATTTCTGTATAGAATACTTTAAAGTGAAGTGTGTTTTGCTGAGATACACCACTCAGTTAATGCCTTTTGCACTGTATTGCAGATAGATGCGCTCTGTATTAGAATAGATCCTGCTGCAGTGACCTTTTACCCCTGTTATTCATGTTGACTGTACCCTGTGTTATAACTATGTCAGTGTCAGTTCCTTTAATGCACCCAGTACTGACTTTGTTTATTCTGTACTTCTGTTATAGTTTTTACCAATCAAGTTCACTTCATCACAATAAATTCAGACTACAGAACCTCTTCATTCTTATTTACTGCGAAGTGGACGAGGGTTAGCTGTAAGCAGAAATCCACAGCCTCATATGTGGATGGAAGCGGAACAGATGCGGTAAACGCAATTACACTTCAAAGTGTGACCCTAGCCTTACTATGTTACTATGTAACATCATCCGGTGTGATGCCAGCAGATCTTGTAATGTAGGGACTTCTGTGGAGGGAATGGTAAAAAATTAACAAGGATAATTCTATTCATGCATCTAATTAACAGGTACGTGTTGTTTAACACTTACGGTTTTGGGGTTCCTGCTGTTCTTCGTTGGAGGGTGATGACGCGCTGATCACCCACCTGGATCCTCTGGCACCACCGGCTAGGGAAACACACAACACTTCATAGTACACGACAGACCTCCATCCTTTTAACACCCATGTATCCTTCCAACCTGTAATGGAGCTTATTTTATGTGCTAGAATTACCGGAAGGTGAGCCTGCACCCATGTCACAGATTGATGCTGGCGAGAATTCTGGCGGGTTACTATCTGGAGGCGACCGAGATGATGGCTGCATATCTGGCGGTGGTGCTCCTGCTGGCGGTGATGTATCTTCTGGAGGTGAAAATACCATATCATAAACCATATATCATCTCAAAAAGTGCAAACGTCATAACAACGCCCAGCGGCGCATGCACAGTGCGTACATGATGCCACCGGGCTGCCAGTACATAGGACTCTAGAGTCCTGTGCTGACGATTGGTGGGGGTAGGAGATAACTTCTATTGAGCGGAATACGCCTTAACTAACTTTATTATCTTGATTATAATTTATTACTATGCTTAACGTCACTGCATTATCCTTAGGGTACCTTTACACGCCACAATTTTTGGTGGCGATATGAGGCAATCTAACGTGTGCGTGCACGTTTTCGATGGTCGCCTCATATCACCGATGGTGCTTTCACATGTCGCAATTACGCCCTCAACCTAAGGTGATGTATCGCCCCGGAAATCGCCACACCAACAGCGGCCAACATCCGGTCGACTTCCTTCGCCTTTTCACACACTGCAATCCCCAAAGGAATGTGGGCGTACATGTTCAGCGCGGCGAGAACATAGGCGTGCCAAATTGTTTTACACCGCGCCCCAAACATGCTCATTGGACAACGCAATAGCGTTATGATTGGAGAGCCTGCACTGGAAGGCTGGCTAATACCTGACGCCATTGTCTCGGAGTGTGTGATGAATACATGCTCGTGTCGTTGAAAGTGGCTGCTGCGACACACTTTCGAGCCGCTCAAGCGTCACACAGGAGCGGTTTTGGGCAGGACAGTGGCTTACACCACACAATGGCTTGCTATGTGTGCGTCTGTAGCTGATGGTGGGAACATACAAACCCTATGCCCATATTTGCCTACATTGGTCCATGCCATGGCACAGCTGCCATGGCAGAACTGAACTATGTGTGTGTACACATGTTTGTGAGTGTGTACTGGACTGTACCTACATCCCCCACAAACACCATTGCTTGCTCCATGTGTGTGGACATGTTCCCCTGTAGCTGAAACACATCATAATGGATAAGTACACACAGTTGCGCCATACAGTGTGGCCCAAAGGGCTGGACCTCTGTACTGGATATTACCACACAATGCTGCACGGGCCCATCAATACCACTTGACGGATCACATACCTCTGTGCACAGCATAGAGCTATGTGCAACTGTCCTGGCTTCAAAAGTGACGACACACAGGGTTTTTTTTCAAATTTTGTTTTAGTTTGTATTTTTGTGCACACAAAAAATAAATAGAACAACACACACAAAATAAAAGAAAACACAAGTCTTCACATCACACAAAGAAATGCAACATAATAATGGACCAAAATAGACATTTCACAGTACGAAACCCAAAAACACTAACTAATGTTCACACACCAAAACACAAGAACAATTTTCATGGTGCAGCCACCCTGGTGACTCCACCCTCCTCATCATGTTGCTGCCTCACAACACCAGCCAGCCTACACCTGCTGGTGCTGCCAGGCCACTGCCCCAGGGCCATTAAAGTAGGAGCAGTATGCGTCTCTGCTGCTCCTGGCATCCTACTGACTCAGACTGTGGCTCAGCGGCTGGAGTGGTGCCACACCATGGTCGGTAGCATGCCAATTCCCGGGACGGACCTCCCCTGTTGTAGGGTCCACTAAATCCACATAACTTGCCGGCGTGTATGATGACCGATCCCTACGACGCAGGAAGTTATGCAGCACACAGCAGGCCAGTGTTGAGCCCAGGCTTTGGGGTACTCGGGTATCAGGCTTCAGGGGTATCATCTGCTGTGTCACGGGGAGTGGTAGCCGCGCCTGATCCCATGTCCTGGGTATCTCTTCAAAAAGGGGGTATATTTACAGGGGATTATATACAGTTTGTTGTGACGCCACCTGTAGTTCCTGGTGAGGTGTCACCAGCGCCGCCACAGTCCGCCGGAGGAAGATGGTAGTGCGCCTTAGTTGGCAAAGTCCCCTACAGGTAGGGCTGGACCTCCGGGACAGCGTTCCTGTGACTAGAATAAGTTCATGCAGCATAGAGACAGAGGCAATATCATTTTCCTCTGGGTACTTTACTGTCAACTTGTAGCAGCATCAGTTACAGTTCACAGTTCAGCATTCAGATGTTACAAAGACAGGTAGCTAACGGGTGGCTGCAAGTGGATCCCAGGTAGTATGGTGGGACCCTTAGTGTGCCTGCTTGCTCTAACCCTCGTTTGTTCCTTCCTGGTTTTAAGTTTCCTTGGTGTGAAGCCTGGTGACTTGGAATCAGCCTGACCTCCTTTCCTCTCTCACCTTCGCTGTCGTCAGGTAACCCTCTACTGGCTGGCCGCTCGTTCCTTTGGCATTAACGTACTGAGGAAAGTCTGCTTAATTGACTGGGATGTGATTTCAGAAGCACAAGCTGGGTACAATTTATTGGGCGCTACCGTGAATTACCAGAGGGGTATAAATTCTAATAAGGGGTCATTTGAGAGAGGGTTTACGTACATCAGGGGTTCTGCAAACTATTCCAGAAAAATCTTTCATAAAAGTAACAACGCTCCCTTCTACAGTGTTTCCCTGAAAATAAGAAAGTGGCTTGTAATTTTTTTGCACTGAAATATGCGCTAGGGCTTACTTATAGATAATGTGTTATATTTGACCCCAATGCCTGCTGTATTATCCTCGGTGGCTCTCCTGATCCAGGAGTGACAGTTGCATAGAAATGCATGCTGTCACTCTCCAGTCAGTAGAACCGCTGTGGATTATGGAAAGAAAAGTGATGGGTAATTAAGCTAATGAAGCTAATGAATGTGACCTCTGTGACCGGATGAAAGACCGAAAGTGAGTTGGATGTAGTGCAGGAGGGAAGAAAGTGCATGATGTTCAGAGGCTATAAGGAAATTTCCTGTAAGATGTGGTCAATTTTGTCCTTAAAATAGTTGGCCAGATCGTCAGCGCTGAAGCTAGTGGTTGGGGCCTGTACTCTTGAACTGAGGAAGGAATGGAAAGTGTCAAAGAGTCATTTAGGATTGTTGGCTAGTGATGTGATGAAGGTGTTGAAGTAAGCTTGTTTGGAGAGGTGAAGGGCGGTGTTGTATGTTTTCAGCATAAATTTATAATGGATGAAATCTTCGGCCAGGTTGGATTTTCTCCAGAGACGTTCTGCGCACCTGGAGGTCAGCTGGAGAAACCGTGTTTGCAGTGTGTGCCAAGGCTGCCGCTGTCGGTGCTGAGTTGTTCTAAAGGTACCGGCACACGGGGAGATATCGCCGGCGATGTTGCCGGCAACCGAGGGGCGTGGCCAGGTTGCGGCGACATCGCCGGCGAATTGCCGCGTGTGACGGGGCGATAATCAGGCAATGAATCGCCTGAGTCACATCGCCAGGTTTCCCAACAATGTTGGGAAACCTGGCGATGTTGTTCAGGCGATTCTGCCTGATCGCCCTGTGTAACGCGGCAACCCGCAATGTTACGGGCGATTCCGCCTATATCTAACATTGCGAGTGATCGCTTGCTGGGTTGCTGGGCAACCCAGCGAGCGATAGCCACGGCAACTAGCCGGTGACATCGCCGGTAAGATGCTCAGTGTGACATCTCACCGGCGATGTTGTCAGGGATGCGCGCTCCCGCGATCCCCGGCAATATCACCGGCGATATGTCCCTGTGTGACGGTACCTTAAGTGTAGGAGGTGCAGCTTCATCCAGGGCACTTTGCAGTGTTTCATTATAGAGTTTTAGAGCAGAGTCAGGACAAGAGAGGGAGGAGATTGGGACAAATGAAGACTCTAAATTCTTTATAAGTTTCTGAGTGTTAATAGCATGTATATTCCAATAGGTGAGCAAGTTGGGGGTGTCCTTGAAGGGTTGACAGTACTTGACTGAGAATGAAAAAAGGTTGTGGACAGAGAGCGGAAGAGAGGAATTTGTAAAATCATGCACTGAGCAGAGCCAGGAGAAGATCAGGTCCAATGTATTCCCATCTTCACGTGTGGCAGAGTTACAAAGTTGTGAAAGACAAAGAGAGGAGGTTAGGGTTAAAAGATGAGAGACAGATGTGGAGATGGGGTTGTCAATAGGAATGTTAAGGAGGCTGCAGAGGTGCAGTATTTGATAAGGGAGTTTGATACCAGGGATTATGCTTGCAATGCTGAGCATCAGCATCCCGTCCAGCACAAGCAGGCTGTGCTGCGAAAGATCCATTGTGGACTACCAAAGAGATTTGGGGTGTAGCGCTCCAAGCACCCGAGCACCTGAAGTGTAGCGGCCGCTTAAGCGGCAGCAACACTTCACAGAAGTGTAGCGGTGGATGGTACAAGTGTAGCGGTGGACGCTACATGTGTGCACACACATCCATTACCCCTCCCAGTGACGTAACTAGAAGTTACTGGCCCCATAGCAAACTTCTAAATGGGGCCCCGAGCTCCACCCCTAAACCCTCCTCAAGTCAACTGCAGAGTTGCCGTACTAAAAAAATGATACAGCTAAACTACTAACTTATTATAACTGCTTCAATTATAATAAAGGTACCTTTACACGCCACAACCGTGGCGAGGAATCTTGCCGGCGATATGTCGCCCTGGCACCATCGCCGTCAAATTGCCTCCCAGTTGCGGCGTGTAATTGGGGTATTTGGCGGCGATAAAAATCCTGTCGCCTGGTTCCGATTTCACAGCACTGCTACAAAATCAGAGGCAATCATGAAGGCGAGATTCCCTATTTTTGGCGTGTGAACGGGCAATAGTGATGGAATCTGCATCGCCTATTGTTTTCCCGTAGGCGTGCCACAGCATCCTGGAGTCCGCGCCTCGTCAGCGATGATTGGTGGTGGCTACTGTGTTTCAATTGGCTGTCAATTCGCAGAGCGCCATATTTGAAGAGCTGTCACTTCAGCACCACACACATCTTCACCTACACAACCATCCACAACATCAGTCCAATTACGCGCACATTCAATAGCGCACGCTATGTTGGCCGCGTGTATTGGAAGTTGCACTGTGTCCCCTATACTGCCACACATGACAGCTCAGATGTTGGGCTACACATGGCTGCCATGGACAAAGCACTGCAATCGCCTGGGAATTTTGTGACGCTCATGGGTACATTACACTGCTCCCGCTCTGCTACCTCTGGCTACCTTGTTAGCGTCCTCAATTTTGTTTGGTGGCGCCAGTGTGCGTGGTGATGTCATCACGTTTATTTTCGCAACTCCCTGCCTGCCAGGTGCCTGCCCCTCCCCTGCACATAGGAGAACAGTCATGGCTGCCGCACAGCGCGCTGCCACATCGGGTCTGGCAGAGCTAATGGTGCTCATAGACCTCTGTGACCGCTATGACTATTGGTGTCACCAGTGTCACCGGCACTCACGGCTGCAGAAGCGCAGCATACTCAGGAGCATCCAGCGGGCCCTGCTCCAGAAACTGGGGGTGGAGAGGACCCGCAAGCAGATCCAGAAGAAGATCGCAGACCTGAAGCACAAGTCCCCAGGGTGCATTGTGGACATTCGTGCCTGGATTGCCAGGCTGCGTGGTGCGTATGTGGCAATGCCAAACATACACATGGCAAGATTCCTACTAAAAACACTACACAAACATCATGTATTATTGGGCCATGGCACATAGTGTGACATTTAGCAGCAGGTGGACCTGTCACCAATGTGCATATGCATGGTGTACACACTGCTACATTAAGGTGCTGAATACAACCATATCTGTTAGGACTGGCCAAGCCTAGAGTGTGTATTGACCTGTGTGTTGCCCAACATAGCTGTGTAATGGCACCAAAGTAGTGTTGAACATATTCATGCACTTCACAAGGGCCACATCACACATGGCCGCACATATGTGCGTAGTCAGACACATAGCATTGCACAACACATTCATCACAATTGGGCAAAGTGACTACAAGGTGAGTGCTATGTTTCTGACCCCATGGTGGCACCAACAGATGCTTACTGTCTGCTGTTGTTTTTGGAGCCATAAGCCATCCTCGGTTAAGGCAAGGTTTTTTTTTTCTAAAAATATGTGGTTACTGGTGTTGTTTTTGTTATGACAAACAGAGTGGCCCCTAACCATAGTGTTGGTGTTGACAAAATTATTCCCGCCTAGCCTTGACGCCTTCATTACATTCATACACAAACAGTACGTGTTTGCTGTATATTGTGTAGTTCTAATCCGTGTCATGGCAATATTTATATTACAGATTCCAAGGACTTCCCCGCAGAGGAGGTACAACGGGCCCCAACACCACCTGGGACCCCACCATCACCACCAATTGCAGGGCCAGGAAGCCCGGCTCCCCCTGCCAGCCCAACATCACCGGCCAGCGTGGACCCATGACCTCCTGCACCCCCCCGGGACACCCCCAACCACAGACCAGGAGGAGCAACAAATCCCCGCCCCACAGGGACATCACCATCCCCATTTAAGGAGGGACCTGGGACTCCACACCCCTGGGATCAAAACATCACCCTCCAGGGAGGCCTCACAAACAGCATGGTCTTGGGTCATAAACCCAACCTCCGGAAACACCCCCACCCACTACATCTCCACCTCCCGTGGGACACAACATCGGCTGCAGGCTGCAGTGGGTGTTATTGGTGGTAAGTGTTGTCAATGGCCTATAAATGTGTTCAAAAACATGTTTGAATTTGGCCCTGACATCACTATGTAACTTATGTTTTTTTGTTTTTTCCCTTCATAAAAAAGGTGCAAGACCTGGAGGTGTTGGTGATGTGAAGCCATCCCAAGCTCCACAACCTGGAACCATGGCTCGCTCTCTGCCACGTAAGTGAACAAGAATCCTGGACAAAGTGCCTCAGTGTCCGCGCTGCTGCTCCGAGACCAAAGACACACAGACACAGGAATGTCTGGATCAGCGATAGCCTTTATTTTCCGACGCGTTTCGGAGCCTTCTCCCGAGCTCCTTCCTCAGGGAAGTTCCCTGAGGAAGGAGCTCGGGAGGAGGCTCCGAAACGCGTCGGAAAATAAAGGCTATCGCTGATCCAGACATTCCTGTGTCTGTGTGTCTTTGGTCTCGGAGCAGCAGCGCGGACACTGAGGCACTTTGTCCAGGATTCTGTATTACAACCACGGTCACCGTTGGGAGTGCGGTCCCTGCAGCAGCTGCCTGTACGCTATTCTACCAGTTGTGGGTTTCACAACTGACAAAGGTGAGCAATTCCACATCGATAAGCGACAGTGTATCATTGAGATAAGACCCTATTGCGCATTCTTTCGTTCACGTAAGTGAACAACACACAAATTACGTCAAACACCCAACCACCCCTACACATGTCCCTGAGTAATGTTGTTTTTTGCCATTACAGGGCTTCCAACTGTCGCGGAAATGCTGCAGGCACACAATGATGCCCAGCAGCACCTGGCCCACTTGCAGGAAATGATTATGGCCATCCAGGCAGCCCAGCCCACCATTGGCCCTAATCCCCAATTTCCACCCCAATAATGTTGGTATTTGCCCTTTGTTTGTTATAGGTCCATGTTGGACACGTTTGTAAAGACTGTTGCCATGTTGGCACTCTGATTTGTTAGGCCACGTTGGCCTATTTTGTATAGTTTCCCCCATTGGGAAAGTGGGTAGTGTGTATTCGCTACTCCTAAGCTGACAAAGGCTGTTTGCTCGTTTTGGGAATGTTTAAAAAAAAAAAGATAGCCTTTAATAAAAGTGTGGTCAGATAAATCCTGTGTCATCCCTTGTTGCAATACACACAGGGTAACGTTTGGGAGGTTACTTTTTACCAACAACACTGGGCCATGGTTTTTCCAGAGGTATGCGGTGACACATGGCAAATATGTGACCATACTGGACCATTACAACTGTCATGCACCCCTATATGACATAAATGTCTACTATATGACACCCACAGTACCAAACACACACACAGGAACATACTGATGAATGTAACATAGATATGAACGTAGTTGTGGTAAAAATAATTTTGCCTTATTTTTTCAGCTTTTTTTTTTAAGGGTCCAAAATGAAAATTGGCCCAAGTTGGGCATAAAACAAAGTCAATATGCCAATATTGTGCATTGGCTAGTAGCGCTCGTCTTCTTTCTCCTCCTCAGCTGGCTCAAACAATGGCTCCTCCCCTCATTCGCATAAACCCAACAACTGCTGGAGGATCCTGCTCTGCGGCGCTGTCTTCGGGGGGGAGGTGGAGTATCACGATTTTGCCTACTCCTCACCATGCGTCTTGGGGGCGCAGTGGGTGGTCTTCCGGGGGAAGGCCCAAGAGGCCCCCCATCGCAGGGACCCATCTACGCCTGCCTCCAGGATACGAAAGATGGCCCTCTCGGTGATGTCCCGTTGCTCTGGCTCCATGCGGCCCAGCAACTCGCTGGTGATGTGCCCGATTCCAGAGCCGGGGGTCCTCTCCCGATCTAAGAGGACCCGTTTTGCCCAGGTACCCAGCTCCGTGTTTGGTGGGGCAGGTGTTCTTCGTCGTTGGATTCCAAAGCTGGGCCCTGGGCCCATCCCCCCACCACTGGTCTCAGGCTCTGGGTCTCCCGCAGATGTAGAGGGGAGAGCCTCGCCAGCTGCTGGCTCATCATCTCTGGAGCCAGGCTCCCGAGGGGTCTGAAAATGAAAAAAAAAAAACATCAGCCACATGTTGCTATGTAATTAAAGCTAGTACCACAACCAAACACCCAACACAACATAGAGCCAATCTGACCAAGGCTAACACTAAAAGCCACAGAAGCAGAGTTTGGAAACAAAAAGAACAAAGAAGTAGACCAGTGCAGTATACTCACCTGAGGCTCCACATTGATATGGCAAGTGAACAGTGGCGTAACTACCGGCATAGCAGCCGTAGCAGTCGCTTTGGGGCCCGGCGCTTGTGGGGGGCCCGCACCCAGCGCCTGCTACGCAGCCGCTGCTATACCGGCAGCTGCGCCTGCGATACCTGTCATTGTGTGTGGCCGTCAGGCAGGGCCGGCGTCAGCAGCCGGGGCCCTGAACAAATAAGGGGGCCCATTCTCTTGTCAGGGACACTGTCCCTGCTACTTGCTGGATAGTGTACCCGACAGATGTGTTGGGGCTGGAGCAACTTGTCTCTTCCCCCCTCCCTGTGCGCGTGTTCCTCTCCAGCTTCTGGATTGCTCCGGTTTATGAATATTCATAGACCGGCAACAGAGACCTGTGACCTCAGTCAGCTGCGGGGCGGTGCTCATCTCCTGCAGCCAGTGCAGGTGCCAGGCTCCAGGAAGGAGAAGACGATGCACAGCCAGAGACAGCACATGGGTGAGAAAACAGAGGGGAAGGGGGAACACAAGGGGGAAGACATTGCAGGATGGGAAGACAGAGCACAGGGGTTGGTGGAGAGTTATTTACATCTCCATTTCCCCATTATGTACGCCCTGGGGGTAACTGTTACACAGAATAATGTGCCTTGTCAGTGACAGGCTGTCACCATTTTAAAGTTTTCATCATCTTAATAGGGTGTGAATAGCAGAGCTGAGTGAGTTACACAGGGTCCGATTTAGACTTTCCTTCTCTTGTTCCTTGCTATGTATCTAGGTACCCTGGCATATTAAAGTGACTTGTTGGTGCCACACTGAGACCTGGTAACATCCTCTGGGATAATCTTTGAAGTGTGATAGATTCATAAAAAGCCTTTTCTGGCATTAGCACTTGATCTTAATCAAACACATTATTATTACTCATTACAATGTAGAAGTGATAAGCCTTAAAGTCAAGTTGAGCTCTGCTACATGTACATGTGATCTCTGGAGAGATGTATAGAGAGCAGTATATGGAGGCTGTGCTGGGATATATAGAGGCTGCGCTGGCTGTATATGGAGGCTGTGCTGGGGTATATAAAGGCTGTACTGGGGTATATTGAGACTGTGCTGGCATACATGAAGGCTGGGCTGGCTGTATATGGAGGCTTTGCTGGGGTATATAGAGGCTGCCCTGGGGTATATAGAGGCTGTACTGAGGTATATGGAGGCTGTGCTGGCTGTACATGGAGGCTTTGTTGGGGTATATGGAGGCTGTACTGGGGTATATAGAGGCTATGCTGGGGTATATAGAGGCTGTGCTGGGGTATATAGAGGCTGTGCTGGCTGTATATGGAGGCTGTGCTGGGGTATATAAAGGCTGTGCTGGGGTATATAGAGGCTGTGCTGGCTGTATATGGAGGCTGTACTGGGGTATATAGAGGCTATGCCAGGGTATATATGAAGACTGTGCTGTGTATATAATATGGAAGCTGTACTGGGCTTTATATATTATTTGGAGGATGCTGCTGGGCTGCCACAGCTTCCAAATAATATATGCAGCCTGGCACAACCTCCAAATAATATATAGAGCCCAGCCCAGCCTCCAAATAATATATATATAGCCTAGCACAACCTTCAAATAATATATACAGTCCAGCATAGCCTCCAAATATGATAAACAGCTGGCAGCTTCTATATTATATATACAGCCCGGCAGTCTCCATATTGTATATATAGTCCAGCAGTCTCCATATTATATATACAGCCTTAAACAGCCTCTATATTATGCACAGCCAGTAACTTTTATATTATATTCAAAAATCATGGTCTATGTTAAAGAGGCCCACTGAGACTGTTTCGCCCAGGGCCCACAAAAACCTGGAGCCGGCCCTGCCGTCAGGTGTGGGGGTGGGGGCCCGGCCGGGGACGGCCGCGCCCGACGGGCCCCCCTGGCGAGGTGGATGCCGCAGCCGCTCCTATTCAAAGCAGCCGCAGGCGCCGCACACAGAGATCAAGGGGCTGCCGCCGCCAGTTTGTAGCCTGCTGCCTGACTGCCTGACGCTGTGTGTTTGTTCTCTGCAGATCTCCGCCCCTGGCCGGCCTGTGACCTCGCTCCGAGTCCTCCTTGACTTGTCCTGCTAACTTACTGACCGAGTGACCGGTCACTTTACAGCACACAGAGCAGACAACAAGCCAGGATTGGAAGGAGCAGGAGCTGCTGCTGCACTGAGCCGGAGGTGAGAGGCGCCGCTAATAACAATATTTATTGACAGTGTCAGTGAGCAGCCGGCAGCATGGGGGGGCCTGTATATACCCTGTGTCTGTGTGTGCTGCTGGGACACTGTGAGGGGGCCTGTATATACCACCACCATGGGCCCTGTATACCACCACCAGGGGCCTGTATATACCACCACCAGGGGCCTGTATATACCACCACCAGGGGCCCTGTATACCACCACCAGGGGCCTGTATATACACCACCAGGGGCTGTATATACCACCACCAGGGGCCTGTATATACCACCACCAGGGGCCTGTATATACCACCACCAGGGGCCTGTATATACCACCACCAGGGGCCTGTATATACCACCACCAGGGGCCCTGTATACCACCACCAGGGGCCTGTATATACCACCACCAGGGGCCTGTATATACCACTGGGGCTGCTGTAATACTGATGGGGCCTGTATATACCACTGGGGAGGCTGCTGTATACCACTGGGGCTGCTGTAATACTGCAGGGGCCTGTATATACCACTGGGGAGGCTGCTGTAATACTGCTGGGGCCTGTATATACCACTGGGGAGGCTGCTGTATACCACTGGGGCTGCTGTAATACGGCTGGGGCCTGTATATACCACTGGGGAGGCTGCTGTATACCACTGGGGCTGCTGTAATACTGCTGGGGCCTGTATATACCACTGGGTAGGCTGCTGTAATACTGCTGGGGCCTGTATATACCACTGGGGAGGCTGCTGTAATACTGTTGGGGCCTGTATATACCACTGGGGAGGCTGCTGTATACCACTGGGGCTGCTGTAATATGGCTGAGGCCTGTATATACCACTGGGGAGGCTGCTGTATACCACTGGGGCTGCTGTATATACTGCTGGGGCCTGTAAGGGGGTGTGTCTTGAAGGGGCGTGTCATTGTGGGTGTGTCTTGGAGGGGCGTGTCATTGGGGGTGTGTCTTGGAGGGGGCCCCGTTCAAAAGTTTGCTATGGGGCCCTGCCAGTTCTAGTTACGCCCCTGCAAGTGAACACACATAACACAACACAATCTGTGATAACAGCCACCACAATCCAGATAGAAAAGAACACTGAATAAGGTTTGTGAAGGAAAACCACAATGGTGCTTCTACATGTGCTGCAAAACCCATATCAGTGGTAATATGAGTGGTAAACAAGCTGTGTACATATCTTACACAAACACAATTACCCACCTCCTGTGATGGGGCAGGGTCTTGGGCTGCGCCCACAGCTGGTTGCGGGCGGCGCCTGCTGCACAGTGTTTCCCGAGGCTCCGCTTGGCCCAGGGTGAAGGTGAGGAGGTCATAGTACCACAGACGTGGCCTAGGGATCTCCTCAGCTCCAGCCCCGGACCGGGCTTCCACCCACTTTTTGTGGTTCTTGGTGAACACAGTGCGCAGACGTTTGATCTTCTCCGCAACCAGTGCCGCTGTCCAGTTGGTCGTGGGTTGGAGCCGGCTTGCCAGCTCCACCAGCGGCCTGTAATGTAATTAATGTAATTAAATGTAATTAATGTAATAAAACACCCACAGTTACTAACAATTATACCCCATTCACGTTATCTAACCATACATGCACACTATATTAATTAATTACATCCATTCACCTGCCCCTAACTATCCCTGAACATATATCCAAAAATTGACCGCAGCACTCTAGAAAATATTTAGCATGTCTTTATTAGGCCTTCAGGACATCAAGGCGACGTTTCGGTTCTGAGAACCTTACTCTAGCTCTAGGTTCCTTCTCAGAACCGAAACGTCGCCTTGATGTCCTGAAGGCCTAATAAAGGCATGCTAAATATTTTCTGGAGTGCTGCGGTCAATTTTTGGATACATATATAAGCACATAGGAGCATTGCTCTGACTGTCTTTGCACCGACCACAAGCTGTGCTGCTTGGATTTTCTTTTTCTATATCCCTGAACATAGAGTAATATTATGAGAGAGAGAGAGTATAGTAGAAAGAGTTAAGAAGGAAACGTTATAGGGAAGATACAGAGGAGAGATAGGGGTGATACTTAAGCCAGGTCTTGGTGATTCTATTCCATCGTGCGTCCAAAGTAGAAAAGAGAGAGAGTGTCTTGATTCCACCTCCATTTATAGTAAAGATTTCATATCCACACCCACATACAACCCACGACTCTGCCCCTCTCCGATATCTTCTGTGGCAAATATGTCCAATCACCTCCTGTAATATGCAGTAATAATCCCCTGCCTGTGGATGGTGTCCTTGTATCGGGGAAGAAAGTCTTGTGTAAAATAAGTTTAAAACCCTTTGGTTGGCTCCAGGATGTCTGTCTGAAGAACAATGCTTTATCATTCAAACACAACAAGTGTTGTGTACGTCCACAGGAGCTGTTCACATATGTAGATTACCTTTGGTGACAAACAGGATCTGCATTCAATATCACCACATAGGATGTGTATTATCCAAGAGGCTGGAGGGCCAATATTCATTTAGCATGTAAATGCAACCTTTACTCCTAAAACAAAGGACATCACACAAAAGAATACAGGCCTTCTCGCCCAATAGGTTCACAATCCTATACATGGTTGATCCTTGATAGCGTCCTGGAAATATTCAGCTCTCATAAAATCCAATATGGAGTTCAGTGATTCCTATAAAACTTATATTGTCCATGTTGGCTTCCAACAGTGTCATATTAATTATGCCATCACTTCCCCCTCAACATTCCCCCTTTTGTTGGAAAATACGACAATAAAATGAGTGGGAAGTGTGGGATATATTTGCCTACACAATCCTATCACCAATAACTGTTCAGGATGGAATGAAGTAAAATTTTCCACTTAGGTATCTAGACATCACCCATCGCCATCACCTTTCCCCTGCCGTTCGCTGTAATCCAGTGTCTCCATCCATATGATGAGGCCAGAGCTGTGGGGGGTACTCGGTCACCGGGTCTGCTGAATAGGGAGTCACAAGTGGACGGTATCCCGGTGCCGTGCCCTGGGGATCATTTGAAGGGGGATGAAGGGATTATTTACAGGGGAACGTGACGCCACCTGTAGGGTCTGGTAAGGTGGTACCAGCGCTGCCAGCCGGCCTCTGAGGTGATGGAGGGGGCAGCAAAGTGTGGTATAGCTCCCCACAGGTGGAGCTTTACCTCAGGGCAGCAATAAGGGAAGATGGTGAGGGAGGGCAGCGAAGGAGGATGATGGTGGATTATAGCTGATAAACAGTCACACATACACACAGGGTTAGTTGTTCCGGTACCTTTTTACTGAGGTAACATAACAGGTACAGTCTTGAGTATTAACCGGGTCCCTGGTACAATTTAGGATCAACTCCTTGGAAGGATATGAGGCCTCCTTTATTTCTATTCTCTGCCTTGAGGGATGAGTCTCTCCTGAGTTTGGACTCTCCAATCCTCTGATGTCTAAAACTAACAATCAGGCCCTTCTGCGGGAACCCGGTTTATCCTGTGGCCCCTGGTCCTCTGTTTGGTTAGTTTTTAATATTTCCTCTATCTTCCTTCAGGGCTAAACTTCACCTGAAACTGCTGGGTTTTTTTACTGTGGCTCTGTAAGCCCACAGCATCGGACTCCAGTGTCCGTTTGTTCCTAAGGGGAATATATTTTGGTCCCTCTTCTTATTCCCTACCTCTTCTCCTTGCCTCCGGCCCCTTCCCTGGGGTGTGAACAGCCGACAATTGTCCCTTTTGGTCCTGGTATTTCTCTTTTTCAGAGACCAGCAGCTCAGCCTCCTTCTCCCTTCCTCTCCTCACACGAACTCTTCCCTAGCAACTGTCTCCTAGGACCAACTGTCTCCTCCTCTCAGCCTGGATCTCCCAGGGGAACTGACTTAATGCAGCCAGTAGAGCTCCCCCTTCAGGTCTGGAGTGGAAGGTGTTGTGTGCTGAACAAACCAAGGTGTCAATCCTTCCTTGTACCAGTGTAACCTGTGGCAATCCCCCGCAGGGGTGCCACATTCCCCCCTAGTTAAACTCAGTCCTCCGGGACTGAAACATTTTTCATAAACATAACAGGTTATAACTATTTACATTTGATTATTGAACAGAGTCTTAAAAATGAAAAATTTACAAAAACCAAGGAAAAATAAGAAAACAGGTTACCAGTCCATACAGCGCTAGTCCATCCGCTGCAGGCTGTTTAGGGGATGTTGAAACAGGGATTTGCCACTACCAGTCCTATGGCTATGGTCCATTTTAAAAATAAGGAAAAGGGAAAGTTCAAGAGTCCAACAGGTTAAGTCTTTTAGGAATTAAAAATCATAACTATATACAATACGGGTGTATCTGCTTAGGAGGCCTGGCTTCACTTATACCACCCCCAGGCACTTTCTTTTCCTAACTTCATGTGCATGGGGGCTAGTCCAGTTCCTCCACCCTTCTATACACTACCTTTAATAACATATTTACATTTTAAACATTTTTACATTTTCCCACATTTTATCACCTACTCTCTGTATCTAAGTGGTGGCTGACCAAAGTTACTACGGGTTGACCTGCGTAGCACTGGTGTGTTACTAATGTCTGTACCTGATGCAGTGCATGCTCTATCTCTTAGTCTATCAGATCTACGTGTTGTTGTAATACCGTAGTATTGGCGTAGTCTCTCTAGTGGACTGGCAGATTCACCGATTGCAGGGATCTCTGGTTCCGGTACAACGGGTGGTTCTTGTATTCTCGGTACTTCTACTGCTGATGGAAACGTTAAAGTTGGGATTAGATATGTACCTTCTATTTGAGGCCAATCTGCTGGTAACTCTCCAATAATTGTCTGGACTGTCTTTGGCTTCTCTTGCTCTTCTAACTTTGGACAAGGTACATCTTCCTCTGGTTGAAGCTGTTGAGGGCACTTTTTCAAATGATCTCTGGACACTGTTGCTGTAGTTTCACCATGATCCTTACTGATTAAACAGGTTTTCTGGTTATCAAAATTGGATGGTAATACAGTGTATGGTTCTCTTTCCCACTGATCATCTAGTTTGTGCATTCTTCTTTTTCTTCTCAAAACCAATTCACCTGGTGTTAAAGGCGTTCCTTTTGCACTTTTGTTAAAGTTAATTTCTTGTCTTCCTCTAGATCTTTCCAGACTTCTTTCAACGCATTCTTGGATTTTCTGGTATTGTTCTTTCCTTCTAATATCCCAATCTGTATCTGTAGTATCTGCTTCAGGAACTACTATGCCTAACTCAAAGTCTGCTGGTAATTTTCCTGGTCTTGCTCTCATGAGATATGCAGGGGTGCAATTTGTTGAATTTACTGGGATATTGTTGTAAATGTCAACTAGATCTGGTAACTTTTCTGGCCATTGGTTACGTTCTTCTAAGGGCAGAGTTTTTAACATTTCAATTACCACGTGATTCATCTTTTCGCACATTCCATTTGTTTGAGGATGGTAAGACGTGGTGCGTATTTTCTTGCATCCGTATAGGCGACAGAACTCTTGAAATATTTCAGCTTCAAAGGCAGGTCCTTGGTCTGTCAATACCTGGTCTGGATAGCCATGAGGTCTGCAGAAATAAGCTTGAAATGTTCTTGCTGCTGTCTCAGCTGTTAAGTCTTTTACCGGAGCTACCACAAGAAATCTAGAATAATGGTCTACCATGGTAAGAGCATAGGTGTAGCCTGATTTACTGGGTGTAAGTTTGACATGATCTATGGCTACCAGTTCTAATGGTTCTTTGGTGATGATAGGTTTGAGGGGTGCTTTCTGGCTGTTACGGTCTTTTCTTCTTAATGAGCATGGTCCACAATTTTTACACCATCTCTCTATGGAGGCTCTCATGCTGATCCAATAGAATCTTTCACGTAACAGTATTTCTAATTTTCTCCATCCAAAGTGTCCCGATTCATTGTGATACGCTTGCAATACCATTTGAACATCTCTCTTTGGAACCACAACTTGCCATACCATTTCATGTGTTCTTGGGTTGATATACCGCCTGCACAATTGACCTTGATAGATGAATAATCGACTTCTTTCTTTCCACAAATGTTGAGCTTCTAGTGGAACATTCTTTTCAAGTTTGGAACCTGGTTGAGTTATTAACTTCTTTACAAGACTTACTGCTGGATCACTGTCTTGAGTCTCTTTCCATCCATAGTGAGGCAACGGGTTTAGTTCAACAGTCTGACGATTTTGGTAGACTCGATCTTCAGCGATTTGCCATTTTCTACTTTTATGGAAAGCTGGGAGTTCTATTTCCTCTAGGTCATCTTCCTCTTCACTTCCTTGTGGATGTATTTGAGGATTTCTAGAAAGGGCATCTGCATTTGCGTTATTGCGGCCTGCTCGATATTTGATAGTAAAGTCATAATTCGACAGTCGAGCCATCCAACGTTGCTCCAATGCTCCAAGTCTTGCGGTATCCAGATGTGTTAACGGGTTATTATCTGTGAAAACAGTGAACTTTGAAGCTGCGAGGTAATGCTTGTACCTTTCTGTTACCGCCCAGACCAAGGCCAGGAACTCCAACTTAAAGGAACTGTAATTTTCTGGGTTCCTCTCAGTGGGTCGAAGTTTTCTGCTAGCGTAGGCAATTACTCGTTCTTTACCATCTTGCACCTGAGAAAGGACTGCTCCCAAGCCTACATTGCTTGCGTCGGTGTAAAGGACGAATGGTAGGTTATAATCGGGGTAAGCCAGGATTTCCTCACCGGTTAGAGCCTGCTTCATCTGTTGGAAGGAATTTTCTTGTTCCTCTCCCCATTCTAATGGTGACTCTGGAAATCTTCTCTTCTTAGATTGGCCTATCAGAAGATCTTGTATGGGCGCAGCCATCTTTGTGTAGCCCTTAATGAATCTTCTATAGTATCCAACCAGACCTAAGAACTGACGTACCTCGGTGATGGTCGTTGGTCTTTGCCAATCCTGGATTGCTGTTACCTTTTCCGGATCTGGTGCTACTCCATCTGCGCTGACCACGTGTCCCAGGTATTGGACTTTAGGTTTCAGCAGGTGACATTTAGATGGTTTGAGTTTCATTCCGTACTTTGCTAAAGCCTCAAATACCTCCGCCAGGTGTTTCAGGTGTTCTTCGTAGGTTCTAGAGAACACGATGACATCGTCCAGGTATAAGAGCACCGTTTCGAAGTTTCGATGTCCCAGGCAACTTTCCATGATTCTCTGAAACGTTCCTGGTGCGTTACATAACCCGAATGGCATACTATTGAATTCGCATAGTCCCATTGGCGTTGTAAATGCAGTCTTCTCCCGGTCTTCTTCTGCAACGGAGACCTGCCAATACCCACTAGTGAGATCTAATGTGGAGAAATAATTAGCAGTCTTTAATGCAGCAAGAGACTCCTCTATTCGGGGTAATGGGTAAGCATCTTTGTGAGTGATTTTATTAACCTCTCTGTAATCTACACACATCCTCATTGTGCCATCCTTTTTCCTGACTAGGACTAAAGGGGCTGCCCAGGGACTACTACTATCTCTTATAACCCCGGCCTCCTTCATGTCCCTCAGCATTTCTTTGGCATGTTGATAGTGACCTGGTGGAATGGGTCTGTGTCTCAACTTGATTGGTGGATGATTTCCTGTGGGTATGTGATGCTGTACCCCTTTAATCCTCCCAAAATCTAATGGATGTTTGCTGAATATCTGCTCAAACTCCTGCACTACCCGGTACACTCCATGCTTCAGGTGAGAAGGGGTGGCATCAGTTCCTACATGCAACTGCTGACACCACTCCTCCTGCTGTCCTTTAGAGTTACTATCCTCCGCCGGACTAGGCGAGGAAACAGGTTCTACTGCCTGTATGTTGTTGTTACAAACAGTATACAGCTTTGCTACGGTAGCATACCGGGGTAACTTTGCTTCTTCTGCCCCACAATTTAGCACACGGATTGGTACTCGTCCCTTGCGTACATCCACCACCCCTCTGGCTGTCAGTAGTGTAGGTCTGTGTTCCGAAAATACCGGCTCTACAACTGCCTGGTATTCCTGTCCTCTACAACCTATCGCTGCTCGACACCATATCATCATCTCACTATTTGGTGGTATTACAATGGGAACCGAGTCTATTACCCGCACACTGCCAATTTCTCCCCCAGACAGATTTACCTGTTGCTTGTGGATGAGGGCTCGGATCTCTTGTTGGATGACTCTTGTCCGCCCATAACCAGCAGTTTGAGTAATCTGTCGGAGTAAAAACAACACTTCTCCAAAGCAGTTTTCAATAACATTTGTACCAATAACCATGTAAGGGCATTTTTCATTAGGATTATCTTCAACTACAAATAACCCTTGACCTTTCAACTCCTCCCTTCCCAACTTTATTGTAGCTGCTCTATACCCCACCTGTTTCTGTGGTTGGCCATTAGCTGCAATAATATAAAAATTGGGGTTTGGGGGTTCAAGATCATCATCAGACCAATACTGCTTATAAAGGATATGCGGGATCGTAGTAACCTGCGACCCGGTGTCCAATAGGGCCGACATGGGAATTCCTTCTAGTGTAATGTTGAGGTACGGACGGCCTCCCACGTACCGCTTACACCAGTCTTTTGGGCCCAGTTGCTCTACTCCTGGGGTTTGGCCCTCGGACCCAGGAATCTCGTGTTTAAAGGGCATCTTCTTGCAAAGTGTCCTGGTTTGTTGCATCGCAGGCAGATGGGTTGTCCTGAAGAATCTGTGTAATCCCAGGGTCTGCGTTGGAATGGTGCGTTGGTCCCCTGCGCGGGCGACCTGGTTCTGCGTTGGAATGGTACGTTGGTCCCCTGCCCGGGCGACCTGGTTCTGCGTTGGAATGGTACGTTGGTCCCCTCCGCGGGCGACTGGGCTTTCCTTTGCATCCATGGGACATCCTCAGGGCTATCAGCTAGTTGAATTTTACTTGGTGGTGGTACCCCAGGCATATTTTGCAAGAGCTTTAGTACGTAGTCCATGTTTTTAGTTAACTGCAGCACCTGGTTTTGCATGTTATCATTTGCTACAGCTTGACTCTCTGCTTTTGCAGGTTCTGCAGGAATAGGTTTAAAGTCTATGGAAGAAGCATTAGTCTGCCATGATTGGTTGGCAGGTTCTGCAGGTGCTGGATCTCTTAGCACAGTTATAGCACGATCTTTTAAGTCACTAAAACTCACTGTTGGGTGATCCAATACCCACATATGCACTTGTTGGCGGTGATAGTCTGATCTTAATCCTTCTGTAAACTGCTCAGCAAGCATTTTATCCTCTTCCAGTACACTGGCCGGGTCTATCTGTTTCAAGGACCGGAGTGCTCTTTGTAAACGGAGGGCATAGTCTCTGATGGTATCCTGCGATCTCTGCTTACACTGATAAAACAGCATCCTCAATTCAGACTGTGTGCGCTTCTCAAACACCGATTTTAGCTTATCAAACACTTTGGCAGCAGAGTCCCTGTCAGCATCTCTCCAGGACTCAGCCTCCAGCTCCGCTGCGCCTATTAATTGTCCCAGCACAACGGTAGCCTGTTGCTTCTGTGTCATAGCATACATGTCCAGCATTGCACACATCTTATGCTTAAATGTTGCTAACGTACCAGGTTTACCTTCATATGTCGGTAACCACTTGGCACCCGGTACATACGGCATGGTTATAGGCATTATTTGGGCTGCTGCTTCAGGTACTGCGTTCTCGCCATTTCCCCTGTCAGGGACCTGCATATCATCCGTGTCACTCATGGTGAGGCCCCCCTAGTTAATGGATGCCAACCTGTAAGATGAAAACTGGTTTCTCCAGCTGTCGGCGGCTCTGTAGATAGAGCGGGCACCTCAGGTCTCTCTCTAACAGGGAGCTGCGCTTTCTTCAATCTCTCCGGCAGAGTGGAAGGGGGCGGGGCTTATCTTCCCGCTCTTTCTCCTGCTGTGACGCAGTTGTAATTTCTGAGGCGATGTAATGGCGGCCACACAAACAGTCAATTAAATAAAGTCTTAAGGCGCACTTCACCTAGTAAATACCAGGCTGGTTTGGATCCTGTTCGTGACGCCAGAAAATGATGAGGCCAGAGCTGTGGGGGGTACTCGGTCACCGGGTCTGCTGAATAGGGAGTCACAAGTGGACGGTATCCCGGTGCCGTGCCCTGGGGATCATTTGAAGGGGGATGAAGGGATTATTTACAGGGGAACGTGACGCCACCTGTAGGGTCTGGTAAGGTGGTACCAGCGCTGCCAGCCGGCCTCTGAGGTGATGGAGGGGGCAGCAAAGTGTGGTATAGCTCCCCACAGGTGGAGCTTTACCTCAGGGCAGCAATAAGGGAAGATGGTGAGGGAGGGCAGCGAAGGAGGATGATGGTGGATTATAGCTGATAAACAGTCACACATACACACAGGGTTAGTTGTTCCGGTACCTTTTTACTGAGGTAACATAACAGGTACAGTCTTGAGTATTAACCGGGTCCCTGGTACAATTTAGGATCAACTCCTTGGAAGGATATGAGGCCTCCTTTATTTCTATTCTCTGCCTTGAGGGATGAGTCTCTCCTGAGTTTGGACTCTCCAATCCTCTGATGTCTAAAACTAACAATCAGGCCCTTCTGCGGGAACCCGGTTTATCCTGTGGCCCCTGGTCCTCTGTTTGGTTAGTTTTTAATATTTCCTCTATCTTCCTTCAGGGCTAAACTTCACCTGAAACTGCTGGGTTTTTTTACTGTGGCTCTGTAAGCCCACAGCATCGGACTCCAGTGTCCGTTTGTTCCTAAGGGGAATATATTTTGGTCCCTCTTCTTATTCCCTACCTCTTCTCCTTGCCTCCGGCCCCTTCCCTGGGGTGTGAACAGCCGACAATTGTCCCTTTTGGTCCTGGTATTTCTCTTTTTCAGAGACCAGCAGCTCAGCCTCCTTCTCCCTTCCTCTCCTCACACGAACTCTTCCCTAGCAACTGTCTCCTAGGACCAACTGTCTCCTCCTCTCAGCCTGGATCTCCCAGGGGAACTGACTTAATGCAGCCAGTAGAGCTCCCCCTTCAGGTCTGGAGTGGAAGGTGTTGTGTGCTGAACAAACCAAGGTGTCAATCCTTCCTTGTACCAGTGTAACCTGTGGCAATCCCCCGCAGGGGTGCCACACATAGATTACACCATAGTCATCTTTGTGGATCTTCTTGGTCTCTTTCATTCAGGAATAAAGTTCTCTATTTGTCAGTACATTTCTAATTTTGTCGTTGCCAATCTTGAGAAACACGCCTAGCCCCAAGTAGTCTTCTTCCAAGTTTGACTGCTTAGACTCTCGAGTTGCTGCGCCTTCATCTCTCGATCGGCCCACAGAGTTTTCCTGTGTTTGCCCCTCTTCCTACCAGTTTTTTTTTTTTTTTAAGTCTGGTGTGTAGGGACTGCCAGGGATCACAATCTGTAGCTGGGCCTCACCAGGTGGTTTCTTGGAGCACCTCCTTCTTGGGATTAGATCAATCAGGGGATGGCATTCTTCTTAGCTGAGGCACGACTTTCAGCAAAGACTTCTCCTGCAAGCTTGATTGAAGTATCTATCGTCAATGTGGTTCTTCCATGGATAGATAGTTGAATCTCTACTAGGCAGGTCAGAGTTTATTGGGTAGGGGATGATATCAGCATACCTAAGTTGACTGTGAGAAGAACGCAGTCCAACCGACCTTCAATCCATCCCTTATGAACGTTACCGACTCAAGGGTTGAAGTAGCAAATACCTTAAACGATGATGGGGCCTGTCCCTACAGAACCTTACTCTTTCCTCATTCATACAAAAAAAACAAACAAACAAGTCTATATAATAATATTATAATAATAATAATAATTTTTATTTATATAGCGCCAACATATTCCGCAGCGCTTCACAATACAAAGTTCACATTTCAACAATCATAAGAAACAATTAGAAAATACAATACAATGCCACAACCAATACAATACAAAGCAAATTATAATACAATAATTAGAGCAAAAAATGGCAGCCCTGCTCATAAGAGCTTACAATCTAACAATGAGGTAGGGGTGAAAAGGTACAGGTGCTTATTTACAATGATGGTATAGTCAACTTGAGGAGATGGGGAACAGATAGGAGCAGAATAAGTGGCCACAACCCATTATTTGTGATCCACTTGAGACGGCGCGGATAGGCTATGTCTAGATGACTGACTAGGGATCATGATAGGCTGCCCTAAAAAGATGTGTTTTTAGGGATCGCGTAAAACTATCTAAGTTGTGGATACACCTAATTTCTTGGGGTAGAGCATTCCAAGGAATTGGTGCGGCTCGGGAGAAGTCTTGGAGTCGGGAGTGGGAGGTTCGGATTAATGCAGAAGTGAGTCTAAAGTCACTTCCAGAGCAAAGAGAACGGGTGGGGTGATAGACAGAGATGAGGGAGGAGATGTATGGGGGTGCTGCACTGTGAAGAGCTTTGTGGGTGAGAACAAGCAGTTTGAAATGGATCCTATAGTGTATAGGCAGCCAGTGTAATGACTGGCATAGAGCAGAAGCGTCTGAGTAACGATTAGCTAGATAGGTAATCCTGGCTGCTGCATTAAGGATGGACTGGAGAAGGGACAGTCTAGTGCGGGGGAGGCCAACTAAGAGAGAGTTACAATAGTCAAGGCGGAAGTGAATCAGGGCCACAGTGAGGGTTTTTGTGGTTTCCAAGGTGAGAAAGGGGCGAATTCTGGAGATGTTGTTCAGGTGCAAGCGGCAAGAGCAGGTGAGAGATTGTATATATAGGGTGAAGGAAAGATCAGAGTCATACATAACACCCAGACAGCGAGCCTGGTGACTAGGCACTATTGTGGTGCCGCACACTGAGAGAGAGATGTCATATTTAGGGAGGTTAGTGGAGGGCGGGACCAGAAGTAGTTCAGTTTTGGAAAGATTAAGTTTCAGGTATAGAGTGGACATGATATTAGAAACTGCGGTTAGACAGTCATTGGTGTTCTTTATTAGAGCGGGAGTAAGGTCAGGAGAAGAAGTGTATAGTTGTGTGTCATCAGCATAAAGATGGTACTGAAAGCCAAATCTGCTGATGGTCTGTCCAATCGGGAATCTGTAGAGTGAGAAGAGAAGAGGTGTAAGGACTGAACCCTGAGGGACTCCAATAGTGAGAGGAAGAGGGGAGGAAGTGGAGCCAGCAAATGATACACTGAAAGAGTGGTCAGAAAGATAGGAAGAGAACCAGGAGAGAGCAGTGTCCTTGATGCCGATGGAGTGCAGCATGGAGAGTAGGAGATGGTGGTCAACAGTGTCAAAGGCTGCAGAGAGATCAAGAAGGATAAGCAGAGAGTGGTGACCATTACGTTTTGCCATCAGAAGGTCATTGGTCACTTTGGTGAGAGCAGTTTCTGTAGAATGTAGGGGGCGGAAACCAGACTGTAATGGGTCTAGAAGAGAGTGAGTGGAGAGGTAATGAGTGAGGCGGGAGTAGACCAGGCGCTCCAGGAGTTTAGAGATGAAGGGGAGATTGGAAACTGGTCTGTAGTTGTTTGTGCAGGAAGGGTCGAGAGAAGATTTCTTTAATCAAGGAGTGATGATAGAGTGTTTGAAGGAGGTGGGGAAGACGCCAGAATAGAGGGAGAAATTGAAGATCTTGGTTAGGTGAGTGGTGACCACCGGAGAGAGAGACTGGAGTAGGTGTGAGGGGATGGGGTTAGCAGTGCATGTGGTGAGACGAGAGGAAGAGAGAAGCCTGGAGACTTCTTCTTCTGTGACCGGGTCAAAAGTAGAGAGTGAGATGGAGGAAATGTGGGGAGAATTAGGGGTAACAGCAATTTGAGGTTGGGAGTTGATTTCCTGACGGATGTTTTCTATTTTCTCTGTGAAGTTGAAAGCCAGGTCATCAGCACAGAGGTCAGTGATAGGGGCCTGAACCTTAGGACTGAGGAGAGAGTGAAAGGTGTCAAAGAGTTTTTTTGGGTTGTTGGATAGTGAGGAGATCAAAGTGGTGAAGTAGGTGGGTCCTTGGCTCCCTCAGGTTGTTCACAAAGACCAGGTTGGGTTTATACCCTGCCGGCAAGGTGGAGATAATACAAGACGGGTTATAGATTTAATAGACGTGGTCAACCGGCGGAGTCAACCGATCCTAGCCTTAAGCCTGGATGCTGAAAAGGCTTTTGACCGCTTGGATTGGTCCTTCATGTTCGCATGCCTTCAGTCCTTTGGCCTCCCGGGGAGATTCCTCAGTGCAATCAGAGCTCTTTATAGATCCCCCACAGCGTCTATCAAACTCCCCTTTATTACATCTCCCTCCTTTCCTATATCCAATGGGACAAGGCAGGGATGCCCGCTTTCTCCCCTCCTTTTTGCCTTGTGCATTGAACCGCTGGCTGCTGATATCCGCAGCAACGCAGATATCTCAGGAGTGACTCTCAGCACGAAGGAATTCAAAATTTCCCTTTTTGCTGACGATGTCCTTCTTACCTTGACGAACCTCCACGTCTCCCTCCCCAACCTGATGTCCTCCCTAAAAACATACAGCTCTTTCTCGGGTTATAAGGTAAATCGGAGTAAGACAGAAGCTCTGCCCATCAACATACCACCTGATGTACTGGACTATCTGACCCTGAATTTTAAGTTCAGATGGAGGACGGACACCATAAAGTACCTAGGGGTCAATATTTCGGCCTCCTTTGGTACTCTTTATAAACATAATTTTCCCCCGCTCTTTAAAGAGCTGAGGGCCCTCCTCTTCAAATGGGCACCGCTGTCCTTGTCTTGGTTGGGTAGGGTTGCTGCGTTGAAGATGACGCTAGTCCCCAAGCTTCTGTACTACTTCGAGACCTTACCAGTGAAGGTCCCTCTGGGGGATCTTAGATCTCTCCAGACGGCCATCATGAGATTTGTGTGGAATAACAAGAGGCATAGAATAGCTAAAGACATCATGACAACCCACAGATCTCGAGGCGGACTCTCGGTCCCGGATATAGTGAGGTATTATTGGGCCTCACACCTCCGAAGAATACCATCTTGGTCAGCTCTCTGGGCTTACAACAAATGGACTGAAATTGAAAAATTATGGCTGGCACCCGTACATCCCAATTCTCTATTGTGGCCACCTGCCCAGGTGGTTCCACAAATCCCATTACTAGGTCCAATGCAGGTGACCTGGGAAGTTTGGAAGCACTGTCAAAGGAGATTCGCCCTGGCCTCACCAGCATCACCAATGATCTCATTTATATATCACCCCCAGCTGCCGGGGGGGCTGGAACCAGACATGGTTCACCCGTGGCTGTCCGCGGGCCTTTTTAGGTTTGCGGACATTGTCGATAAAAGGACTATGGGGATCCAATCCTTTGAATGCTTGAAAACTATCCCACCCTTAACTAATAGAGCTTTCTATCAGTACCTCCAAATTTGGAACTTTGCCACATCCCTATACGGCACTTCGGGGGTATCGGTCCCATCAGAATTCGAAAAAATATGCAGGAGGGGTACAAGCACTAAGGGTCTGATTTCAGAGATCTACCAACTCCTCGCCGCTTCTGGCAGTGGGGACCTGGAGAGCTTCTCATACATGAAGAAATGGGAGGCCCTTTTGGGCAGACAGATTACCCCCCAGACCTGGAAATATATTTGGGACAGGGCATCCAGGACCTCCATATGCACGCTTTACAAAGAAAATCAATATAAGCTCATGATGTTCTGGTACCATACCCCTGAATTCCTACATAAATTGAACCCACTCTTGCCTGATACATGCTGGAGATGTGACCGAGATGTGGGTGACCTGCTCCATATCTTTTGGTCATGTCCGGGATTGAGGGATTCTGGAGATCTGATAGGGATCTTATTATGAAGGTTCTGTTTGTTGACATGGAACCGGACCCACTAGTATACCTTCTCAATGCACATACTGGACGGGTGGGCAAACTGGCCTCTAAGCTTCTCCTGCATATTCTAACTGCAGCTAGATGCCTGATCGCCCTCTTTTGGAGGAGATTGGAACCGCCTTCCCTCAAAGATATGTTCACCAGGTTGTCAGACATCAGAAGGATGGAGTACTTGACAGCCCTGTTAGCAGCCAGAGTTGACAGTTCAATCAGGTCTGGGCTCCATGGGATTACTTCGCTGCCCAGGAGGGTATTTAATGTCGAGGCTTTATCCCTGGTCCTGGAGGGTCTTACTTCCCTATCCTTCCTCTCTCCCCTTCCTTCTTTATACCCCTTCCTATTCCCCCCCCCCCCCCCGCCTCCCAGTTTGTTCCCTTTCCCATCCTTCTTGGTTCTCCTGGTTGTCATTTTGTTTAATTATTTCTTATTTGTTACTATCTGTTGTTCGAGGAAGGCGATTATTATTGGTGACCCCATGTACCTGGATGTCCCTTTAGGGAAGTATACCAAATCATACTGGCTCCCTGGAAATGGTGGACTGTTACCACCAAGGACACAAGAAACACCTGACAATATGGACACAAAACCCCCAGCGGTTTAACCTACAAATACCACAACCTAGGTTACTTGACATCCTTCCCTTATGTTATTGTATTAATGCAATTTATTTGATGGTTTATTCTCTCTTTTTGTATTATAAAAACCCAATAAAATTTATAGTTGGAAAAAAAAAGTGGTGAAGTAGGTTTGTTTGGCAAGGTGAAGGGCAGAGTTGTAAGTTCTCAGCATAAATTTATAGTGAATGAAATTTTCTGGAGTGTGGCTTTTCCTCCATAGAGATTCAGCACTCCTACAGAAACGCTGGAGGAATCGAGTTTGTGATGTGAGCCAGGGCTGTTTTGCTCTGTGTTTGGAGGTTTTGACGGTGAGGGGTGCTATTTGGTCCAGGGTCCTTCTGAGAGAGTAATTTCAGTGATTGACTGCCAGATCAGGACAGGAGAATGAGGAGATTGAAGACAGTGATGAGTGTAGAGAGTCTGTGAATGTGTGATGGTTTATGGCCTGTAGATTTCTGAATCTGTGATATGTAGGAATGTGCTGGGTGGGCGAGGATTAGTGAGTGTGAAGGAGAGAATGTTGTGGTCAGAGAGGGGAAGTTCTGAATTATCTAAGGAGGAGGTTGAGCAGAGCCGGACAAAGATCAGGTCAAGGTGCTACCATCCTTGTGTGTCATCGAGGTTGAGAGCTGAGAGAGGCCAAGAGATGTGGTTAGAGATAGGAGCTGAAATGCAGATGAGGAGATGGGGCTGTTTGTGGGGATGTTGAAGTTTCCCAGAATAAGGGTTGGTAATTCTGAGGACATGAAATGCGGCAGCCATCCCTCCCTCACCAAACAAATACCATACTATACCAATGTAAAAATGAAACAGTATATAACAATACTATATTTCCCTCCCCCCATCCCTTAACCATAAATCAAAGTAAAAGCCAAACAAGATATACAATGCTATGAATTTTCAGGGCTGAGTTGACGTAATGTCCTAAACACTTTTATCAAATATAATCTCAAGGTTTCAGGACTTTTAGTGCTTAGTCCTGGACCTTCTTTGGCGGTTAAATTCATGAAGTTCTGCCTGGTTCTCTTGTATCTGGTGGGCAAGTCTCTTTACTCTCCGGTAAACTAGGCACAGTCCAATGTACATGACAAGAACAAGAACCAGAAGAACAATCACAGGGTGGATAATGAAGTTAAAAAACCATGTAGCTGTCGGACTACAGTCAAATTAACTTTCCCATCAGGACACCTTAGAGTCGGCATCTAAGGCATTGGTAATCCTAGTTATCTTGGTCTTGTCATGCTCAAGCTGAATAGAGGCTTGATTCTCAGCATCATGAAGATTTCGGAGTATGTCATCTTCTTCGCTGAAATCTAACAAGAGACGCTTGAGCTCACGACCAAAACCAAGAGGAATCTTTTACAGTCTCACAGGAGTGTCAGGGCGAATGTCGAGTCTCTTCTCCGGTGTTATCGGGTCCTTCCCTGCTGATCTGCGACATCTAAATGGGACTAAGGGCCCCTTTACACGCGGCTACATTTCTTGGGTGGCTACAGGTAACTTACTGGTTGCAGTGAAATCATGGAGACAAGGTTCTATCTTGTTGCTGTGTACAAATGGAATAATCTCTCCATGATTTCACTGCAACCAGTAAGTTACCTGTAGCCACCCAAGAAATGTAGCCGCGTGTAAAGGGGCCCTAAGGGTACAATATGCTCCTGGGAGGAGTATGCCTCTTTCGGTGCAATTAGTGCCATATAAAGAACACGTTAGTTAAGGATGAAAAAGCGGTTTAGCAGGCGCATTCTGAATAATCTCCGGGAAGTTTGTCCAATGATAAAACTTCTTTAATGAGTATCACTGGTCTCTCTCACTATGCAATTCGGCGTACTAGCGCCTTCCTCAGGTAACAAGCACCCCTGGTGAGCGGTGCAGAGCTGCTTCTGATTAAACCGCTTTTTCATCCTTAACTAATCTACAAGCACCCCTGGTGAGCGGTGCAGAGCTGCTTCTGATAAAACTGTGTCATTGGGAATGGGGATCTAATAGCTAAAGCTCTCAAGGACCTGTGCTGATGTCAGACCGTGTGACTGATCACGTGTCAGCCTGAGACCTGGAAGCAGGGAGAGACAGCCGCTGCACGAGACGCAGTAAGGCTACTACACCTGGTTATGCTGGCAGCATAACCAGGACAGGTGAGCACCAACAATCCACCGAACCCCTTTCCCCCACTGACCCCTGATACTGCACCAGGAGCGCCTGTCTCTGTTTTTTATCATATAAAGAATACGTAACATTTTTCCCTTTGTACCAACACCAATACCCTTGACCCAAATATTTCAGACGAGAGGAGGGTATTGGGTTAGTCTTCATCTCACATGACCCCTCAGAGTCCCAACACTGGTGCCAAAGCACCCTATCTTGACTCCCTTGACAGAGGATAGCATCCTCTTTCCTCCAACATACCTCTGTATCAAACAGATAAGGATGGCTTCGCTCATAGGTTAGGATGTCTGAGGTGAGCTGTGGATGAAGCACTGTTTGATTGCTAACAACAATTCCTATATTCATGGCACTGTACCCCTTTTTGATATTACCAGATACAACTGCCAAAGAAGACGCTGTGCAGGTGAGATTATGGCACCCATGTCATTGAACCAGCCACCAGTTTGTATGGTTGGCTGCAAACAGGGAGATTAGGGAACTTACTCTTTGTCTGAGGTTGAATGGAAAGTGGCCCTTGTATATCTGTTATAGTAGATTCATGTATACTATATTTACAATGTTACTTAGGGAGCTACCTTCGACCTACCAACCCCCCTTTCACTCAACTCTACTTGTGCAACTATGATTGAGTTGGTGAGGCTCGGGTGGCCTTTGCTTGGTCCATGTGGATCCAAAAGGACGTCTAGAGGATCTCTTTTTTGTTGTCATAGGCCGCTGTACCCTTAACATGGTGTTGCTCATTACTTCAAGGACCTGGTAATGTCCTTACCAATTTGCGTCCCATGGTCCGGATCGGCAAAAGATTTTTACCATAACATTTTCCCCTACAGAGGGCAATGGTGTCTCTCCCTGTAGGTACGGTTTGTGCAACCGTAAAGCTGCATGAGGCAGCAGTTCCTTTAGGTTAATTTGAACCTGTTGGAGGAACATGTCTCTGGCAATGGCATTTTTCATGGGCTCAGACAGTTGGGGCTCGTTGGGTAGACACAGGGGCGTTTTGCGTCCAGTCATCAGCTCAAATGGTGTGATACCGATACTGGTAGCTTCTATTGCTCGGATACCCATCAGTACCGCTGGAAGGCATGCTACCCATGAGGAACCCCTCTCCAACAGTGCTTTAGAAAGCCGTGATTTGAGGGTGCGGTTCATTCATTCCACAATTCCAGCCGCCTGAGGGTTATAGGGGAAATGAAACCTTTGCTTTATGTCCAAAAGTCCACAAAGCGCTTTCATGACCTTACCCGTGAAATGTGTCCCTCTGTCTGATTCTATCACTCTTGGAAAACCCCATTGTGACAGAACCTGTTCCCAAAGAACCCGGGCGGTAGTGGAAGCTGAATCATTGACCGTGGGGATGGCTTCTACCCATTTGGAGACAACATCCACCACCACCAGAGTGTAACGGCAGTTACGACTACCTGCTGGTAATGGTCCAATGTAATCAATCTGGATTGTGGACCACAGACCCTCTGCTGGTGGAACACAATGCAGCACTGGCTTCAGGGATGATGCTCTTGGGTTGACCTGAGCACACACCAGACATTGCTGGGTGACTTCCTCTACTGTGTTGGACATTCCAGACCAGTATAATTTGTCTCTCAGGAGGGACAGTAGCTTGTCCCGACAAGGTGCCCAAACAGTTGGTGGTTTAGTCTCGTCAGTTATGCCTGTAGATGTTGCGGGACTACTGGTAGAGGAAGTTGTTGGGTACCAGTATCATGACACAGAATCCCCTGTCCAGGGATGCTGTGGAGCTGTCATTAGAACGGGATCTTTTGCCTGTTCCTCTTCAAATGACACAGGGCCATCTTTTAGTTTGGTTTGCCTCACTGCAATCCGGAATGCAGGGATCTGCTCAGTTCCTGGTTTTTGAAGGACACCAGACACGCATGTAAACTTGGCCAGTTCATCGGCCTTGTTATTGCCTATGGTCAAAGGCTGTTCTCCTCTTTGATGCGCTGGGACTTTGATAATGGCTGCCTCCGCTGGATGTGCCATGCCCCTATCCCACAATTCCTTTAGGACTGTAACGTGGGCCAGAGGTTTATTCTGGCTGTCCACAGACCCTCGTTTTTTCCACATGTTCAGGTGCAGGGTGAGAGATCGAACTACATATGAACTGTCACTATACAGTATATACTTCGATTCCCTGGAGGTTGAAGAAGGAGAGCCTCCTTGACAGCCTCCAGTTCAGCCCGTTGTGCTGACATGTGACCTGGCAACCGGACGAGACTATGGGTGCCTGTGGTCTCATCCAGCACTGCAAATCCGGACACATACATGCCATGCAGACAGAAACAAGAGCTGTGACACTAGATGACCCTGTCTTCTGGATGTCTGTCGGTCCTGAATATTTATGGTGTACTGGATAGTGATGGTTGACCACAGTCATGTTCAGTCCCTGTCATGTTTAACAACTGGGACAGAACATACTTTGCCTTGTGGTCCACTTTCAGATTCCGGCCACTGAGGTCCATGATCCATTTCCCGAATGTTAGGTCCCTGGTACCGCTTCCCAGCTAACCTCTCCCGGGTCGGCATCTCCTGCTCCTCTGCCGACCGGGCGTCCGGCATCCAGACGTGCTGTGTCTTGGAGCCGTTGCCATGTTCCCTTCCTGTCAGCTGACCGCCTGGTTCCCACATGAGCACATTAATATGGTTATTTTCATGAGCCTACTCAGCGGCGCGCTAGGTGCACTCCTTCCATGTGACTCTAGGGGCCGGCAAGGTCCAACCTGACACTCCCCTTGACCAATAGCTGCTCTTCCCATGGAATATCAGGCCACCTCCTCTGATGGGAGGTGCTTGATTATTAAGTCAGTGTGCTTCTGCCTTGCTGACTGTTGGTCAGGCCTTCCTTGTGCTCTGTGTCCTGGAACCCTTGCTGTGTTCCTCCCCAGTAGCACCATTCCTGTCCTCCAGCCTTGTACTCTGTTTCCTGGAACTCTTGCTGTGCTCTTCCCCGGTAGCACCATTCCTGGTCTCCTAGCCTTGTGCCCTGTTACCTGGAATACTTCTCTATTCCTTAGTATAGGCTAACCTTACGAGCCACCCACCTGGTACTAGCTGCTGTGGTATTTAGAACCCCTGGGCTTGCCCCTGACAATCGATGTATAGGGGTTGGGTACACTAGGATCAGCTCTCCCAGGGGATTTCGGTACCACGGCCCAGTGGGTCCATTCTAGGGCGCCTTCCCCCGGAAGCGTGACAGAATAATCAGGCCATGGACCTATCCGTGATGAATGATCGTCTGGTCTCCTTGCAGTCGGCACCAATGACCTCGGGCCAGTCCGTATCTGATGACCGATCCCCGGGTGGCGCTCTGATCCCTCCTCCCCGCCTTGGACAACCACCTAGATACAGTGGAGACCCTAAGACGTGCCGCGGTTTCCTCAACCATTGTAGCCTACACTTTGAACTGCTGCCTCAGCAGTATCCCACCGATCGGGCTAGGGTGGCTTTTGTGGTTAATGACTAAGGGATAACAATGAAACACAGGGCAATATGTACAGATAAAGGGGATATATGAAATAGGAGCTACAGGGCGGGGGAAGGTTGCACAGTCCATAAAAATCTAATAATATGTAAAGAAGGGACTGGCATCACCAAAGTTAAGGTGCAAGCAAAAAAAACAATATATTACAAAAAGAGAAATTGCTGCAACACTAAACATAATATGAATGTGGAAAAGCTAATGGCTAATGACTAAGGGATAACAATGAAACACAGGGCTATATGTACAGCTAAAGGGGATATATGAAATAGGATCACAGTAAATACTGCACTGGAAAAAAGAAAAGAGAGACTTAGCTTCAACATTGGCGCCACTGTGGAAGAGCCCGGTAACTACGCCAAAGTGCTCTCATCGTACCGGGTCCTACGCGAACACTCTATGCTGTGTACTACTACTTGGATGCATTTATGAGCCTGTGAATGCAGTTAAAATCAGCTGGGATGGTGTGTCCCAGGACAAGGGCTACAGCAAAATGGAGGGGCAGGTGTAGCTACAGGGCGGGGGAAGGGTGCACAGTCCAAAAAAGTCTAATAATATATAAGGAAGGGACTGGCATCACCAAAGTTAAGGTGCAAGCAAAAAAACCAATATATTACAAAAAGAGAAATTGCTGCAACACTAAACATAATATGAATGTGGAAAAACCTGTAGCTACACCTGCCCCTCCATTTTGCTGTAGCCCTGGTCCTGGGGCACACTATCCCAGCTGATTTTAACTGCATTCACAGGCTCATAAATGCATCCAAGTAGTAGTACACAGCATAGAGTGTTAGCGTAGGACCGGGTAAGATGAGAGCACTTTGGCGTAGTTACCGGGCTCTTCCACAGTGGCGCCAATGTTGAAGCTAAGTCTCTCTTTTCTTTTTTCCAGTGCAGTATTTACTGTGATCCTATTTCATATATCCCCTTTAGCTGTACATATTGCCCTGTGTTTCATTGTTATCCCTTACTCACGAGTCACAAGCCATGTCCGAGTACATCACGGACAATTTGGCCAGGGGCTTCATCCAAAAATCCACGTCTCCTGCTGGCGCAGGATTTTTCTTTGTGAAGAAAAAGGAGGGCACCCTTTGACCCTGTATTGATTACAGGGGTTTAAATACCATCACCATCAAGAACAAATACCCCCTGCCACTGATTCCGGAGCTCTTTGATAGGCTAAAAGGGGCTCGCATCTTTACGAAATTGGACATACAAGGTGCTTACAACCTCGTTCGCATACATGCCGGAGACGAATGGAAGACGGCTTTCAATACCCGGGAAGGCCATTATGAGTATGTAGTCATGTCGTACGGGTTGTGTAATGCTCCCGCAGTATTCCAAGAGTTCGTCATTGACATCTTCCATGATTTATTGTACACCTGTGTGGTGGTATATTTGGACGACATCCTCATCTTTCCGGATTTGTCCTCTCATAGACGGGCAAGTCCTTCTGCGACTGAGGAGGAATCGATTGTACGCGAAGATGGAGAAGTGTGGCTTTGAGCAAACCTCATTGCCCTTCCTCGGATACATCATCTCTGATTCTGGATTACGGATGGATCCTGAGAAGCTCTCTGCCGTTCTGAAGTGGCCCCGTCCTGTGGGGACTAAGGCTATTCAGCGGTTCCTTGGCTTTGCAAATTATTACAGGCAATTAATTCCCCATTTTTCGTCCTTGATCAAGCCCATCACGGCTCTCATCTGTAAGGGAGCAAAAGCTTGTACCTGGACCCCAGAGGCTGAAAATGCCTTTTCTTCCCTAAAGCGCACTTTCTCCGAGGCTCCCACCTTGCACCGACCAGAGGTAAACAGACAGTTTATCATAGAGGTAGACGCCTCCTCCATAGGAGAGGGGGCTGTCCTCTCCCAGAAATCCTCTTCGGGTCGGGACACCTCCTCCAGGGCGCTGTCCATCCGTTCATAATCTTCACTGACCACAAGAACCTTGCTTATCTCCAGTCTGCCCAGAGGCTCAACCCCCGGCAATACTGGTGGTCCCTGTTCTTTGCCCGTTTCAATTTTGAACTGCACTTCCGACCTGGTAGTAAAAATGTCAAGGCTGATGCCCTGTCACGGTCATTCCAGCCGTCGGATGTGGAAGATGAGCCCTTCCATATCATCGACCCTACCAAAATAATCACTGTGGCTCCCTTACGTGTAGTCGGACTTCAACCGGGTAAGACATTCGTCGCCCAGAATCAGAGGAGGACGGTCCTGTCATGGGGACACTCGGCGAGAATTGCCAGTCACGTTGGAGTTAAAAAGTCTCTTTCTTTGATCTTTCGTCACTATTGATGGCCTACTGTCCGTCAAGACGTCCACGACTTCGTTGCCTCATGTCCATCTTGTGCTAGGAATAAGGTGGCCAGAAGGTTGCCGGCTGGACGTCTACTGCCTCTTCCGGTCTCGTCGGTTCCTTGGCGACATATAGCGATGGATTTCATTACGGATCTCCCTTGCTCCTCCGGCTGTACGGTCATATGGGTAGTCGTGGATCGCTTCTCCAAAATGGCTCACTTCGTTCCTTTACCCGGTCTACCATCCACTCCTGAGTTAGCCAAGATATTCATTGAACACATCTTCCGGCTCCATGGATTTCCTTGCCATATCATGTCCGATAGAGGAGTCCAGTTCACTTCCCGGTTCTGGAGAGTGCTGTGCAAGCATATGGACGTCACGTAGGACTTCTCCTCTGCCTATCATCTTCAGTCCAACGGGCAGGTGGAGCACATTAACCAAGTTCTCACACCTATCTTCGGCACTTCGCCAGCGCTCATCACGATAACTGGAACGGTCTCCTTCCTTGGGCGGAATTCGCATACAACAATCACTCTATTGAGTCGTCAGCTAAGTCCCCTTTTTTCGTGGTATTCGGGCAACATCCTGGTTTACCTCTTCCGATCTCCTCAGCATCCGGCAATCCGGCAGCTGATGTATTGTCCATGGACTTCTCCAGGATCTGGAGTGAGACCAGAGACGCTCTTACACAAGTCTCTGGCTGGATGAAAAGACATACTGATAAGAGACATCTGGATTCGCCATCTTTTCTCCCAGGCGATAAAGTGTGGCTTTCTTCCAGATACGTCAGGCTAAAGGTGCCATCCTACAAGTTGGGGCCCCGTTATATCGGCCCCTTCGAAGTCCTAGGACGCATCAACGATGTTGCCTACAAGCTGAGACTACCTGCCTCGCTTCGCATCCCTAACTCCTTCCATGTCTCGTTGTTGAAACTCATGGTGCTCAATCGCTACCATCCCCCCTCCCCTTGACCAATAGCTGCTCTTCCCATGGTATATCAGGCCACCTCCTCTGATGGGAGGTGCCTGATTATTAAGTCAGTGTGCTTCTGCCTTGCTGACTGTTGGTCAGGCCTTCCTTGTGCTCTGTGTCCTGGAACCTTTGCTGTGCTCCCCCCAGTAGCACCATTCCTGTCCTCCAGCCTTGTACCCTGTTACCTGGAATACTTCTCTATTCCTTAGTATAGGCTAACCTTACGAGCCGCCCCCCTGGTACTAGCTGCTGTGGTATTTAGACCCCCTGGGTTTGCCCCTGACAATCCCTGTATAGGGGTTGGGTACACTAGGATCAGCTCTCCCAGGGGAGTTTGGTACCACGGCCCAGTGGGTCCACTCTAGGGCGCCTTCCCCCGGATGTGTGACACCGAATCTCTGTTGGGAGACTCCAGGGAGTGTATCTCTGAGTAAAAGAACCAAAGGAGAATGTTGTGTCTGTACAGTCAGAGATCGGAAACCTACAATATGCTCGGTGGTTTTAACGGCATAGTGTATGGCAGCCAGATGTTTGGCACATTGGTCGAACCCTCGTTCTGTCATGTCCTATCTGCTGTAGAAGGACAATAGAGATAGACTCAGTCCCAGCATGTGCCTGGATGGCCATTTCTCCATCTGGGTTGGAGGTGGCTAACACAGGTGCAGAGGAGAGGTCTCTTTTCAGAGTTGAAAAGGCCTCATCCTGTGCTTTTGACCAGCCCTGGAATGAGGGTTCTTCTCCTCTGAGGAGTTCATAAAAGGGTTTCACTTTGGCAGCAAAATCCTCTATGAATTCCCTTATGAAGTTGGCCACTCCCAGGAACTTCCGTAAGTCCTGTAGAGTGCGAGGCCAAGGTAACTTTTTTTTTTAAACCAATAGTTTTTTATTTGGGTTTTGCAAATAAAAGCAATACAAAACAATACAGTAAAACATTGTGCACAGAAATTTGTGCATGGAAATCCACAAAAACAAGGAGGAGAGGGTGTTTGGAGGGAGGGGGGGAGGGAGAGTGTGTGTGCAGGAGAGTGGACATTAATGGTCTATTGTGTTGGGTAATCTTCTAGTTAACGGTGAGATTGGACCGTATTGTGTCGGGAGGAAGTCCACGGGTCCCACCAGGTAGACACCTTCAATTTGCGTCGCAATGAATGAGCCAATGCAAGTTCGTGCGCACAATGTGAATTCAGTCTCTCAAACAGTTCAGACTTCGTAGGGATAGCCGTAGACCTCCAATGGGCGGCGATTGTTTGTCGCCCTGCAATCAAAACGTTAATGATGATAGGTTTGAGAGGTGCAGGGAAGGTATCTAGGTCAATTCCCAATAATGCTATTGGAGCATTGAGGACAATGGGAAGGCCTGTGAGAGAGCCCAGCAGTTGTTCCACATCCCTCCAGAATCCAGTGATGAGCGATAGGACCACCACATATGGACCTCCGTTCCAAGAGCATCGCAGCCCTTCCAACAATTCGGGGAGGGAGAGGGGAGGGGAGCTTTAAATTTGTCAATGCGTGACGGTGTTAAATACCAATTATACATAACTTTCTTGGATTGCTCCAAATGGTTTATGCAGCCTGTGTATAGCGCAGCATGGCCTGAAGCCGATATCCACTGCTCTCTGGTGGCAGCAAAGGCGAGTCTGGACTCGCATCGGATCATATAGGGTAGTTTATGTTCGCCCTGAGTAGCTAGCATGGCCTTATAAATGATAGAAACACCATTACTTACAACGCCTGTGCGTTTGAATAGTGATTGCAGAGGGAGAGAGATCTCCGCTACGTTGCAATAAGGGACGTCAATTGTAGAAAGGAAGTGTTTAAGTCTGAGGTAAGAGAAAAAAGCAACAGAGGGAAGAGAGAGCTTCGTCACGAGAGACTCATACGGGAGGAGGCGATTTTGGTGCAGAAGAGAGGACAGCAGTGTGTCGCCACCATCGCCCCAGGAGGAGAAGGAGATTTCACCCATTAGGGTGGAGACCGCTTTGAGCGTCACATAACGGTATAAGAAGCTAAAGTGGGATCTACAATGCTTTAGCCAGGACGCCAATAAGCAAGAGACAGACCATAGAGGGGTAGGTGGTAGAGAACGTCACAGGAGGTTCATTTGGAGGAGAAGCCGGGGGGACCCCGATAGAACAGAGAAAGCTTCAATCTGAAGCCAACGAGAACCAGGGGATTCCGACCACCAAATCCTTGCTATGTCCAGCGTGAGCGCTGTATAATACACTGCCACAGCTGGGACCCCAAAGCCACCCTCATTATAAGGGAGAGTAAGGGAGGAAAGGGCTACACGGGGGACCTTGTAGTTTCAAATAAAACGGTTTAGAGTGGACTGTAGGAGAGCAAGGTAACGCTTCGTGATAGTGATGGGGATGCATCGCAGAACATACAGGATTTTTGGCAGAAGCATCATTTTTACTGTCTGGATGCGCGCTACCCATGACAGTTGATAAGAAGAGTAGTCTGCACAGGAGGTTTTAAATGTGGAAAGTAAAAGTTCGCAATTGCGGCTGACAATATCTTTTAGCGGGGTAATTTGAATGCCTAAATAGCAGAAGCCTCGAGGGGACCATTGGAGCGGGAAGCAGGAAGCGAGGTCGCGGTGGGACTCACTAGAGAGGTTCATAGGAAAGATCGTAGATTTAGACAAGTTAAGTTTGTAGAAAGTAGCATGAGAAAATTCAGATAAAATAGAGAGGATAGCGGGAAGGGACCGTGCAGTATTAGTGCAGGAGAGGAGGACATCGTCGGCATAGAGACTGATCTTGTGGTCTACGGGATCCACAGTGATGCCCGAGACGTCCGAGTGAGCACATATAACTGAGGCCAGCGGCTCCATCGCAAGGGCGAAGATGAGAGGGGAGAGAGGGCAGCCTTGCCTTGTTCCGTTGGTGATACGAAAGATAGAGGAAGAGAAGCCTCCTGCCCGCACAAATGCACAGGGAGCTGAGTATAGCGCCATTATCGCTGATTTAATATTGCCAACGAAAGCAAATTTGTCTAGGACTGCTGCCAGGTATCCCCAGTGCACCCGGTCAAATGCTTTTTCAGCGTCCAAAGAGACCAGTACACCCGGGATATCTCTCCCCTCTAAGATCTCCAGGAGATCAATGACCCGCCTTGTGGCATCTCTCGCTTGACGACCAGGTACAAAACCAACCTGGTCTAAAGCGATCAAGGATGGGAGAACGACCTTGAGGCGGTCCGCTAGCAATTTGGAGTACAATTTCAAGTCACAGTTCAGCAACGCTATTGGCCTGTAATTCCCTGGATCAGTGGGAGATTTTCCAGGCTTCAACAAAGTTGAGATGGATGCCTGCAAACCTTCTGGTTTGATGTGACCCCTCTCCTGCCAGAGATGAAATAGAGAGAGAAGGTGAGGAGCCAAGGACTGGGCAAAGGACGCATAGTAGCGATAGGTAAAGCCATCAGGCCCAGGGGCTGAGGTTTTCTTCGCAGAGCGTATAGCTGCTATGACCTCCGAAAGGGTGAAAGGGGTATTCAGAGAGGATAGTTGGTCGGGAGAAAGAGAGGGGAGATCTGCCCGGTCCAGAAAGGACGAGATATGTTCCGACGTCGGTTGCGGGGTGAGTTGGGACGAAGATAAGTTATACAATTCCTCATAATACTCACGAAAGCGCTCTGCGATATGAATGGGGTTGCGGATTGGCGTCCCCTGTGGAGAGGCAATGTGCGTGATTCTAGAGCGTGCCTCTGTTTTCCTAATACGCCATGCAAGGACTGCCACAGCTCTGTCTCCCATGCCGTAGAATTGGGCCTTGACTTTTTTCAATTGAAGTTCTACTTTCGTGAGCATGAAGGCGCGTAGCTGATGTCTAGCGGCTGAGAGATCAGAAAAGAGGGCCAGGGTAGGGGAATCAGCGTATGTACGTTCAAGGGCTTTAACCCTAGCCAGGTGGGAGTCCAGAGTCGCAGAGTATTGCCGTTTAGTTAGGGAAGCCAGCTTGATCAGGTGGCCTCGCATCACCGCCTTATGCGCATACCAGATTGTGTCTGGTGGCGTGTCATGAGCAGTATTAATCGAGAAGAATTCAGAGAGCTGCGCTTGAAGGGAATCTACGTTGGATTCGGAGATTAGAAGACGCTCATTCAGTCTCCAGGGGCTCTGGGCGTACAAGGAGCAGAATCAGCAAAGGTCAAAGTGATGGGAGCGTGGTCAGACCAGGATGCGGTGCCAATGCTTGCCTCCGTACACAGGGGGAGAAGGGAGTCATTAATCAATATATAGTCAATGTGAAGGTATCGCCATATATCGTGCAAGTGAAAGGAAGAAACAAGCGTACCCAAATCTGATCTATAGGCGGAGAAAGAGGAGCAATCCATCGCCTTGGAGAGAGGAGCATTTAAGTCTCCCGCAATAATTTTATGTCCAGCCATATCTGGAGTGAGACGTTCCAGTAAAGCTCTCAGATACGTCGCTTGTCTCGAATTAGGGGCATACAGCACCAAGAGGGAATAGTTGAGGGAGGAAAGGGTAGGGGGTTTCCAGGACGAGGTTGTTAACATCAGTAAACGCCTCCGCAGCCGCGGTTATTCACTGCACCATGTGAATGACGCCCTACGGAAGGTAGAGATGAGATCAAGAGAGTCCCTTTTGGAACCAGTGATGATGCAGATGCATGTTAACCCTTCACATCCCGGTGGATCACAACACCAGAGGGTCATGGCAAGACATTCCAACATGTATACACCCACATTTTCTACACCGTACAGTCAGGACTTCAATGCTATTGTGGGGATTATTCACAAATATATCCCCATATTGCATGAAGATCCTGTACTGCACAAAATTTTGCAAAATGGATACAGATGTGTCCCTAAAAAATCTAAGACCATCGGTAACATTCTGTCTCCATCACTATTTTCCTTGAACACCGTCCATCCCACTTGGCTAAATACTAAAGGTAATTATCCTTGTGGGGGAATAAGATGTGGCCTGTGTAAGTACATGGTGAAAACCAAATTGATTCAAGGGTACACTAGTACCAGGGATCATAGAATCAACGGGTACATCAATTGCAACACAACCCATGTGGTCTACATGGCATCATGTGAGTCATGTAGAAAGAACTATGTGGGGTGTACTACAAGGCCCCTAAAGAAAAGGTTGGGGGAACATATGACAGGTTCAATTCCTAACCCCAGATCCGTGGGTAGAAATTTATCAGGTCTTTCTAAACATTTTAGAGATGTCCACAATGGTGACCTTTCTACCCTTAGGGTGCAAGGAATAGAAAGAGTTAACCGCAATAAGAGAGGCGGAGATTGGGGTCGTGCGGTATTAAACAGAGAATTTTTTTGGATTGTGAACCTAGAGACAAGGGTCCCTATGGGACTAAACTACCGTACGGACTGCTCTTATTTCTATTGAACTCAGGTTCTCGTTGAGTGTGACATGCGAACCATGTACATATAAAAACATTTACATTTCTTTGGATAGTGAACCTAGAAATAAGGGTCCCTATGGGACTAAACTACCGTACGGATTGCTCTTATTTCTATTGAACTCAGGTTCTCGTTGAGTGTGACATGCGAACCATGTACATATAAAAACATATACATTTCTTTGGATAGTGAACCTAGAAATAAGGGTCCCTATGGGACTAAACTACCGTACGGATTGCTCTTATTTCTATTGAACTCAGGTTCTCGTTGAGTGTGACATGCGAACCATGTACATATAAAAACATATACATTTCTTTGGATAGTGAACCTAGAAATAAGGGTCCCTATGGGACTAAACTACCGTACGGACTGCTCTTATTTCTATTGAACTCAGGTTCTCGTTGAGTGTGACATGCGAACCATGTACATATAAAAACATTTACATTTCTTTGGATAGTGAACCTAGAAATAAGGGTCCCTATGGGACTAAACTACCGTACGGATTGCTCTTATTTCTATTGAACTCAGGTTCTCGTTGAGTGTGACATGTGAACCATGTACATATAAAAACATATGCATTCACTGGGAAAGGGAAAGGGAAAAGGCCGCTCCACCGCCCATATCCTCCTGGATTCCTGCACCTGGTGTGGCAGCTTTGGCAACTGCCCAGGAAACAATGTAAAGTGGAAAACCACCGGTGCTTGTCTTCATAAAATTTTGTTCTTTATTGTTAAATGAAATTTATAAAATCATTCAGCGTGCTAGCTAAGCGCTAGACGCGTTTCGGAAGACACAACTTCCTTAATCATTAGCTAATTAGCCTAATGATAAGAAGTTGTGTCTTCCGAACGCGTCTAGCGCTAGCTAGCACGCTGAATGATTTTAATAAATTTCATTTAACAATAAAGAACAAATTTATGAAGACAAGCACCGTGGTTTCCACTTTACATATAAAAACATATACATTTCTTTGGATAGTGAACCTAGAAATAAGGTCCCTATGGGACTAAACTACCGTACGGATTGCTCTTATTTCTATTGAACTCAGGTTCTCGTTGAGTGTGACATGCGAACCATGTACATATAAAAACATATACATTTCTTTGGATAGTGAACCTAGAAATAAGAGTCCCTATGGGACTAAACTACCGTACGGATTGCTCTTATTTCTATTGAACTCAGTTTCTCGTTGAGTGTGACATGCGAACCATGTACATATAAAAACATATACATTTCTTTGGATTGTGAACCTAGGAATAAGGGTCCCTATGGGACTAAACTACCGTACGGATTGCTCTTATTTTCATTGAACCCAGTTTCTCGTTGAGTGTGACATACGAAGCATGTACATATAAAAACATATACATTTCTTTGGATTGTGAACCTAGGAATAGGGGTCCCTATGGGACTAAACTACCGTACGGATTGCTCTTATTTTCATTGAACCCAGTTTCTCGTTGAGTGTGACATACGAAGCATGTACATATATATAAAAACATGTAATTTTATTGTAGGTATGGTGGCACACAGTGTTTTTGTCACGATTCATGTATTTACATGATGTTAGAAGTCATAGATTTGTCTGGCTTTTCCTGTAAGTAGTTGATATAGGCTTCTCCAGCCTACCAGCTGAATACTAATTATCAATCAGTAATTGGGGGGGGGGGCTTCACATGGTATATATGTGAATTGTTGTTCATTTGGTTTTAAGCTGCTGATGAAGTACTGTGTACGAACGCGTCACGGATGGTCTAGTCGCTGATTTATGATCTTATGAATTACTGAATGAATTTTGAATATTGGAGAAGTGTCCGGTGCCGGATCCATTACTTCATATAACCAAGAGGGAATACAAGACGTCGTTTAGGCGGCATGACAGGAGTAGATAACGTCCCTCAGGGTCTGGGAGGGCTGAGATAAATTCAAATGCAAGGGAGTTACTGATGAAAATTGCTACGCCGGCCCTTTTCGCTGTGGCGTTAGAGAAGTATCGGTGGGGGAATTGTCGGAGAGAAATGCGGGCGTTGTCTCCCTCCAGCAGATGCGTCTCCTGGAGAAAGACAATATCCGGGCGAGACCTCTTTAGCTGCGAGTATAGCAGCGAACGCTTATGCGGGGAATTTAGGCCGTTTGTGTTTAGGGCTAGGACGGACACAGGCATTTTAGGGCAAGAAAAGACCGCATTACATGATTACCAACAATTACAATAGTCTCAGAAGATATTGCTGCACACAGGGAAGGGGTTAGGGGAAAGGGTAAAATACGGTTATACATAAGGTAACAGTTTTGCGAAAACAGGGCCACGGCTGGGTTAACATACAACCCGTCGCAGGAGGGGCCAGGAATGGCAGCACGGCCACCCAAAGAAAAAAGCAAAAAGAAAAAAACAAATATATGACCAAAGAAAGAGTTCATAAAACAGAAAACAGACATTAATAGTCTGCACTTGAGCTAAGGCACAGAAAAGTGAGAGCGAGATGTAAAAGTACTCGCTCAGCGGGGCAGCGCTCCCAAGGTCGAAGGAGAAAATAGGTAGCAGGAGGAAGGGAAATAAAAGGAGGGAAATTATGAAGACGAAGTAGAAGTCAGCAGAGAAACTGACAAGGAGGAAAGAGGAGTAAAGAAGAATTACGACCTGGGAGACGATGGTAAGTCCAGGAAGGCAGTCCCGGGGGCATTCCCTCCGAAAGGGGGGAAAGAGTAAGAAAAATCCACATCCAACCAGAGTTAACTTCAAACAATCTTCCATTCTGGATTGATTCTACGTCGTTGGGAAGATGAGTCCTCTGTACTGCTGTCCGTCGGGCGTTCGGAAGGGCTGACAGAAGGCGGAATCAAGTTCCAGGTTTTCAGGAGCTGGGCAGCCCTAGCTGGGGTGAGGCACACATGTAGCTTCTCATTCCTCCGAATAAGCAGGCGGGTCGGGCGGCCCCAGCGATAGGGTATGTCCTTCTCACTCAGAAGCGACGTGTATGGCCGATATGCTCGGCGAAGAGCCTGAGTCCCCGGAGATAAATCCAGGAATACCTCCAAGTCGGCAAATCGTGGTGAGAGAGATGGAGCAGCCCGCAGTGCTTTCAAAAATTCTTCTTTCGCTTCGTAAAAATGAATGCGTCCGAGTACATCGCGGGGGAGATCAGCTCAGATCCCAGGGGGTTTAGGGACCCTATGAATTCGATCTATTTTCAGATCGCGTGTCTGCAGATCAGGGAGAACCTCCAACATGAAGTCTTGAAGGAGTGCTCGCAGTTCCTCTGGAGGGATCGATTCAGGGATGCACCGAAGACGGACATTATTCTGCCGGCTCCTATCCTCCAGGTCACAATTTTTGGCTTGGATCAGATCTGCTGTATGGCGGAGCTGTTCGTGATCATCCATGAGTTGATTGTGAGAACGGATGAGTTCAGCCAGTTTAGATTCCACATGATCCGTTCTCCCGCCAAGATCCGCCACCTCACCCCGGAGATCCGCTAACGGAGTTGTCATGTCCTCCTGCAGGGACGTGCGAAGATCCTTTAGAAGTTCTCTCATGAGCGCCAGGGTAACCGGAGTCTCCGGGGGTAGAGAAGCTGCAGTAGAGCTTTGTAATTGTTGTTCCCGGCGGGAGGCTCGCACAGTGCGAGGAGAGGCCGGCGCCATATTGGGAGCAGAGATAGAGGAGGAACGGCCCGGAGGAAAATAGTCGGATACCCGTTTCGGGAGAAGTTCTTGACGGTTTTTGGTCTTCCCCATCGGTGCAGGAGCAGTTCAGGAAGAGTACCGGAAGGTTTCAGGTCAGTTAGGTCGGTGTGGCCGCTGAAATAGCCGCTTCTATCCCTTCAGGACCGGGAGCTCCTGTATTAGGCGACCTCCACCATGTGTAGCCAGGCCACGCCCCACTCGGGCAGCCACAATTCCTTTGGCTCCAAAAGAGATCTGCACCCCAAGGAAAGTCACCTCTGTTCTGGCCAAATTTGCCTTGTGAGGACTCAGCTTGAGTCCAGATTTAGATAGGAGTCCCAAGAGCTCCCTTAACCATAATCAAGTGTTCTTCCATGGTCTCTGTGTGCAGGAGTAAGTCATCTACTGTACATATTGCAGGAGACATTTTGGCCGAGAAAACACGCTCAGTACGGCCGCCAATGCCTGCTCAAAATGCGTAGGACTCAGGGGTGGATTAAGGGTAGCCAGGGCCCGGGGCTGTTCAGACTCTGTGGGCCCCCCCCGGGTCATGTGACGGGGGTCATGTGACGGGGTCATGGGGGTCATGTGACGGAGGTTATCATATACCTGAAATAGATTATTCCAGAAAAATAGTTGCTGAGTGAAACTCTAATCTGTCAAACATCCATTGATCCTAGTCAATTTACCCTTCAGTTAGGAGGAAAAAAACAAACACTTTAAGCCATAGTATTGAGCAGTCCATTAGAAGGCGGCCATTATGCCCTGACTGCCCCTGTACTCAGAATAAATAACTTATAAATATCTCGAACGGCGTGCACCCTGAATGATAATCACCTGTTACCAGTCTGATGGACTTGCTTGCAGATTGGTCCGTCCCGCCTCCTCGCGGTCCGACAGCGTCTTCTTCTGAATGATGTAGATAACGCCTCCTGCCATCCGTGTTATCCACGTGACCACGTCCAATTTTCCCATTGCCTATGCTATGCCCATACCTCTCCGGCTTGTGCAGGTGCAATGTGCTCCATCATGGGATTATCCTACAAGTTTGAACTCTCAGTGATGTCACCATTCATTACACGCAGAAAACTGGGAGCCTGTAGCCGTGTGCAGAGACCCCTGCGGTTCGCGCATGAGTAGATGAGTTTTACATTGTAGCTGCAGTAGGGCAGAGCACGGTGCGTTTGCGCAAGCTGGAGAGGCATCTGCTCAGACGTGAGATGGGAAAGTGGGACGTGGATAACAAAGGCGTGATCCATGTCATTCAGAAGAAGAGGCTGTCAGACGGCGAGGAGAGGCTGAGTGGACCAATCTGCAAGCAAGAATTTCGGACCAGTAATAGGTTAGAATACAGGGCGCTAGATTTTTATAAGTTATTTATTCTGTGTACAGGGACATTCAGGGCATAATAGCTTGTTTCTTATAATGCAGCATCAGCGTGTGCACGAGGCCTTACAGATACTGAGGGGAAAAAAATCACCAAATACTCAGCGTGTGCACGAGGCCTTACAGATTCTGAGGTAACAACTCACCAAATACTCAGCGTGTGCACAAGGCCTTACAAATACTGAGGTATAAACTCACCAAATACTCAGCGTGTGCACGAGGCCTTACATATACTGAGGTAACAACTCACCAAATACTCAGCGTGTACACGAGGCCTTACAGATACTGAGAAAAAAACTCCCCAAATACTCAGCGTGTGTACGAGGCCTTACAGATACTGAGGAAAAAACTCACCAAATACTCAGCGTGTGCACGAGGCCTTACAGATACTGAGGTAACAACTCACCAAATACTCAGCATGTGCACGATGCCTTACAAATACTGAGGTAATAACCTCACCATATACTCAGCGTCTGCACGAGGCCTTACAGATACTGAGGTAAAAACCCACCAAATACTCAGCGTGTGCACGAGGCCTTACAGATACTGAGGTAAAAACCCACCAAATACTCAGCGTGTGCACGAGGCCTTACAGATACTGAGGTAAAAACCCACCAAATACTCAGCGTGTGCACGAGGCCTTACAGGTACTGAGGTAAAAACCCACCAAATACTCAGCATGTGCAATAGGCTTTACAGATAGCGAAGAAAAAAATTACCAAATACTCAGCGTGTGCACGAGGCCTTACAGATACTGAGGTAAAAACTCACAAAATACACAATGTGCGCACCCACTACCCCTCCACCTTGGATAAACATGTGAAATACCTCTACATGTTGTATGTGCCCCTCTATGTGGATATTTTTCTTGAATCATGAATGCATGGACTCCATACGTACATGATCCAAGCAAGATAGCCACTTATTAGAGGGGCACATGATACACCATGTATAGCCATTTCACATGTTTCTGTATTATCCAAGATGGTGGGGCACACCACTTCAGTGATTAAGGGGCCTTTCACATCAGCGGTTTTGCTGATGTGCGGCCGATTTGGCAGGTGGCGCCGGATCAGCTGCCTAACGGCCGGCTCGCGGTCCAGATGCGGCAAGCCCTATGCATTGTCTATGGGGCTTGCGGTCCGGTGCGGCAAGAGCCTGATCTGCCGCACTCAGCAGAACCGCACTTGTGATAGACAATGCATGGGGCTTGCCGCATCCGGGCCGCAAGTCGGCCGTTAGGCGGACGATCCGGCACATGCGGCACCACCTGCTGGAACGGCCCAAACATCAGCTAAACACTGATGTGAAAGCAGCGTTCGTTAGGCCCCTTTCACATCACCTTGTCTTTCAAATTGCGGCAGATCCAGCTGATTTACCACATTTGCTGCCTAACAGCCGTTGCGACGATGGATGACAACGCGGTCAGCAGCGTTTTTTTTTTCCACCGCCGCAAATGCCGGACTTGCCGCACCCAGCAGAACCGCACTTGCCGCACCAAACCTCAAGCCCCATGAACAAGTCATGGGGCTTGCCGCAAGTGTGCCGCAAGTGCGGCCGTTAGTCGGCAGATGCGGTAAATCTGCCGGATCTGCCACAATCTGAAAAAAAGCAGATGTGAAAGGGGCCTTAGTACACAAATCATTTAATTACTGCTTACATTCTTTCTTTACACTGACTGAGTCCTCCCTGCCATGCAGCAGCCACCAGGTCTGGCTGGCAGTGCACACACAGAGCACAGCCACAGGCAGCAGCTGCAGCAGCAGGGCAGGAGTCAGGAGTGGACATATCACTCACCTCTCTGTCACACAGGCACGTCCTCTCTCTGCTCTGTGTCGGCATTAGGTGACGGTCCCTCTCCTCAGACTCCCTCTCTTCATGCAGGCGGCGACCCAGGAGGTGGTGGACGGCGGTCGGCAGGTGAGACACAGACTCAGTCAGGAGGACGGAGGAGCCTGCTCAGCCTCAGTCGAGATCAGCTGCCTGCCTGGGTCTGGGTCCTCCTAGAGTAGGAGGATTCAGCAAAGCCCGGTCGGGTCCGGCAAAATCAGCATAGCAGGGCGGACAGCGGCAGCCGGGACTCGGGAGAACAATGCTGCCAGCAGAGGCCGCTGGGACTATAGGAGTGGGAGCAACATCCGCAGGCAGCTACCACCGGTACGCACACCTTGTAAGCACACAGCTCCACATGCTTCATACATACATGGCTCCGCTCCGTACACCTAGTACACACTCAACTCTGCTCCATACACCTCGTACACACTTGGCTTTGCTCTGTACACCTTGTACGCATGCGGCTTTGCTCCATACACCTCATACACACTCGGCTTTGCTCCGTACACCTCTTACGCACTCGGCTCTGCTCCGAACACCTCGTACACGCTCGGCTCCATACACATGCGGCTCCGCTCCATACACCTCGTACACACGCGGCTCCGCTCCATACACCTTGTACACATGCGGCTCGGCTCCGTACACCTCGTACACACATGGCTCTGCACACCTCGTACACATGCAACTCCACTCCGTATACCTTGTACACACACGGCTCTGCTCCGTACACACGCGGCTCTGCTCCGTAGACCTCATACACATCTGGCTCCACTCCGTACACCTCATACACAAACGGCTCTGCTCCGAACACACTCCGCTCCGCTCCGTACACCTCGTACACACGCGGCTCTGCTCCGTACACCTCATACACATGTGGCGCCACTCCGTACACCTTGTACACATGCGGCTCTGCTCCATACACCCTGTACACACTCGGCTCAGCTCCATACACCTCGTACACACGCGGCTCTGCTCGGTGCACCTCGTACACACACGACTCCGCTCCACACACCTTGTACACACATGGCTCCGCTCCATACACCGTGTACACACATAGCTCTGCTCCATACACTTCCTACACATGCGGCTTGGCTCTGTACACCCTGTACACACTTGGCTCCGCTCTGCGCTCCGTACACCTTGTACACACTCGGCTCTGCTCCGTACACCTCGTACACGTGGCTCTGCTCCGTACACACTCAGCTCTGCTCCATACACCTCATACACATGTGGCTCCGCTCCGTACACCTCGTTTACATGCGGCTCCGCTCCGTACACCTTGTACACACGCGGCTCTGCTCTGTACAACTCGTACACATGCGGCTCCACTCCGTACACCTCATACACACTCCGCTCAGTAACACCTCGTACACACACGGCTCCGCTCCGTACACCTCGCACACACTCAGCTCTGTACACCTCGTGCACATGCGGCTCCGCTCCGTACACCTCGTACACACTCGGCTCCACTCCATTCACCTCGTACAAACATGGCTCCGCTCCGTACACCTCGTACACACTCGGCTTCGCTCCGTACACCTCGTACACACACGGCTCCGCTCCATACACCTCGCACACACTCAGTTCTGTACACCTACACACACGGCTCCACTCCATACACCTCGCACACACTCGGCTCTGCTACATCCACACTGTAAATCCCTCCTGAGTCCTGACATCACACATAACCTTCATCTCATCTTCTTCACCTCTCCAGCACCATGACAACCATCACAGAGTGGAGACCTGCATAACGAGGAGCCGATCATGTGATCCCTGACTCCTCCCCTCCATCACATCATCACAGGTCCTGTAAGCACAGGTCCTCCTGTGCCCTGTGCGGCTCTACAGGTGGGCTCACACTGCGGGGGGGGGGAGGGGAGAGTGTAACACAGCGGTGGCGGGGGGGGTGGGGGTTGGGAGAGAGTGTAACACAGCGGCAGCGGGGGGGGGGGGGAAGAGAGTGTAACACAGCGGCAGCAGGGGGGACGGGACGGGGAAGAGTGTAACACAGCGCAGCGGGGGGGGGGGGTTGGGAGAGAGTGTAACACAGCGGCAGCGGGGGGGGGGGGGGAAGAGAGTGTAACACAGCGGCAGCGGGGGGGGGGGGGGGAAGAGAGTGTAACACAGCGGCAGCGGCGGCCGGGACTGTAGGGGAGAGAGCGGCATCAGCAGGGGGCCGCGCCACTATCAGGCCCCCTGCGGTTGCCGCTCCCTGTCAACTAGCGGGGCTCATTACCTCATGGATGCTGTGCCTGCGTGCACAGTGCTGTGTGGTGGCGCCGTGGCGGATTATAATGGGGCAATTTACCCCCTGGACTGCGGGCCCCTAGACACCATTGGGCCCGGGGCAAAAGCCCATATTGACCTCATTATAATCCGCCACTGGTAGGACTACTGTGGAACCCCTGGGGGAGTACTGTACATTAAACATGTACTGTTTGTTCCCCACTGTGAAAGCAAATTTGTACCTACAGTTTTCTGTGAGTTCAATAGAGAAGAACCCATTGGCGACATCAATGGTCGAGAATATGTGGCTTTTGCCACTTATGCTCGCCATTATGTCAGGAGTTTGTGCAACTACGGGGACAAACATCGGAGTGTACTTATTAAGGATACGTAGGTCTATGGTGAGACGCCACGCATCAGTTTCCTTTTTCTACACAGGACATAGAGGGTTATTGCACTTTGAATTCCCCTCTATGACCACACCCTTGGTCTCCAATTCCAGGACAGTGTTGACTATCGACTGTGTCGCTTCCGGTGGAAAGCGATATTGACGTTGAGGGGGTGGGTCTGGCCCCTGTATGTCCACCTGGACACCAATCATTCTGCCACAGTCATCTTTACCCTGGGCCCTTAGATCAGGATGTTCGTACACAATGGGTTCAAGGTCTATATTATGCGAGACCTCTGACCATTTGTGTTCGAGCATATCAGCTGAATTCACCATTGCCGGCAAGGGTGGTCCCAGACACTGACGTTGTATGACACACACCTTGGATTGTCTGGGTCCCTTCCACACAATGCAGTTTGCCAAATCTAGGATCCATCCATTTTGGGTCATTACATCAGTTCCGATGATGTTGTCAGAACCATGGTAATACCACATTGGGCTCTTGAGGGTTAAGTGTTTGGCAATCTGGACAATCACTTCCTCAATTCTGTGGGCCTTCACCCCCTCTTGTTGGTGATCAAATCCGATCACCACACACTGAGGGCTGTATGGATGCAAATCATGTTTAACCCCTTCACCCCCGAGCCCATTTTTGCTTATTTTAGCCTTAATGCCCGAGCCATTTTTTGCAATTCTGACCAGTGTCCCTTTATGAGGTTATAACTCTGGAACGCTTCAACCGATCCTATCGATTCTGAGATTGTTTTTTCGTGACATATTGGGCTTCATGTTAGTATTAAATTTAGGTCAATAATTTTTGCGTTTATTTGTGAAAAAATCAAAAATATGGCAAAAATTTTGAAAATTTCGAAATTTTCAAATTTTGAATTTTTTTTCTGCTAAACCAGAGAGTTATGTGACACAAAATTGTTGATAAATAATATTTCCCACATGTCTACTTTATATCAGCACAATTTTGGAAAAAAAAATTTTTTGGGGTAGGAAGTTATAAGGGTTCAAAGTTCATCAGCAATTTTTCATTTTTCCACCAAAATTTACAAAACCATTTTTTTTAGTGACCACATCACATTTGAAGTCCGTTTGAGGGGTGTACACAACAGAAAACACCCAAAAGTGACACCATTCTAAAAACTGCACCCCTCATGCTACTCAAAACTACATTCAAGAAGAATATTAACCCTTCAGGTGCTTCACAGGAACTAAAGCAAAGTGGAAACAAAAAATGGATATTTAAATTTTTCCAACAAAAATGTTCTTTTAGCCTCAAATCTTTCATTTTCACATGGGCAACAGCATAAAATGGATCCTAAAGTTTGTTGGGCAATTTCTCCTGAGTATATCGATACCTCATATGTGGTCATAAACAACTGTTTGGGCGCACGGCAGGGCTCAGAAGGGAAGGAGCGCAATTTGACTTTTGGAGCTAATTTTCCATTCAAAAAGGGAAATTGCGCTCCTTCCCTTCTGAGCCCTGTCGTGCGCCCAAACAGTTGTTTATGACCACATATGAGGTATCGGTGTACTCAGGAGAAATTGCCCAACAAATTTTAGGATGAACTTTATGCTGTTGGCCATTTGAAAATTTAAAAAATTAGGCTAAAACAAAATTTTTGTGAAAAAAAAAGTACTTTTTAATTTTTACAGATCAATTTGTGAAGCACCTGGGGGTTCAATATGCCCACTACCCATCTAGATAAGTTCCCTGGGGTGTCTAGTTTCCAAAATGGGGTCACTTGTGGGGGAACTCCAATGTGTAGGCACACAGGGGCTCTCCAAACGCAACATGGTGTCCGCTAACAATTTGAATGGAAAATCAGGTCAACTTGTTAGCGGACACATGTCACGTTTGGAGAGCCCCTGTGTGCCTACACATTGGAGCTCCCCCAAAGTGACCCCATTTTGGAAACTAGACACCCCAGGGAACTTATCCTGATGGGTTGTGAGCATATTGAACCCCCAGGTGCTTCACAAATTAATCCGTAAAAACGAAAAAGTACTTTTTTTCCACTTTTTTTTTTTTTTCCCATTTATTTGTGAAGCACCTGGGGGTTCAATATGCCCACTACCCATCTAGATAAGTTCCCTGGGGTGTCTAGTTTCCAAAATGGGGTCACTTGTGGGGGAACTCCAATGTGTAGGCACACAGGGGCTCTCCAAACGCAACATGGTGTCCGCTAACAATTTGAATGGAAAATCAGGTCAACTTGTTAGCGGACACATGTCACGTTTGGAGAGCCCCTGTGTGCCTACACATTGGAGCTCCCCCACAAGTGACCCCATTTTGGAAACTAGACACCCCAGGGAACTTATCCTGATGGGTTGTGAGCATATTGAACCCCCAGGTGCTTCACAAATTAATCCGTAAAAACGAAAAAGTACTTTTTTTCCACTTTTTTTTTTTTCCCATTTATTTGTGAAGCACCTGGGGGTTCAATATGCCCACTACCCATCTAGATAAGTTCCCTGGGGTGTCTAGTTTCCAAAATGGGGTCACTTGTGGGGGAACTCCAATGTGTAGGCACACAGGGGCTCTCCAAACGCAACATGGTGTCCGCTAACAATTTGAATGGAAAATCAGGTCAACTTGTTAGCGGACACATGTCACGTTTGGAGAGCCCCTGTGTGCCTACACATTGGAGCTCCCCCACAAGTGACCCCATTTTGGAAACTAGACACCCCAGGGAACTTATCCTGATGGGTTGTGAGCATATTGAACCCCCAGGTGCTTCACAAATTAATCCGTAAAAACGAAAAAGTACTTTTTTTCCACTTTTTTTTTTTTTTCCCATTTATTTGTAAAGCACCTGGGGGTTCAATATGCCCACTACCCATCTAGATAAGTTCCCTGGGGTGTCTAGTTTCCAAAATGGGGTCACTTGTGGGGGAACTCCAATGTGTAGGCACACAGGGGCTCTCCAAACGCAACATGGTGTCCGCTAACAATTTGAATGGAAAATCAGGTCAACTTGTTAGCGGACACATGTCACGTTTGGAGAGCCCCTGTGTGCCTACACATTAGAGCTCCCCCACAAGTGACCCCATTTTGGAAACTAGACACCCCAGGGAACATATCCTGATGGGTTTTGAGCATATTGAACCCCCAGGTGCTTCACAAATTAATCCGTAAAAACGAAAAAGTACTTTTTTTCCACTTTTTTTTTTTTTCCCATTTATTTGTGAAGCACCTGGGGGTTCAATATGCCCACTACCCATCTAGATAAGTTCCCTGGGGTGTCTAGTTTCCAAAATGGGGTCACTTGTGGGGGAACTCCAATGTGTAGGCACACAGGGGCTCTCCAAACGCAACATGGTGTCCGCTAACAATTTGAATGGAAAATCAGGTCAACTTGTTAGCGGACACATGTCACGTTTGGAGAGCCCCTGTGTGCCTACACATTGGAGCTCCCCACAAGTGACCCCATTTTGGAAACTAGACACCCCAGGGAACTTATCCTGATGGGTTGTGAGCATATTGAACCCCCAGGTGCTTCACAAATTAATCCGTAAAAACGAAAAAAGTACTTTTTTTCCACTTTTTTTTTTTTTCCCATTTATTTGTGAAGCACCTGGGGGTTCAATATGCCCACTACCCATCTAGATAAGTTCCCTGGGGTGTCTAGTTTCCAAAATGGGGTCACTTGTGGGGGAACTCCAATGTGTAGGCACACAGGGGCTCTCCAAACGCAACATGGTGTCCGCTAACAATTTGAATGGAAAATCAGGTCAACTTGTTAGCGGACACATGTCACGTTTGGAGAGCCCCTGTGTGCCTACACATTAGAGCTCCCCCACAAGTGACCCCATTTTGGAAACTAGACACCCCAGGGAACATATCCTGATGGGTTGATGAGCATATTGAACCCCCAGGTGCTTCACAAATTAATCCGTAAAAACTAAAAAGTACTTTTTTTCCACTTTTTTTTTTTTTTTTCCCATTTATTTGTGAAGCATTTGGGGGTTCAATATGCCCACTACCCATCAGGATAAGTTCCCTGGGGTGTCTAGTTTCCAAAATGGGGTCACTTGTGGGGGAGCTCCAATGTTAAGGCACACAGGGGCTCTCCAAACGCGACATGGTGTCCGCTAACAATTCCAATTGTTAGCAAACACCAGGTTGCGTATGGAGAGCCCCTGTGTGCCTACACATTGGAGTTCCCCCACAAGTGACCCCATACACATATAATCATATATAATCACACATATAATATAATTACACATATAATTACACAACTGTACCCAGCCTTTCAGAAGGACAGGTCACCGTGAGGCGAGGCCTGGCCTTTCTGCAGGAAGGGATTTGTTCTAGCACCGGAATAAGACCCCCAAAGCCATGGTAAAGACTAAGGGGGCACTTATCGTAGTGCATGTCAGGTTGGTGTGTTGTAGTGTACATCAGGGTGTGTGTCAGGTTGGTGTGTTGTAGTGTACATCAGGGTGTGTATGTCAGGTTGGTGTGTTGTAGTGTACATCAGGGTGTGTGTGTGTTTGTGTATGATGTTGTGGGTGCATGTCAGTCTGGGGTCGTGTGATAGATTTCGAAACATCCAAAGATACACAAACCTGGTTTGTCAGGGCACGTTTTACATTGGGTTTGGACGGTCGTTCTGTTCCCCCTTTGATGGCAGACCCGGCACCTTTTTCTTGGCCCCTTCTCTGCAAAATGTTGCCCTGGTACCACGCGGGAATATCGAGTTCCAGGAGTGCTGGGGCCCCCTTCATCTTCTACTCTTCGTCTTCCTCTTTCTTCTCTTGGTCTTCGTTCTCGTCCTTCTTCTTCTCTTGGTCTTCGTTCTCCTCCATTCAACAGGGCCTTGATCACCTTCACCTGGAACTCAAGAAAGGTGTTAGTGGTGTGACCTGCACATCGTGACAGCAAGTATGCATTATACATTGCCATTTGGACAATGTACACGGCCAGTTTTTTGTACCACTTCCTCGTTTTCCGCGTGGCCCTGTAGGGCTTGAGGACTTGATCAGAACGATCAACTCCTCCCATGTTCTTATTGTACCCCAGGACACATTCCGGTTTGTGGACCTGTCCTGGGGTACCTCTGGTGGTGGTGGCCCTGGTGCCGGGACCATGGATCGTGGTCAAGATAAAGACATCCCTTCGGTCTTTGAACTTGACCAGTACCATGTTGCCGCTACATTGAGCTCGGCTCTCACCTCTTGGGAGAGGCTGCTCAATTAGCGGCATAGGGAGATCCCTCTTGTTTCTGCGCACAGTACCGCAAGCGGCGGTAGTTCTGGCAGAGAGGGATCTGAAGAGCGGGACACTTGTATAAAAGTTATCAACGTATAGATGATAACCTTTATCAAGTAGTGGGTGGATCAAATCCCACACTATTTTCCCGCATACCCCCAGAGCAGGGGGACACTCTGGGGGCTCGATCCTCGAATCCTTCCCCTCATACACTCTAAAGTTGTGAGTGTACCCTGAGGTACTCTCACAAAGCTTGTAGAGCTTTATCCCATACCTGGCCCTCTTGCTGGGAATGTATTGGCGGAAACTAAGCCTACCTTTGTAAAGGACGAGGGATTCGTCCACACAAATTTCCCGTTTGGGAACGTACACTTCAGCAAACTTGCTGCTGAAGTGGTCGATGACCGGTCGAATTTTGAACAATCTGTCAAAATTCGGGTCATTACGGGGAAGGCTGTCAGTGTTGTCCCTGAAGTGGAGAAATTTATGGATGGCGTCGAATCTGTTTCGGGCCATCACCTCGCCGTACACTGGAGTTAGAAAAAACTTATCTGTACTCCAGCATTGGCGCATTTCTGGTCTCGTCACAATCCCCATATGAAGTATCAAACCCCAGTATTTCATAATTTCTCCAGAGTCCACAGGAGTCCAAGAAGAAAAGATGGAATCTGGGTTTTGGACCAGAAACTGTTGGGCGTACAGGTTCGTCTGCTCCACCATGAGCCTCACAAAGTCCTCAGAGAAAAAGACTTTGAAAAAGTCAATTTCCCTGAAGTTTGTGGCCTCAAACAGGATTCCTGATTGGGGAATAAAATCAGGAATCTGTGGAGTGTACCGATCAGGGACGGGGATCTACACAGGGGCCCTGGTGCTAGGTTGGGCATGCCTAGCACCAGGTGGAGGGTTACTCACTGATGGCTGTGGGTCTTCCTCCGACTCCTCTTCTCCAGGCTCAGACTCCTCTTCCTCGGACTCCGACTCCTCTTCCTCTGGCTCCGGACGATCTCTTGTCCTCCGCCGTCTTCGTGGTGGTGGCGAGTCGGTGTCACTGCTGCAGATTTCACTGTCGGAGGAAGAATGTGAGGAATAGTGGAACGTGGGGTCCACTTCCTCACTGTCAGCATCGGAGGCAAGTATAGCATATGCCTCCTCAGCCGAGTACACCCTTTGTGACGTTGATGAGCGGGACGGGCGGGACGGGCGGGACATGTTGTATGTGCTGTGTGCGTGTGTAAAAAAAAAAAAAAAAGTAAACTTTTTATTAGTGTGCGTGTATGTGAACGTTAACTGGTGTAACTTTCGGGACGACGGTCAGTCAGGGACGGCGGACGACGACGGTCAGTCAGGGGCGGCGGACGACGACGGTCAGTCAGGGGCGGCGGACGACGACGGTCAGTCAGGGGCGGCGGACGACGACGGTCAGTCAGGGGCGGCGGACGACGACGACAGTCAGGGGCGGCGGACGACGGTCAGTCAGGGGCGGCGGACGACGACGGTCAGTCAGGGGCGGCGGACGACGACGACAGTCAGGGGCGGCGGACGACGGTCAGTCAGGGGCGGCGGACGTCGACGACAGTCAGGGGCGGCGGACGACGACGGTCAGTCAGGGGCGGCGGACGACGACGACAGTCAGGGGCGGCGGACGACGGTCAGTCAGGGGCGGCGGACGACGACGGTCAGTCAGGGGCGGCGGACGACGACGACAGTCAGGGGCGGCGGACGACGGTCAGTCAGGGGCGGCGGACGACGACGGTCAGTCAGGGGCGGCGGACGACGACGACAGTCAGGGGCGGCGGACGACGGTCAGTCAGGGGCGGCGGACGACGACGGTCAGTCAGGGGCGGCGGACGACGACGACAGTCAGGGGCGGCGGACGACGGTCAGTCAGGGGCGGCGGACGACGACGGTCAGTCAGGGGCGGCGGACGACGACGACAGTCGGGGGCGGACGACGACGGTCAGTCAGGGGCGGCGGACAACGACGGTCAGTCAGGGGCGGCGGACGACGACGACAGTCAGGGGCGGCGGACGACGGTCAGTCAGGGCGGCGGACGACGAGTCAGTCAGGGGCGGCGGACGACGACGGTCAGTCAGGGGCGGCGGACGACGACGACAGTCAGGGGCGGCGGACGACGGTCAGTCAGGGGCGGCGGACGACGACGACAGTCAGGGGCGGCGGACGACGACGGTCAGTCAGGGGCGGCGGACGACGACGGTCAGTCAGGGGCGGCAGACGACGACGGTCAGTCAGGGGCGGCGGACGACGACAGTCAGGGGGTCACTCGGGCCAGGCAGCGGTCGGTCAGGGGGTCACTCGGGCCAGGCAGCGGTCGGTCAGGGGGTCACTCGGGCCAGGCAGCGGTCGGTCAGGGGGTCACTCGGCCAGGCAGCGGTCGGTCAGGGGGTCACTCGGGCCAGGCAGCGGTCGGTCAGGGGGTCACTCGGGCCAGGCAGCGGTCGGTCAGGGGGTCACTCGGGCCAGGCAGCGGTCGGTCAGGGGGTCACTCGGGCCAGGCAGCGGTCGGTCAGGGGGTCACTCGGGCCAGGCAGCGGTCGGTCAGGGGGTCACTCGGGCCAGGCAGCGGTCGGTCAGGGTGTCACTCGGGCCAGGCAGCGGTCGGTCAGGGGGTCACTCGGGCCAGGCAGCGGTCGGTCAGGGGGTCACTCGGGCCAGGCAGCGGTCGGTCAGGGGGTCACTCGGGCCAGGCAGCGGTCGGTCAGGGGGTCACTCGGGCCAGGCAGGCGTCGGTCAGGGGGTCAACACCGAGCAGACCGGACCGTGAGACGAGCTCTGGGGAGGGGGGAGAGAGCAAACTCAGGGGAGGGGGGGGAGAGCAAACCCAGGGGAGGGGGAGAGAGCAAACTCAGGGAAGGGGGGGGGGAGAGAGACAAAAGGGGAGGGGGGGGAGAGAGGAACAATGGGGAAGTGGGAGGGGAGAGAGGATCACCAGGGGAGGAGGAGAGGAGCGGATCACAGCAGCGGGTACTTACGATCAGCAGCAGCAGCGGCGGTGGGCGGCGGCGGCAATCGGCGGCGATCGGCGGCGGCGGCGGCGGGGGGGCTCACACCACGTGGGCACGGTCGGTGGCAGCGGAGGGCTGCAGGGGTGCACGCTCATCAGCGTCCACCGACAGAGTGGAGCTGATGAGCTCGGTGGCCATATTGTGAACATCCCCCTGCACATCTGATTGGAGGGCTTGCATCACATGGATGCTAGCCCCCAATCAGATCGGGGGGGGGCACACACACCTCACAGTGCCCCAGCGAATGCCTGATGCTTTGAGCATCAGGCTATGGCCAGATTGAAAACATTACACCAATTTCTATTGGTGTAATGTTTCAATCATCACTTTTGGCTAGTTGTTAATTAACTAGCCAATCGGAGGGCTCCTAGCCACGGGGGGGGGAAATCCCCTCCCGTGGGGTCATCTAGAGGTTGTCCCCTAGCTGCGGCTCTATTAACCCTTTCGTGAACCCGGTTAATAGAGCCGCAGCAAGGGGGAAACCGCGATGACGCAGCGTATGCGCCATCGGGCGGGAACGGTGATGTTTCCATGGCGCATACGCTGCGCGCCCGGGCGGGAAGGGGTTAATATTTGTAATGGAGATTTCCGCACAAGTATCAAGCATAATTTGTGTGTCCTGATCTTTAATTCTGGCTTTTATGTGGGGTTTCCCTGAAGAATCCAGTATGACAGGACATACTGGAACCAGCTCTTTAGGGATTCCTAATTGTCAATCGATGTTGACAAGATTTCCAGTAGGCACCTGTGAGGTACATACTGCAATTTGGAAATCCTCAACCGTAGTTCTATTTGTGGAATCAGTAGATTCCACAACCACTGTACCATCAACTGGAGTATTTACAGTGGCAACACATTTTGGTGTCTGCTCTTGTAAATATCCCCGAGACCCATCAGCCTGTTCCTCCACTGTTCTGGCATAATTAGGTTTCATCTTGAAACCATTATTATTGCCAGATTTTTCAGGGCTGTTTCAGTTCCGTACCCACTGAGGACAATTTTTCTTCATGTGCCCAAATTGTAAACATAGAAAGCATTGAATGCTCCCTGTCCTCTCAAATGGTGGGGCCGTGGGGCGAACAGCTGACTTCTTTCTAGCATGGTGCACACGTTCATCTTGTGATCTAACATGTACAGGCACATGCTCCTTAACTTTAACTAACTTTTTATTGTGCAGTAGATCTTGTCTACACTGCTCAGTAATCATGGCAGCATCAGTGAGCGATGGTTCCCTCGCTGCACTCAACCTAATTGCAGTATCAAGGTATGGGAATTTTTCCACAAACATGCGGATCATGCCATGTGGAATACCGATACCGTGGTCCATAGTGACCATCCTGTGCATATCTTCAAACCAACTACATAGCGATAAAGGTTCATCGTGTATAGTTGGTCTGAACTTCATCAGGATTTCTGGAGTAATGTCCCCGTGGCCCGTTGCCAGTGTCATGAGTATGGAAAGGCGTTCTTCCTTATCATGAAACTGTCCATTTCTGGGTTCCGTTCTCCCCATACCTCTGATTGAGGTGTGTAGGCAATCACAACTTGAACAGCTCCCTTCGAAGTTCTGGAGCCACAGAATATTTATTGCAGTGACCTTCAAAGATATCACATGCAGTAAACGCATCTAGACTGGGATCATATTTTGGGATCTCCTTGCAGATCCATAACAGAAATTTTATCCTTTCCATACTGTTACGGTTAGGATAAAATTCCTCTGACCTTACTGAATGATTTGGCGGATTGGAAGTGGTGTGATCCCTTTCCCACTAAACTCCCTATTCCCAACTCTCGTCCTGACCCTGGAAGGGGGCGCTACATGTATGCTCCCTTGGTGTTTGAGTGAAATGTAGTGACCGTTCCACCTGTCCCCTGGACTCTATAGCTCCAGATCTCTGATCCATGGGAGACGTGGACCCTGTTGCCGTGGTCTCCCCATCCTGTGCAGTACCCGATACACAAACCTGTGTCGTGGGCAAAGGCTCCATGCTTTTTGTACCAGGCCGTGACAGATTAGAGATGACCTGTTGTAAATTCGCAATCGTTTGCGACTTTGCAGCCAGATCCTCTCTAAGGGTACCTTTACACGCGGCTACATTTCTAGGGTGGCTACAGGTAACTTACTGGTTGCAGTGAAATCATGGAGACAAGGTTCTATCTTGTTGCTGTGTACAAATGGAATAATCTCTCCATGATTTCACTGCAACCAGTAAGTTACCTGTAGCCACCCTAGAAATGTAGCCGCGTGTAAAGGTACCCTAAGTGTGCTCACTAGTGCATCCATGAATGCAACTCTGCTCTTGAACTGATTTATCTCAGTGTACAGACTGAGAAGCTCTCTGTCCATGTCAGAATATTAGGTTTCTTTCTCTGATATCTTAGATTCTAACACACAGATTTCCCGGCCCCTGTCGGCTGTACACTGGGCCCTTTCTTCTAACTCAGTTTCTAGTGTGTGTATACGTTTAATGCTCTCCATACAACAATGGCAGTGTAGGTTATCCAAAGTGGAAACTTTGTCTGCCTTTCTTGTGCTAGCAAGTGTTTCCACATGCTCCAGCCTGCAAATGCTGTCCTCAAAAGTATACACTAATTTTGCCAGCATTTAGAGGCATTTCTTAGTTTTGTGGAAAACACTTTTAATAATACAAACTCTATCATGTGCGTATACCTGGTCCAGTAAAGTTGACCAGAGCATCTCTGTGGACTTACAGTATATACGGTGGGCAGTATTGGGTTAAATGTGCTATTTCTACACAGGTGTTTGAGGGTGGTATAAGTTCATACCTGTTCAGAGGCCATGTTGCTTGGTGTCGTCTGTTCCTTCGTCCCTCTTGTGCTGCTTGGAAATAGGTCCTTTTTCTCCGGAACGCCTTCTTTCCCGACCAGCTGGACTCCTCAGATGAACCAAACGTTGATGTCTTTGAACAAAGTGACGTGATGATCTCCCTCGCCGATAGATAGTTGTGACTCACCGTGGGCCGGGTTCTCTGGTCTCAGGCGCTGGCTGTGGGTCACGGTTCGGTGCCTGAGGCTGCAGGGCCAGTAGTCAGTATAAGAGTTAAAATAAAATGGTATGATAGGAATAAAGTTTGTTCGTGACGCCACCTGTAGGGTTCCGGTGATGGCATCGGCGCTGCTGACCTCCGGGGGATGGGCGGCAGCAGGATGGATCTGCTCCCTACAGGACGAGCGTGAGTCCCCGGGGTCCGGAGCTGCGATCGAGGAATAAGGCAGCTCGGCTGTTTCTGTGAACAAAGTGATTAGTAACAGTCCCGGAATAAAGCTCAGACACGTTGCTCCTCTGAACGGGTATTTACTGAGTTCTTTCACAGCAGACAGGTATAATGGTTTCCACTGCCAAGTAACGGACCAGGTGGTCCCTGCAATGAATAGTGTCCCTCCAAAACTCCACAGGTGTCCGTCTCTATACTGACTGTCCCTTTTCTCATCGCTGCTCTTGGTATACCAAGCCGGGATACTGAGGATCCTCTGTTGGGGCCCGAGCCGTTGGCCTTCGGCTCACGTTGGGTCCCTGAACCTCTATGGTGGGTACCCCCTGGTACAGCTGCGGTGGTGGTAGGTTGTGTATTGTGCTCCTTTAAAGCTCTCAATCACTCCGGGTTCTGTGGTGCAGCGGTAAAGCGTCTGTACAACCTCGAGCCGAATACTCCGGGTTTGGACTGGGCTCGGGTCGTCTATCTCCCGTTTTCTGTCTCTCTTGGCCCCTTTCACTTCTGGGTCACCAATGCTCGGTGCCCTCCCTGTTAGCTGTTCCTTCTGTCACGACTCGACTTCTCCTTGCTCTTGTCTCTCCAACTTTCTAACTCTGTCCTTCTCTACCCCACTGCTATATACCTAACTCTCCTCCCACCAGGACCGGTTGGCCAGGAAACGGGTATCTAATTGGTCCTCTACTTCTAGGTGTTGCATGTGGTACATGGAGCCTTGGGATTATCCTATTCACCACTGGGACGGAGAATATAGCACCTTCAGTCAGGGGTGCAGTACCCTCCTGTGACGCATTCTTAGTGCGGCGCCACAGTTGTATCGTGTAAAGGAATCAGAAAAATTGTTAAAATCAGAAAAAGGTTCTCTGATGAGGACTTTGTCCAGTGTCTGACTAAAATTGAAAACTGTGTCACTCGTATGGACTATCAGGGCACTGAATGCACAGAATAACGGATCACTTCACCATGCCTCCTGTTATTTGTATCCATGTTCCTCTGGCTTGATCTGACAGACATTGACCTACAAAAGACAATAAATAAAACCTCAAACAGTGGGCCTAGGCTCGCCAATATGTTGTAGTCTCCTGGCTGGCTCGCCAATATGTTGTAGGGCTGGTTCTGTTTATCGGTGTTTATTGTCGGTTATGACCCCAATCACCGATATCCAGAATCTGCCCTTCCTTATCACTTTCTGTTCCCATGCTGATTAACTATATATATCTATATACATAATCGGCAGTTTTGCGCTTCCGGCCACTGTGCCGGTATCGTGCGCAGCGAGCGATGGCGCGCATGCGCCATCGCGAGCCGCCGACACTGGCTGGAAGCGCAAAACCCCTGTCGCCGGACACCACCACCTACCACCACCAATGACCCGCACCATGCTCCCGCTCGCCCGCCCCCAGGGCCGCACTGTCCATTGGACAGTGTCAGCCCTGAGTCCCCAGCGGCAGGAGCCAGGGGGAGCGGCTTTACAAAAGGGGCCGGCGCCATGTCTGCCACACACCCCCTCACCCACAAGGCAATTATGTGAATACAGGCCCCCCCCCCCCCCGTACAGTGTTACCGCTGGCCTGTGATGAGTTTACACGGCCTGTGGTGACGTCACTTTCATGGGCGGGGCCAGACCACATGACAGTGAAGTCATCACAGGTCCTTGAGCTCACACAGATTCACAGAGTAGGAGCACAAACAGCAGCTGCCAGGTACCTGCAGCCCGCCCTCAACCCTGCACTGCGCCCTGCACTGTCCTCATCACTGTACTGCCCCCTGCCCTCAGCCCTGCACTGCCCCCTGCCCTCAACCCTGCACTGCTCCCTGCACTGTCCTCATCCCTGTACTGCCCCCTGCCCTCAGCCCTGCTCCCTGCACTCTCCTCATCCCTGCACTGCCCCCTGCCCTCAGCACTGCACTGCTCCCTGCACTGTCCTCATCCCTGTACTGCCCCCTGACCTCAGCCCTGCACTGTCCTCATCTCTGCACTGCCCCCTGCTGTCAGCCCTGCACTGCGCCCTGCACTGTCCTCATCCCTGCACTGCCCCCTGCCCTCAGCCCTGCACTTCCCCCTGCACTGTCCTCATCCCTGCACTGCCCCCTGCTCTGCCCCCTGCCCTCAGCCCTGTGCTGTCCTCAGCCCTGCACTGCCCCCTGCCCTCAGCCCTGCACTGTCCTCATCCCTGCACTGTCCTCATCCCTGCACTGCCCCCTGCACTGTCCTCAGTCCTGCACTGCCCCCTGCCCTCAGCCCTGTACTGCCCCTGCCCTGAGCCCTGCACTGTCCCCTGCCCTCAACCCTGCACTGCTCCCTGCACTGTCCTCATCCCTGCACTGCCCCCTGCCCTCAGCCCTGCACTGCTCCCTGCACTGTCCTCATCCCTGTACTGCCCCCTGACCTCAGCCCTGCACTGTCCTCATCCCTGCACTGCCCCCTGCTGTTAGCCCTGCACTGCGCCCTGCACTGTCCTCATTCCTGCACTGCCCCCTGCCCTCAGCCCTGCACTTCCCCCTGCACTGTCCTCATCCCTGCACTGCCCCCTGCACTGCCCCTGCCCTCAGCCCTGTGCTGTCCTCAGCCCTGCACTGCCCCCTGCCCTCAGCCCTGCATTGTCCTCATCCCTGCACTGTCCTCATCCCTGCACTGTCCTCATCCCTGCACTGCCTCCTGCACTGTCCTCAGCCCTGCACTGCCCCCTGCCCTCAGCCCTGCACTGTCCTCATCCCTGCACTGCCCCCTGCCCTCAGCCCTGCATTTAGCCCTGCACTGCCCCCTGCACTGTCCTCATCCCTGCACTGCCCCCTGCCCTCAGCCCTGCACTGTCCTCATCCCTGCACTGCCCCCTGCCCTCAGCCCTGCACTGCCCCTGCACTGTCCTCATCCCTGCACTGCCCCCTGCCCTCAGCCCTGCACTGTCCTCATCCTGTTTGGAGTCTGGCAGGCTTGAAACCCGACCAGACCGTTACTTCTCTCTCTCTCTGTGACTCTCCACACCCGGGTTGCTGCACTGAGGGCTCTCTATTGGGTTCCCATATGGATCCAGACTCATGGTCCCTGGCTCTCAATTGATGGTGCTGCGGGCGTCCTGGAAGCTAAACCTCCTTGTTGTGCTGGATTCTCTGCGGGGCCTATTCTCTCTGTCCCTGCAGCTCGGACCCAGTGACCGGAACTTCTGTGGGGCGAATCAGTATGACTCTTCTGCCTCCTTCTGTAGCAAGTTTCTCTCCTCTGTCTTCGACCTCTACTCTGTGGGTCTACCACTGTCTCAGGTGGTTGCTGGTATGGGCCTAGCACGGCTCCATTACCAGCAGCTCACTCAGCTTTTCACAGTTCTGTAGTGACTGCACACTCTGCTGTTTTCCCTCCAGAACCTGTTTTTATACAGGGAACTGGCTTAAGGCAACCAGTTGGGCTCCCCCTACAGGCCTGTGGTGAAAGGTGTTGTGTGTAAGTGGGTTACTCGCTGTGAGAAATCCTTCAGTGTCCCAAGGGAGTGTGTGGTGACCTGGCACAGGGTGCCACAGTATGACAGTGAATATAGATGGTCTAAAGGAAAAGCGGCAACCATATATATCTCTTAAGCACTACCCAGTCATGCGGGATACATCCACTGCTCAGTCCAAGCTGTACTTAAAGTTATAGCACTTTCTGCATTACACTAGGCAGAAGGAGGCTTGTTCAGATCCCAGGCTGCAGACCGTACAGAGACAGAAAGAGTCCTAGGGACACAGATAGTGAGCTATCCATTTGTGTGCCCAAATTAGCGGGAACGCTGAATGACTAGGCAGAAACCAGGGTGCCTGCCAGGACGCTCCACACTCCAACCACAATACCGGTCACCAGACAATAATGAGTTGTGCACACTGATGAATGCGATTAACAACCGCATTCATCCACCACCAGAAAAACTGCAAAAAATCAGTGCAAAAAATCCGCACAGGAATCGCACAAAAAGCACTCTGTTATAACAAAAAGTATTTTTTTTTTTTTTGCTAAAAACTGGAAAAAAATACTTTTTGTTATAACAGAGAGCTTTTCGTGTGATTCCTGTGCGGATTTTTTGCACTGATTTTTTGCAGTTTTTCTGGTGGCGGATGAATGCGGTTGTTAATCGCATTCATCAGTGTGCACTACTCATTATTGTCTGGTGAATGTATTTCTCCTGTTCGCAGGGCAGGACATGAGTAGTTCACACACAAGCAGTTTCACAGGTAAAAGCCCACAGAGTGGAGTCCGGGCTAAAGCCTGAATTGAGGTATGTTCACACACACGCAGGTTTTAAATGCATACATCAGCTAGGGACTGCCTCGGTCAGGGCAACCGTGATGACGTGAGGCAGCTTGCAGTATATTTTTTGCAAAAAACGTACAGACCAGTAGCCCTGTTTTTGATACTTTTTTGATAGCACTTGCTAAAAACAGGAAAAAAATACTTTTTGTTATAACAGAGAGCATTTTGTGTGATTCCTGTGCGGATTTTTTGCACAGATTTTTTGCACAATACCGGTCAGTTGCGAGGTCTTTATGTTCTGTGATTGAACCCCGGCGCAGCGAAGAGAAGTCTGCCGTACTAGAGCTAAGGGACCAGGCAGGTCGCACATAAAAGCCCGTGGCTGTTGGATTGTAGCTTTGTGTGTGAAAGTGAGAGACCAATAGGCCCATGGAAAGGAACACAAAAGGTGGTGATCTGGACAAGCCATCCCGGCTGCTAAGAGACTACCGGAGCTGCCACTGCACTGTCTTGTAAATTGAACATCTGCTGAGAAAGTGAAGTAAACCGGGTTGAAGCTCAGCACTGTGTGAGACTGTCATTAATGTGCCTGAAGAGAGGTAGACTGATTAGCCGGGCTGGCAGCAGCAGCCTGCCCGAGAGTGACTCTAAACCCTGCCAGCAGCACAGCCGTCCCCCTAACCATCTCCATAGACTTTACGGTTGCCATGGGGACTCGCTCTTCCTATGGTGAGCTAAACCAACATAGCTGCTACTCCCATCATCCCCAGAGGTAATGACTGATAGCAGCGGCTATACTGGCCATGTCATGATAAAACTCTTTTATTTTTATATTTTTCTTTTATCCCTTTTTCAATGTTTCCCCTTTTTAACTGATCACCCAACGAGGGGATCACGGACTGGGTCACACCACCGTGACATCCCGCAGCCCAGGCGATGATGAGAGGGCCCGCTCCAAGTACCCCACCCTGCCAGGGGTGAGTCAGCTTCCTGGCATCATATACAGGATCTACAGACTCCGGGTCTTGTGTGCCTTACAGACTGTATTTTTTGGGCCTGAGCAATGGCGGCCCTAAAATACTGAAAACATGTGCTGGCAAAGAGGCGTGCCACAGACCCCCACTGTGGGCCAGGCTAGCAAAAGGCGCAAAAAATGGCCTATGCCCCTTCCACCCTCCAAGAGTCTGGAGTGCAGACCCATAGCCTTTATTATCCAAAAGTGTGGCTGCCGACGACAAGAAACGGACACACCCACAAAAGGAGGGAGAAGACAAAGACTTGGACATGAGCAGCAAAGAAAGTGGCGGGAGGTTAGGGATCCCAGAGTCATCAAAGATGGCAGCGTGCGGGGTGGAAGGAGCGGACTCCCCCGGTTCCCCGGAGGCCAACCAGTCTGTCGGAGGAAGTCACCGAGCTAAGTCGGCAGCTAGAACGAGCCCACCTTGCAACCATAGAGCAATGGCGGCAGTCGCTTGTGGAAAAGGTGACCGTGCGGTGGGTGGTATCACGCCCTTCTTTCCCGATCCAGGAGATTGAGGAGGACAAGATGGAGTCCGGTCCCGGGACTGGTATGACAGCTGCGCTACTGCTGGAAGAAAGTCCCCTAATCCCAATAGACTTTCCTCACTCCCCGGCCCCCGGCCACATACACCAACCAGGCCTGGGAAGACACTCCTTTTCCTGAGCTGTGCCTAGCCAATACCCTAACCCCAGAACCACCATGCCAGGAGGCGCACGAAGAGCGGATGGTTTGCTATTAAGAGAATCCCGGTGGGGCTCTGATGGGATTCCCAGGGGAGGTAGTGTCGGGTCTAAACCAAGTGGAGGTAGTCCCCTGGGAAGAGCATACATGGAAGTGTATTGCCCGGTGGGAGGTGGAAAATGAGGAGCGAAGGGCCCAAAAGAGAGCAGTGATGGAGTGACACATCCAGGCCAAGGCTAAAGCCCGTAAGGTCCAATCCACCCACCAGGCCCGACGCCAGGAAGCAGTAGTGACCGCCTTCCGCATCGGGGGAGGTTGGGGCTTTATTAAAGAGCCCAGAGCAAGCCGAGACATCTTTGCTTCCCGGGCGGACCACCCAGGTAGGGATCTGCGCTCTGGGGATCAAGTGACTTATGTGCATCAGGAGGGAGAACCAGTGGCGTACCTTGACCCTGGCGGGTCCCGCTGCAACTTTTAGACTGGGGCCCCACTTAGTACTTGGTGAGGAGCGTGGGGGTGGGTGCTAGCAGAGACAAATAAGAACCGGGGGGTGCTGTCAGCAACAGATGAGGAGCGAGTGGGGGGAAGGGGGGGGGGCTGCCAGCAACAGATGAGGAACAGGGGGGGTTGTTGTTGCGCTCGCTGCTGTTACCTGCGTGCAGGCAGCAGATTTCAGGCCAGGGAGCCAGGGCATCAGGTGAGAGGAGGGGCAGGAAGCTTCCCCCTCTTCCCCTCCTCTCCTCTAAAAGACGATCGCAGTTGCGGGGGGGCGGCTGGAGGCTCGAGCCCCCCTGCAGGGAGGCGCGGGCCCCCCTACAGGTGCGAGCCTGGTCTCAGCCGTGACTGCTGTGACCGAGATTGTTACGCCACTGGAGAGAATTATGCCCTCCATGTTTGCCAGGTACAGCCTGAAGAAGTCCCTGTTGCAATCCCCAGACCCGCTCCACCAACCATACGGGACCGTGGAACCCAGACCCCTGTGCTAGAGTACTCAAGGCCGGCCCCGCCTGTGACCAGGGCAGGACGAGATGTGCTGCCTTGGCAGCAAGAGCACTAAAAAGCCAGGACTGGCATTAGACTCTAATATTTTTTGAACACTTGCTTTCCCTTGTTTCCCCTAGTTTTTCCTATTAGAGTGCCCCTCTGTTTATAGTGAACATTTGATCATGAACTGTGCCTGATCAGGACTAAAAAAAGTAAATAGTTAGCTCACTATGGTGTGCTTCCTGTTGGTTTTATGCTGAGTTTTTTATTATGTGAATATTAAAATGTGTTGCACTTGAATAAACATTGCACTTACAAACGCAACGAACAAAGACCCACTGGCGTGGCCGAAGCACCGGTATCTTTAGCCCCTGTTGCCATGCCCAGGGCATGTTCTTGGGTTTTTCTTGTGGTGGGTACCCGAAGACTAAGAGACTAAGGTGCAAAGACAATCGCCGAACTGACTTTGCACTTTTTCTAAGTTTTTCTATACCCATACCCTTTTATATAAATAAGTATGTTTTTGTTATGTTACGTTTAAGCCACGAACCCTCCCGTACATTTATTATTATTATATGGTTAAAACAAAAAAAAATTGGAGTTTCTGTGTTCCATCTAACCTGGTTCCAGCAAGAGGACGTGCTAACCTTTGCTCAGGGGGAGTGTGGCACCCCTGCGGACCGGTTGTCACTAGAAGGGATCGGTAAGTCCAGTCACTCAAACACACACTCAACACACTCCGATCCCAAGACTAGGGACTCTATACCCAGCAATGGGATGGCGAGAGGAGACAAGTGGAGGGTGGAGAAGTTAGGACAGGACACGGTCTGGGGAGGAAACCAAACCAGAAAACACCACAGAAAAGAGAGACAGTTAGTCAAGTCTAGTCGAGGAGTCAAGTTCAGTCAGAAGGAAAGGAGAGCACACCATCACACATGGGACTGAAAGGACACGGACCTGGTGGCCTGTACCACCATGAGACTTGTCCGGGTCCCAGGCTGCAGACCGTACAGAGACAGAAAGAGTCCTAGGGATACAGATAGTGAGCAATCCATTTGTGTTCCCAAATTAGCGGGAACGCTGAAGGACTGGGCAGAAACCAGGGTGCCAGCTTTGAGGTGGCCAGGACGCTCCGCGCTCCAACAACAATGCCGGTCAGTTGCGGGATCTTTATGTCCCGTGACTTAACCCTGGTGCAATGAAGAGAAGGCCGCCGTACTAGGGTTAGGGTGCCAGGCAGGTGGCCCACAAAAGCCTGTGGCCGCTGGATTGTAGCTTTGCGTGCGGAAGTGAGAGACAGAGAGGCCCATGGAAAGGAACACAAAAGGGGGTAATCTGGATGAGCCATCACGGCTGCTAAGAAACTACCGGAGCCACCACTGCACTGCCTTGTAAACTGAACATCTGCTGAGAAAGTGAAGTAAACCTGGTTGCAGCTCAGCTCAGCACTGTGAGACTGTCATTTCTGCGCCTGAAGAGAGGTAGACTGATTAGCCGAACTGGCAGCAGCAGCCTGCCTGAGAGTCACTCTGAACCCTGCCAGCAGCACAGCCCCACTGGCCTACCATCCACCTAACCATCTCCATAGACATTACGGTTGCCCCGGGGATGCACTCTTCCCGTGGACAGCTAAACTAACAAAACAGGTACTCCCATCATCTCCAGAGGTCCAGAGTGCAGCAACGACTATACAGGCCACATCCCATGGGTGGCATCATGACAAAACGCTTTTATTTTTATTTTTAGATTGTTATTTTTTCCCTTTTTAAATTTTCCCCCTCTTTTTTTTTTTTAAACCAGATAAGTTTTTATTTAAAATTCAAAACATACAAAATATGCCATCGTCATTGACAAGTTTTACAATTGTATAATTCCCAACCCCCCCTCCTCCCAAACTCTTAGAATCAAGAGATCAGATTGAGTTCAACCATGGCCACCATAAAGTTCCGAAAACCTTTTCTTGCTTATGTTTATGGTAAATTCTCCTTTTAATGGTATGTGCTACCCGAGACAGAAATTAATTTCTCGATGGGCCTTCCGCATCTATCCAATGCTGAGCAATTAATTTGCGTGCCACGTACAGTAATCTGGCAATTGCTAGTTTCCAAGTATTACTATTTCTTCCACGTACCGCAGAACGCATATCTGTGGATCTTTGACAATTTCACATTTATACAGACTGCCTCACAGAAGAAACCATCCCATATGTGGGTGTTGATGGAGTAATCAAGTATACCTCTATGACCCACCCATTTTGTGTCAGCCTGCAACCTACACAGAGCATGTTATCTCGATTGGTGGTGTCCAACACCTGTCCAGTGAACCTACTGGGAACTGACTTACTGATGAAGTTATACGCCAACATCTCCTTTCGGGAAAATGGTACTGTCACACTTACTACTGCTCTGGACCAGGAAGAAGTTTCACAGGTTTTCGGCCTCTTTCACTTTGCTGAGACGATACAACCTACGGCTGCAGCCTGGCTTTCATAGAAACCAGACATCCTGTGGGCCCAAGAAAGGCTCCCAGTCCAGCCAGTGGAAGTCAAGCTTAAACCAGGAGCCCGCTTACCTCGTAAGACCCAGTACCCTCTCTCCATTGCCCAATCGGATGCTATCACACAACTGATGCCTTATGTCAAGAATAGAGCAGTCATCTCGACCAAGTCACCATGCAACACCCCACTGTTTTCAGTTAAGAAGAAAACACCAAAGGACAACCTCCTGGTTTACGGTGGTGGATTTGGCAAATGCCTTCTTCAGTGTCCCTTTGCACCCCGACTGACAGTATCTCTTTGCGTTCACTCATGAACATCAGCAGTACACGTGGACGGTAATGCCTCAGGGGGCCCAGAATAGCCCTTCCATGTTCAGTCAAGCAATGTCCACTATCCTGGAGCCCTGGAAGATGACTCACCCAGCTGTTACGCTCCTTCAGTATGTTGATGATCTTCTCCTGTGTTGTGACTCCCTCCAGGAAGCACAAGAAGAATCCATCTCCCTCCTACAGTTCCTGGCCTAAAACAGGTGTAAGGCATCCAGAGAAAAGCTACAATTTTGCTTGAACAAAGTTGTGTTCTTGGGACACTGTATATCACACCAAGCCAAACACCTTACTGGATGCATCAGTCAACATGCAGCCTCTCTATGACTGCCTCAAAGACACTCCTTTCTGTCTGACAGCTGAACCATTGATGGATTCTACACACTGAAGGATGCCATCGTATGCTCTCCTGTCCTTGGACTCCCTGACTACAAAAAAACCCTTCTGCCTGTTTGTGATGTAGAAGAAAGGACATGCCACTGGAGTCCTAACGCAGTTCCATGGGGAAAGACAATGCCCACTGGGATACTACTCTGCCAGATTGGGCCCAGTTGCCCGTGGAGCACCTACGTGCATGAGAGCTGTCTTTGCAACCCACCTACTGCTGATGTTATTCCGGGCCACTGCCTGAAGGTGAAGGCTCCACATGATATCACTGGCATTCTGGCCCAGACCCAACCTAAACATCTCTCTGCTGCACGTCACCTACGGCTACAATGTTCCCTTCTACTCCCAGACAATGTGACAATCTCCAGGTGTGATGTCTTGAACCCTGCAACTCTCCTCCCTCTTCCAAGGGGGGAATGTGACGTCTCTGACACTTCGGTGGAAGAGGAAGCCGACTTTGAAATGGCTCAGCATGACTGTCTTGCGCTTATGAGACAAGAAACCTCCGGACACAGTCACGGATACGCCGCTGGAAGACCCAGATTTGACTCTCTTTGTGGATGGATCAAGATATGCGGACCAAGAAGGACACGGGTATGGCAGTGGTCACAGAAGATACTGTGTTGATGGCCAAAGCACTACCCGTGTCCATGTCTGCACAGGAAGCAGAATTGGCTGCATTGACCGAAGGTTGCAAGATGGCAGCCCAGAAGAAAGCGAACATTTATACCGATTCCCGCTATGGATTTGTCATCTGCCATGACTACGGGCCTATCTGGAGGGCGAGAGACTTCATTACAGCCAATGGAACTCAAATATGCCACCATAGAGTGGTGAAGAAATTGCTAGAGTCCTTGCTGATGCCAGAAAGAGTTGCGGTACTTAAGGTAAAGGCACACACTGGAGGGACCTCAAGAGAAGCCGTGGGGAATGACTTGGCTGACAGGGCAGCTAAGGAAGCAGCAGTGAAGCCACTCATCACAAAACCCTCCAACTTGTATCTCTTGACAGACTGAGGACAAGAAGAAGACCGATGAACAATCCTGGGAGAACATGGTCCTGACCCTGCAGAAGCAAGCATCCAATGAAGAGAAGGAAAAATGGATCCAAGATGGAGCTGTGCAAGATGAGAAGCATCTGATACTACTGAAAGGAAAACCATGCCTCCCACGAGCCCTCTACCCAATGATTGCCAGATGGGCCCATGGCCCCACCCATCAATCAAAAATGAAGATGCACAATCTTGTGAGGACAGTACTACCACGAACCTGGCTTTTGAACAATGGCAGCAAATTACACCAGAGGATGCCTAGTCTGTGCCCGATGTAACCCAGGAAAAACAGAGAAAACTCCACAGAAGTGTACACCTAGACCTTTGTACCCCTTCCAATGCATATATGCATACAGATTGACCACATTCAGATGCCGCCCTTAGGAGGATTTGAATATGCACTGGTAGTCGTGGACATATTCTCTGGTTGGCCAGAAGCTTTCCCTGTGAAGAACCAATCTGCTAAAACCACTGCAAAGAAACTCCTCTCAGAGATAGTGTGCAGAAACCACATGGTCCCAGAAACCATAGAGAGTGACCAAGGGCCAGCATTCACAGCCAATCTGACCAAAGAGATATGGCAGGCCCTGGAGACAGAGTTAGCCCTTCATATTCCGTATCATTCTGAAAGTTCTGGAAGGGTTATTAAACGGGGTATTAAAGGCAAAAATGCTGAAAGCAGTGCAGGAAATGGGGAAGCCGTGGCATGAAAGTCTTCCCCTAGCATTGTTCAGTGTCAGACACACCCCAGCTAGTGCAACTAAGCTAAGTCCCTATGAGATTCTGTTTGGAAGTGCCCCCAGACTAGATTTGTATTTCCCCAACAGTTGACCCTACAGTATGACAGTTTGACTAAGTTTGTTATTGAATTAACAAATCATTTGACTAAAATACATTCTCAAATTTTTTCCTCTCTTCCAGATCCTCAAAACTTGCAGGGAACGCATCAGATCCAGCCAGGAGATTGGGTGCTTGTCAAAAGATTCAGCAGACGTGCTCTTGAGCCCAGATATGATGGCCCCTTCAAGTCCTGCTGGTCACCTCCACGGCTGTGAAGGTTGAAGGAAGGCCTAATGGATCCACGCATCCCACTGCAAGAAGGCACCAGATCCAGAAGCCAAAAATGATTGTTTTGCTCCTTAATCCTGATATATATACTCAGTATAAAGCAGGGGAAGCAGGTCACAAGAGAATATGGGAGATTATACGGGAGGTCATGTTAGCACCACAGCTACAAGGGTCACATATCCATTTGACTTCTACAACATAGTAAACAGATGCGATGCACACGACACGAGATCTATAACAGTTATGGGCAATATGGGGGATATAGACCAGTCCAGGTAGAAGAACGCAAAGATAAATGGGGTAGAAGCCTGCCAGACCATATGATCCTGACAAGGGTAGATGGGAGCATAGCCAAAGCCCTAAAAGGACTCACAGACCTGTCAGAAGAATTAGCCCATAATTCTGGTGTTAAGGATCCATGGGACACTTGGTTTGGGTGGTGGGATGGATGGCAGAGAGCACTTATCAAACTAGGTATAATAATCCTTTGTGTTCTATTCGTAGTGGCTCTAATTTCATGCTGTGTAATACCTTGCATCAAGAAGATGATGTCTCACGTCATGAAGGAGACAGTGACAACAATGTATGCAGATCTCAAAGGCCCTGATGATCAAGGAGAAATATACGCCTAAGAATGATACCATTGCCATTGCCGCAAGATCCCTTGGAGAAATACGAGAACTTGAGACCCCTAGAGTAGGGATTGCTTAGGGTGCGGGTAACAACTACAAAGGGGTTCCGATGTTACGGTTTGTCTCAAAGTTGGTGAAGTCTCCTTCCCTTCTCCTCTCCCCTTTCCCCCTCCACCGCCCTAGGGAAATGTAAGAATTAGGGTAAGATTTTGAATGTCTCCAAAGGGTGGAATATCATGGCAATGAATAGTTAATAAATTATTGCAGACACCCAGAAATCTTCCAGCGTGCAGGCTAGTGGCCTGTTTGTAGAAAAAAGGCCTTGCTTCTTTCCTCTAGTTAATTCTTGTGTCTACTTCTTCTCCTTCTTCCTCCCCACCTCCGGAATTCCTCTGTGTCAGATTCTACATAATGTTTTGATGTTCCCGTACCGAATGTACTAATCAAGGCTAAACTGAATTGCTAACTAACACACGAAATATGATTAAATGTTCTCTTCAGAATAAAACTGCAGATTCAGCATAATGTGATGCTAACACCCCCTAGAAACACCCCTAAATAATGCCCCTTTAATGAAAAGTATTAAAAACTGCTAACCCCTCCTAGAATAAAGCTTTTGTTATTAAGCTCTACTTTGACTTGTTGTTAGCGTGGTTCTTACTGGTGGTGTGCATACACTTAGACAAAGCATCAATTTGGCGGCAGACACTTAAGAGGACAGCCCACCTGAAAGGTGTGAGGGCCTCCCATTACAAGACAAGGGGTAAATTTAAAGCTGAAACAAAATAAAAAAAATAAAATAGAATATAAATTGAAAATATAAGGTAAAATGGCATAAATATGAGGGTCATAATAATAAAAGAATATAAGCTGCAAGTCTGTCAAATAGATCAAGTAAAGACACATATCTAATGTTGTAAAAGTCAGAGTAATTACCCTAAAATATAATAAAAATGTTACAGACAAAAGGGGGATTTGGGTCAACTATAAAGGATTAAATAATTGAATAAAGATAAGGGTCAAATAGCTTCAAGATACCTGTGAAGAAATGTGCTTCAGGGAGCTGGGATGAAAGGGTGAGATGGAGTAGGAGTGGTGCTATTACATAGTGTGGTGGATAAAGAAATCTAGAATCAATATCCTGTGTGTGTGGAAAGCACTCATAACATAAGAGCACAGGAATCCGGTCTGTGGAACATAAAAGAATGTAGTAGAGAGGAGTAAGAGTGGCCAGAATGCATAGCAGGGCTACTGTGCATGTCAGGGGAAGGATAGAGAGACAGAAGCATAAAAAAGGGCAAAAGCCCAGGCACAGGGGCAATATTGGTACACCCAGTACAGAGGAGGAGTATGAAGGCGCAGGCACCATCTTAGGACATCGGTATCATAGAAAGGCAATGCACATAGCGCACAGTGGCAGAGAGCAAGCACGGCGGCCATATTAGTACACAGGCTTAGTGTGGGTGTAAGAAGCAGTGTAAGCAAATATCAATGCTACCCTTCTCCTTGAAAAGTTCCTGAAGAAGGGATGGTATAAGGAGAGGTGTACTGTAATGCTGGTGCCCATGGTGCCAGTCTCCATGGGCAGGGAAACCAGTATACATGTTGCACTCATCCTGCCAGCAGTTCCATGATGTCTGACCATCTCTTGGCACTTCATCCACACCATACTAATCCTACTTGCGATCCTGCGCTATCCACTTGTTTTCCAACTGTATCTTCTGGCTTCTGGGGCCTGCGTCCTCTGTGCAGGTCTCCTGGGAGCACGCTTAGGCAGCACGCACCGCGCAGTAACAATATTTCCAGTACGCCCTTACCCTGTAACTGCTTCCCTGTCTATGGCTGGTAAGTGCTGTGTACTTAAGGCACCTTTCCCCAATTGGGAGGTTCCTGAGCAATGTGGTTTTTCCCTAGAGATGTTGCTAGTTCTCATTTTCCTATCCTTATACTCTGTACAATGCACCCAGGGATGGGAGACGACATTCTTCCAGAAGAGGGGGTTTGAGTTCCTAGCCACAGATGGGACTGGTGACGTGCTACATAAACTGGTCCACACTGCTGCATTGCCATCAGTCTTCACGACTACACAACCTCTATGTTGGGGAGGTGTTCATCTTCATGAATAGCAAGGGCAGCAAGAGGTTATTCAGGAAACCTGTAAATCAGGAATTCCAAGACTAGCAGCAGGAGGCTGACATGAAGAGGATGGAGCATCAGCTGCTGGCCAGGCCTGGTCTTGTTAGCTAGCCAGCTGCAGAGAAACCCACAGGGGCCAGATATCCTGAAGGGTCTATCGGGGTTGTCCGAGTTCCTCTCATATAACCTGGAGGGGATGGCCATCCCCTAATTACGCCATCCTTTTCTCCAGCGGTGGCCATTGATGGGTTGTGCTGTGACTCCCCCGAGACTGTTCAGCAGCTAAGTACATTGTGGAATGGAGACCTTCATCCCCGACAACGTTCAAAAAGCTGCTACAGTCCTTTCAGGCTGCTTTCACATTAGCGTTTTTTGAAATTCGCGGCAGATCTGGCACATTTACCGCATCTGCCGCATAATAGCACACTTGTGGCAAGAATGCAGCAAGCCCCATTCATCCATATGGGACTTGCAGTCATGTGCGGCAAATACCGTTTTCACTATTTTTTCCCCGATTTGCAGCAAATGCGGCATTTGTGGCAGGTCTCAAACTGCAACATGCAGTGGTTTTTGGTTGCCACAAACTAATCGCATTTTTGCTGGATCTGTACAATGCGGCATCCATACAATGGAAGTCTATGATTGCCGCATTTATGTTCATGCCCCATTTGCTGCAAGTGGATTGGCTGGTTGCGGCACACTTACTAACCATGCCCAGAATGCTGGAACCCCCCAGAGATAAAAGCAAGGAGTAGGGGAGTAGGGGGTGTAATGATATTCTGCAACCGTTCTTGCTGTTGGACTGGACCCCAAAAAAACTTTTATGGATCTGCCTGTGCCCATTGTTTTCTGCTGCTGCGTAATCCCTGCATCTCTATGAGTATATTCATAGTTCTAGCAATGTTTTTTGTACATGTTTTTTTTTTGGTTGTTGTTTGCTTGTCTTTTTTTATGTCTTTTTTTTCATTGTTGTAGACAATGTTGGCATCTCCTTCACATCCCAGTGTATTTCAGCAGTTTTTTTTCAGGGCTGGTGGCTCTAAACGGGAGGCAGTTTTGTCCAGCCAGCCTTAGGTGAGGAGCAGGGAAAAATTGGGGGTTGTTGTGCTATCGGAGATTTTGTGGAGCGGGGTAGATGGGGTGCTATCAGACTATCGGAGATCACTCACTTTGTCAGCCGCCGCATCTCCTGCTGCCGCAAAGCTCCGCTGGCCCATTTCTGTGGGGGGTGGCCCTGGCTGAGGGCTATAAAACCAACACAGGGTCCACCTGGAACAGTCCGCCCCTGATTGTGACAGAGAACTTGCATTTTTTTTACTTTTTGCACTACATTTTAGGAATCTATTAAAATTTCTTGTTGGTTTATATTGTGCTTATGATGCCTAGTCCTCATTTACATGACAAGTTTTTCGGCAGTTTTGCCATGTTTTTTTTTTTAAGCTATTGAAAAATCTTGTAGTCTGACTGAGAACTTGCGTTTTTTGGTGTCATTTACACTGTGGATGGTCCTTCTCAACTGTCCATGCAACGGTTGGTACTGAATTTTTTAAATTTCAAAGTGTTTGGTGATGTATTTTTATTGCTGGTTTGCAGTATTCTTAGGCAGGTTTCACACTGCAGTTTTTTCCCTGATCAGGTTCGATCAGGTTTGTGTGCCAAAACCATGAGAGGAACTTGCAGAGAAAAACTATAATTGAAAGATTGAGGCTCATGACACACTGGCGTGTGACTTGCGTGAGTGTAATGCGTGAAAAACTCGCATTGCATTCAGACCTGTATCTTTAAATGATACAGGTCACATCAATGCGATTTTTACGCATTATACTCGCTTTGCGATTGCACGCGATTCCCTCGCGCAGGAGGCCATTAAAAGTATATGGGTGCGAGTCAAACTCGCACCCATACACCACATGGTGCGATAGTCGCACTCGTGTTTATATTTCTCACTTGCCAGTACAGTAACTAATCATCTTGTACCACTGTGACAGCAGCCGTACAATATGTTTAGCTAACATAGTGATGATTTTTGTGAAATACTGATTTCCAGGGTTATTGTAGCTATTAACGCCATCAGCATCATCTGCACGGCATGTTTGCACAGAGAGTGCTGCTGTGGCTCAAATCCCGGTGATGAAGGGGTTAATAAGATGCTGGTGTGGTGACACCATGTATGTAGAGAGTATTCTCACTCCCTGGACACATGGTGTCATCACATGTGTGTGCAGGGGGTTAAATCATCAGCAATTAGTGTTTAAGTAATTGTCAGCTTTTATTTCTCACTGTAAAAGCTGGTGCTATGTTACTGGATATAGGGAGCTGCCTTCCCTGTGTGGTGCTGAAGCCCTGTCTCGACTTCAGCACCTGGAGTGTTCAGCACCACACAGCGGGGACAGCTCCCCATATCCAGTAACAAACTCTGATCCAGTTTTTTTTTTTTTAATTGTTGAAAAATCCTGTAGTGTGACTGAGCATTTGTTTTCTTTTTTGTTTCATGCAAACTGTGGGTGGGACCTGTGGTCTTTCCCAACTCTCCATGCAATTTTTGGTACTGCGTTTTTTGAATTTTAAACATGTGCATTTTTTAAATTTCAAAGTGTCTGATGTATTTTGTCTTGCTGGTTTGCAGTGTGCTGACAATGTGTCATCCTCATTTACATGACAAGGTGTTTCTGCAGTTTTGCCTTTATATTTTTTAAAACTCTGTGTGTTACTGAGAAATTGAGTTTTTTAGCTTCATGTACACTGTGGGTGGGAGTCATGTCTCCCACAGTGTCCTTGTTCATTTTAGGGTTGCATGTTTGGAAATTTGTTACTGGAATTTTTGATTGACTCCTAAAGTACTTTGTCTTTGAACTCACAGTTGACCTACCTGGTAGAAAACTACCTAGCTGAAGTCCTTGGCTACCTACCTGATGTGAGCATCTTGACACTGTTCTTAAACAATCTGTGTTTTACCTGTGACTCCTAATAGAGGCATTGTTCACACACAATTTGCGTTTTTTTAGCACTCCTAAAAGCACATGCGTTTTTTTAGGAGTGCTAAAAAATGTCTCTTGTGTGTCTGAAAGGAAATACAACCTTTTTGGACTTTGTCATTTTTTCCTCAAAAACGCAGGCAAAAACGCAAGCGTTAACGCAGGGTGCATAAATGTGCCATTTAAAAAACACATGCGTTTCCCATAGGGCCCCATGTTACAGAAATGCATGCGTTTTTTAAACATGAGGCCCTATAGGTAACGCATGCGTTAACACAGGTGCCTATATGTGCCCTGCGTTAACGCATGCGTTTCCCATAGGGGCCCATGTTAAAAAAAACGCATGCGTTTTTGGGAAACCACCCCTGCGTTTTTTTCCAGCACCCAAAAACGCTGCATGCAGCGTTTTTGTACTGGAGGAAAAAAAACGCAAATGGAGCTGAAAAACACATGTACACTCAAATGTACCCTGCGTTAACGCACCTGCGTTTTTTTTAACACACCAAAAAACGCAGAGATGGTCAAAAAAATGCATGTGTGTGAACATGGCCATACTTTGTCTTTGAACTCACAATTGACCTACCTGGCAGAAAACTACCTGGCTGAACACTACCTGGCTGATTCATCTGTCTGACCCACCTGGCTGTTCGGCTCTCTTGATGCTGCTCCTCCTGTTGCTGCTGCTGAATTGCCTGCTGCTGCTGCTATGGAGTGTGAGATTCTTGACACTGTCTAGAATGTGAATCCCTGTTGCCTAGTTCACACTACTATTTGTCATCATTATTTGATCAATAATTGTAGTCCACACACCAGTACTGTGTTATGGTTTTGTACTAAAAATACTAATGAAACATTGATGAGAGATACTGACATGTGAGTGACGCCACAAATATTTTTTTAATGTAGTTTCTCTTTCCTCCTTGTCCTGCAAAACTTTACTTTCCCTGCTGACCCACCTAACTGTTTGCAATCCACCATGTTTGTGACAACACTTCTAGCAGTGATAGCCCAGATTCTCCAGACAGGGTGGTTTGTGTCTCATTCATCAGACATGTATATAATCAAATATTGGTGTATTGTATGTGTGTCACCCCGGCAGTTCGGTCACCACAGTGGTAGTGGTACTGGACCTCCCCCACAGGTGTAGTGGCATGTCCGCAGGTAAAGGGTTAAACCTTACTAAGACACACCAACACACACCAAACACCAATCCAAACTCCATGTCAGAGAAATACAGGGCGGAAGAAGCTTGCCAAAAGAGTAGACCCCATCTCCTGGCTGCAAGGAGGAGTAGGTTTAGGGGGTGGGAAAAAGGAAGCTAGTGAGGAGAGAGAAGCAAGATGTTGTGCCGGCCCCAATTTGGTTTGGATCTTAAGACCCAGTTACACACACAGATAATTGTGCAGAGATTCTTCACAGATCTCTGGTTGCAGTGAAATCATGGACACATTGTTCTATTTGTACACAGCCACAAAATGTAACAATGCTAGGCCATTGATCAGAAGTGCGTACAGTCACCTGCTTTGGGATTAGTAGCATGAGGACACAGAGAAGAAAAAGGAATAAAATGTCAGGATGGGCAGCACGGAAAGGTATATACCTGGTGTCTCAGTGAGGTAAACCTGGACTATCTGCGAGCTGGCAAAGCTGCAATCCTGTAGACACAGCACCCTGGCTGGGTTGTAATCAGACTTGAACTGCAAGAAAAATCACTAGTAAGAACTGCAACACTTGTGCCTGGCTACTCCTTCCCGCACCCTGTACTAACCACTACAACTCCCATTATCATGACATTTCACCAATTCGACACCCCTGGGGCCCGCTCTATTTGTGGGGAGTGTTCCATCAAGCTTCCTCGTTCTATAAAATGACGAGATAAACCCGACACAGATCCTCACGCACTAGACTGAGTGAACAATTAAACAAGAAAGGTGAACATAGTTAAATTTAGTAGCTTCATTTGGAAATTTTAACTTCCAAAATGTGCCCACTTTTTTCTGCTGCCCTATCTCTTGTGTATGTTTTTTACTAAACTACACTGGTTTGAGTGAACAATAAAACACAAAAAGTGAATATAGGTAAATCTAGTAGTTTCATTTGGAGACTTTAATTTCCAAAATTTGGCCACTTTTTTTTGCTACCCTATCCTTTGTGTATCTATTATATAATTGCCGTAGCGACTTCCGTCGCGTCCGACGCTACTTCCGTGGCTTTGTTCGCGTGGCTCGGCACTTTCTCCAGGACTCCAGCCCATTCTATCTCTATGGCAAGTGAGGCGCTATTCTGATTGGTCGCTGTGTGCACTCGCCGACCAATCAGAAAAGCGCCTCATTTCAAGCGGTAAATTTGAAAGTCAAAGTGCTCCATTATATGTGTATGGCAAGTGAGGCGCTATTCTGATTGGTCGGCGTCAGCACACAGCGACCAATCAGAAGAGCGCCGCACTTCCCATAGAAATACATAGCGGTGTGTCGGCGAATTTATGGCCGGGCCCCTGGTTCTATTTTCGGCCACGGGGCTCGGCTCTGGTCGGTCGTTCCACGGGTCCGGAGAGTCGCAATGGGCGCTTGGCAGAGATTGCTGGCGCATCAGCAACGACTCGCAATGAGTGCGAGCCATTGCTAACGAGCGAGCAATGGCCGCGAAGCGAGTCTCTAGCCCTGTGGAACGACCAATCAGAGCCGAGACCCGTGGCCGAAATTAGAACCAGGGGCCCGGCCATAAATTCGCCAAAACACCCTTATGTATCTTTATGCGAAGTGAGGCCCTCTTCTGATTGGTCGCCGCCAGCACACAGCGACCAATCACATTAGCGCCTCATTCCTCCATGTATTCCTATGGAAAGGCGCCGTCCAATCACAAGCACGGCGCCATTTTTGAAAATATACAGCGACCAATCACATTCATGGCGCCATCTTTCTTAGGTTGCCGCCAACCATTGAGATAAGGCCGCTATTTATAGCGCGAATTTTGAATCTTTTTAAACACATCTTTCCATCTCTGCGTATTCTGTTTGAGGGAGGATGAGAAGTTACCGCGCGACCAGCTGTTGGACTATATTTCTGCAAAGTAAAAGAAAACAGGTTGCGCCACACTGCTTTAACACTGTAAGTGAGGTAGATCGAAATCTCCCAGTGCTCACCTGGTTTAGTTGTGCCGAGCCGCACAATTAGCTGGCAAGCGAGGAACAGGCCGGCGCGGCCTCCAGGCCGGATGGAACTGGCGAGCGGGGGTCGTGCTGCGATCCTTGATCGTGCGAGCCGATGACTGATTTAGTAGTGTCGAGCCGCACGGCTAGCTGGCGAGCGAGGAACAGGCTGGCGCGGCCTCCAGGCCGGAAGGATCCGACGAATGGGTGCCGTGCTGCGATCCTCGATCGTGCGAGCCGATGATTGGCGAGCCACAGGTAGGGGAGTGATGGATTAGTGCGGGCGAGGTCCTGGAACCGAGCTGCTCAAACTCGCGCTTCCCGGAGGGAAGGTGTGGGCCGTGCACAAGAAAATAAAGAAGGTGTCAGACACCTTCTTTATTTTCTTATATTTCTGCCAAGATATCCATCCTTCATGAGGGCCCTTTGAGGGAGGACGAGAAGCTACCGCCGGACCATCTGTTGGACTATATTTCAGCCAAGATATCCATCCTTCGTGAGGGCCGTCGGGAAGCAAGCGCCGGATCGGCTTCTGCGATTTATCAGCTAAGATATCCTTTTTGCAATATACCTTTTCACATCAGAGTCTATATTCCTGATGCTACCTTTTATTTTCACCTCTTTTTCTATCTTTTATTTTCACCACTTTTACTATCTTGCGCCAATCGGCGCTGCATGGATCCTGCGCCACAGTTCGGACACTTCGCCGCTGCAAGCGCCGACTTCTGTGCTACAAGCGCAAATTTCGGCGCTTCTAGCGGCCTCCGCGGTGCATCAGACCGCTGTGGCCGAACACTTATTCAGGCGCCGCCCATACAACTTGCCGGTCTTTCCGCTGACTGCCGACCAATCGCATTCTTAGCGCTCCTTCCCATAGAGAAGCATTGAGAAATGAGGCGCGATTGTGATTGGTCGCTGTGTTTTTTCAAAAATGGCGCCGCGATTCTGATTGGCCACGGTAGATGGCGCTCTGATTCCGATTGGTCGACGCTCAGCGGGGATAGCGGCGCTTTCTCTACCGACCGTCTGGTTCTATTTTCGGCAACGGCGTTCGGGTACGTGGAAGTCTGGAGCTCCGCCCCGCTGTGTTGTGATTGGATAGCGGCAACTTCACAGAGTAGCGCTGTGATTCCGATTGGTCGCCGCTCAGCGGGGAAAGCCGCGCTTTCCCTGCCGAGGCCCTGGTTCGATTTTCGGCCATAGTGGTCGGCGGCATCGGCCTTCAAATTTTTTGGTATTTCATTTGTTTAATTGAATTTTAATTCGTTAATGTTATTAATATTTTAATTTTATATATCTCTTTTTTAATTTTTTTTTTTGCTGCACTGAGGGCTCTCTATTGGGTTCCCATATGGATCCAGACTCATGGTCCCTGGCTCTCAATTGATGGTGCTGCGGGCGTCCTGGAAGCTAAACCTCCTTGCTGGATTCTCTGCAGGGCCTATTCTCTCTGTCCCTGCAGCTCGGACCCAGTGACCGGATCTTCTATGGGGTTAATCAGTATGACTCTTCTGCCTCCTTCTGTAACAAGTTTCTCTCCTCTGCCTTCAACCTCTACTCTGTGGGTCTACCACTGTCTCAGGTGGTTGCTGGTATGGGCCTAGCATGGCTCCAGTACCAGCTCAGCTCAGTCAGCTCTTCACAGTTCTGTAGTGACTGCACACTCTGCTGTTTTCCCTCCAGTACCTGTTTTTATAGGGGGAACTGGCTTAAGGCAACCAGTTGGGCTCCCCCTACAGGCCTGGGGTGAAAGGTGTTGTGTGTAAGTGGGTTACTTCCTGTGAGAAATCCTTCAGTGTCACAAGGGAGTCTGTGGTGACCTGGCAAAGGGTGCCACATTCCCCCCTAGTTAACCTCAGTTCTCTCGGACTGAGCAAAAGTTTTTATTACAACACACATATATATATACAGTTAGGGCCAGAAATATTTGGACAGTGACACAAGTTTTGTTATTTTAGCTGTTTACAAAAACATGTTCAGAAATACAATTATATATATAATATGGGCTGAAAGTGCACACTCCCAGCTGCAATATGAGAGTTTCCACATCCAAATCGGAGAAAGGGTTTAGGAATCATAGCTCTGTGATGCATAGCCTCCTCTTTTTCAAGGGACCAAAAGTAATTGGACAATGGACTCTAAGGGCTGCAATTAACTCTGAAGGCATCTCCCTCGTTAACCTGTAATCAATGAAGAAGTTAAAAGGTCAGGGGTGGATTCCAGGTGTGTGGTTTTGCATTTGGAAGCTGTTGCTGTGACCAGACAACATGCGGTCAAAGGAACTCTCAATTGAGGTGAAGCAGAACATCCTGAGGCTGAAAAAAAAGAAAAAATCCATCAGAGAGATAGCAGACATGCTTGGAGTAGCAAAATCAACAGTTGGGTACATTCTGAGAAAAAAGGAATTGACTGGTGAGCTTGGGAACTCTAAAAGGCCTGGGCGTCCACGGATGACAACAGTGGTGGATGATCGCCGCATACTTTATTTGGTGAAGAAGAACCCGTTCACAACATCAACTGAAGTCCGGAACACTCTCAGTGAAGTAGGTGTATCTGTCTCTAAGTCAACAGTAAAGAGAAGACTCCATGACAGTAAATACAAAGGGTTCACATCTAGATGCAAACCATTCATCAATTCCAAAAATAGACAGGCCAGAGTTAAATTTGCTGAAAAACACCTCAAGAAGCCAGCTCAGTTCTGGAAAAGTATTCTATGGACAGATGAGACAAAGATCAACCTGTACCAGAATGATGGGAAGAAAAAAGTTTGGAGAAGAAAGGGAACGGCACATGATCCAAGGCACACCACATCCTCTGTAAAACATGGTGGAGGCAACGTGATGGCATGGGCATGCATGGCTTTCAATGGCACTGGGTCACTTGTGTTTATTGATGACATAACAGCAGACAAGAGTAGCCGGATGAATTCTGAAGTGTACCGGGATATACTTTCAGCCCAGATTCAGCCAAATGCTGCAAAGTTGATTGGACGGCGCTTCATAGTACAGATGGACAATGACCCCAAGCATACAGCCAAAGCTACCCAGGAGTTCATGAGTGCAAAAAAGTGGAACATTCTGCAATGGCCAAGTCAATCACCAGATCTTAACCCAATTGAGCATGCATTTCACTTGCTCAAATCCAGACTTAAGAGGGAAAGACCCACAAACAAGCAAGACCTGAAGGCTGCGGCTGTAAAGGCCTGGCAAAGCATTAAGAAGGAGGAAACCCAGCGTTTGTTGATGTTCATGGGTTCCAGACTTAAGGCAGTGATTGCCTCCAAAGGATTCGCAACAAAATATTGAAAATAAAAATATTTTGTTTGGGTTATGTTTATTTGTCCAATTACTTTTGACCTCCTAAAATGTGGAGTGTTTGTAAAGAAATGTGTACAATTTCTACATTTTCTATCAGATATTTTTGTTCAACCCTTCAAATTAAACGTTACAATCTGCACTTGAATTCTGTTGTAGAGGTTTCATTTCAAATCCAATGTGGTGGCATGCAGAGCCCAACTCGCGAAAATTGTGTCACTGTCCAAATATTTCTGGCCCTAACTGTATATATATATAATAACAGGTATTTACAGGGTATTAGATTCAAAACATACAAAAATCACTGAAAACGGAAAAATATGAAAAGCATTCCTTGCGGCACTAGTCCATCTGTCGCAGGCTGGAAAAGGGAGGAAAAGTCGTTTTTAGCCACACTAGTCCTGTGACTGTAGTCAGGGTTAAACAAACGGGAAAAGGTAAAGTCCAGCTGTAAAGTCTCTGATGGCTTTAAACACATTTACGGGTTAACGCACTTCATACTTTACACAAATTCCCTATGGGTGTCTCTGGTTAAGTGGCCGGATCTTACCATTTTTCTCTACCCCTGGCACTTTCTATTCCCAACTTGATATGCTTGAGGTTGTGCCCAGTTCCTCCACCCTTCTATACACTACTATTCACATTTGTGGACTAAAGTCACTATTTACATTTCTTTATTTTGACACTCTACAGTTTATTCTCTAAATCTGAGTGGTAACTGACCAAAGGTACCACGGGTTCATCTGCGCAGTATTGGCGTGTCATTAGTGTCTATTCCTGGTGTTGTGTGTGCACTATCTCTTAGTCTATTGGATCTACATGATTCTGGGATACCGTAGTATTCATGTAGTCTTTCTAATGGACTGACAGGTTCACCGATTGCAGGAATCTCTGGTTCCGGTACAACAGGCTACACTTCTTGCACTTGAATGGGTTCTTCTGGTCTTCTTGGTTCTGGTATTGGTTCTGGTTCTTCTACAGGTTGAATTGGGACTTGATTTTCCACAGGTTGATAGAATGAAATGACTGGTATTATGACTGCTCCATTGTATTGAGGCGAGTCTTCTGGTAGATCTCCAATTTCAGTATGAATTACTTTTTTTTTTGGTTCTTCAGCTGCTGATAAGGGATAAGTTACTCCTTGTGGTTTTAATTGATCAGGGCATCTCTTTAGATGATCTCTTGATACTGTTGAGGTTGTTCTTCCTTCATCTCGACTAATTACGCAAGTCTTTGAATTATCAAAATTGGATTGCATGACTGTATATGGCTCTGATTCCCAATGATCATCTAATTTGTTTGTTCTTGTTCACCTGGTATTAAGGGTTCTGCTGAGGCGTGTTTGTTGAAGTCATGTTCTTGCTTACTTCTACTTTGATCTAAGTTCTTCTCAACACATTCCTGAACTTTCTTGTACTGTTCTTGACGGTGATAATTCCAATCTTCATCTGAGGTCTCTTGGGTTGGTTCTACTGTTCCCATCTCCAAGTCAATTGGGAGTTTTCCAGGTCTTGCTCGCATTAGGTATGCTGGTGCGTTGCTGGTAGAACTGACAGGTATGTGGTTGTAGATATCCACTAAGTCAGGTAGCTTCTCTGGCCACTGATTTCTTTCGTCAAGTGGTAAGGTCTTTAACATATCGATGACAATGTTGTTCATTTTCTCGCACAGACCATTTGTTTGCGGATGATGTGGTTCTTATTTTCTTACACCCATACAATCCTAAGAACGCGTGGAATAGTTCTGACTCAAATGCTGGACCTTGATCTGTCAATACTTGGTCTGGATATCCGTGTAGTCGACAGAAATGACTCTGGAAGGTCTTGGCTACTACTTCTGCGGTTAAATCCTTAACTGGTGCAACAACCAGGAATCTTGAGTAGTGATCAACCATTGTAAGAGCATAGGTGTACCCTGTTCTGCTAGGTGTTAGCTTCACATGGTCTAGGGCCACGATTTCAAGAGGTTTCTTGGTAATGATTGGCAGTAGCGGATCTTTCTGACTTTGCTGGTCCTTCCTTCTAAGGTGACACGGTCCACAGTTCTTACACCACTTTTCAATAGAACCTCTCATGCCGACTAGAGATGAGCGGTGTTCGACTCGAATTGTTCGCCAATCTCAAATTCGAGCTGTTTTTGGTGATGTTCAAGTCGTTCGTCGAATTAGAACAATTTGCTCTAAATTCGGCAGTTCGAGTTCATGTTCGATTTCAGTTTGATTTCAGTTCCGCAAGGTATATACATACTTTGTGGAACTGAAATGAAGTAAAATCAAGGGTTAAAAATAATAAAAATCGATACTCACCTCTCTAATCCATCCAGCGACGCTTCCAGCACTGCCTACCTGTCGGAGATGTGATCCCGGCAGCGTTTCCCGGTGAAATGACGAGTTCTCGCGATAACTCGTCATGTGACCGGAAACCGCTGCCGAGATTATGATGTCACCGCAGGTCCTACAGGTCCTCACTAGTAATGAATAGTAGTGAGGACCTGTAGGACCTGCGGTGACGTCATAATCTTGGCAGCGGTTTCCGGTCACATGACGAGTTATCGCGAGAACTCGTCATTTCACCGGGAAACGCTGCCGGGTTCACATCTCCGACAGGTAGGCAGTGCTGGAAGCGTCGCTGGATGGATTAGAGAGGTGAGTATCGATTTGTTTTATTTTTAACCCTTGATTTTATTTCATTTCAGTTCCGCAATGTATGTATATACTTTGTGGAACTGAAATTGACCACCACACTAGTGTTTTAGTGTGTTCGAGGGTGTTCGATGAACATTCGACGAACATTCGACGAACACACCGTCCATTCGACGAATCGAATCGAACTAGAACACTAGGGTGGTGGCTCAACTCTAATGCCGACCCAGTAGAAACGGTCCTTTAACACAGGGGTCCCCAACCACCGGTCCGCGGACCGGGACCGGGCCGCAGGGTCTGTGTGCCGGTCCGCGCCGCCGCAGACCAGCACTACACAATGTGCTGAGCTCTGCAGCGGCCCTGAGTGCTGGGATGCGGCCCGTCTCCCGGGTTGATGTCACCACCCCCCGCCGCTGCAGCAATTAGGTTGTCTCGGCTGTATGCATAGATTTATGGGAGAATCTCTCCGCCCATCACAGTGCAGAAGCCGGGCCAATCACGGTGCAGCAGCCAGGCCCTGATTGACTACTGGCTGTTGCACTGTGATTGGCGGAGAGCTTCTCCCATACATCTATGCATACAGCCGAGACAACCTAATGCTGCAGGTGCAGGGGGGGCTGGTGACTGCTATTTGTGTGTGCTGGAGATGGTGGGGGCTGGAACAGGATAATAAGGGCTTTAAGTGCATGGTGGGGACTAGAGGAGGATGGTGGGGCTGGAAGAAGAGGAGGATGGTGGGGCTGGAAGAAGAGGATACTGGGGCTGGAAGAGGAGGATACCAGGGCTGGAAGAGGAGGATACTGGGGCTGGAAGAGGAGGATACTGGGGCTGGAAGAGGAGGATGGTGGGGCTGGAAGAAGAGGATACTGGGGCTGGAAGAGGAGGATGGTGGGGCTGGGAGAAGGGAATACTGGGGCTGGAAGAGGAGAATGGTGGGGCTGGGAGAAGAGGATACTGGGGCTGGAAGAGGAAGATACTGGGGCTGGAAGAGGAGGATACTGGGGCTGGAAGAGGAGGATGGTGGGGCTAGGAGAAGAGGATACTGGGGCTGGAAGAAGAGGATACTGGGGCTGGAAGAAGAGGATACTGGGGGCTGGGAGAAGAGGATACTGGGGCTGGAAGAGGAGGATTCTGGGGCTGGGAGAAGAGGATACTGGGGCTGGAAGAGGAGGATGGTGGGGCTGGGAGAAGAGGATTCTGGGGCTGGAAGAGGAGGATGGTGAGGCTGATAGAAGAGGATACTGGGCTGGAAGAAGAGGATACTGGGGCTGGAAGAGGAGGATACTGGGGCTGGAAGAGGAGGATGGTGGGGCTGGGAGAAGAGGATACTGGGGCTAGAAGAGGAGGATACTGGGGCTGGGAGAAGAGGATACTGGGGCTGGAAGAGGAGGATGGTGGGGCAGGGAGAAGAGGATACTGGGGCTGGAAGAGGAGGATACTGGGGCTGGAAGAGGAGGATGGTGGGGCTAGGAGAAGAGGATACTGGGGCTGGAAGAAGAGGATACTGGGGGCTGGGAGAAGAGGATACTGGGGCTGGAAGAGGAGGATGGTGGGGCTAGGAGAAGAGGATACTGGGGCTGGAAGAGGAGGATGGTGGGGCTGGGAGAAGAGGATACTGGGGCTGGAAGAAGAGGATACTGGGGCTGGGAGAAGAGGATACTGGGGCTGGAAGAGGAGGATACTGGGGCTGGAAGAGGAGGATGGTGGGGCTGGGAGAAGAGGATACTGGGGCTGGAAGAAGAGGATACTGGGGCCTGGGAGAAGAGGATACTGGGGCTGGAAGAGGAGGATACTGGGGCTGGGAGAAGAGGATACTGGGGCTGGAAGAGGAGGATACTGGGGCTGGAAGAAGAGGATGGGATTGCAAGAGGAGGATGAGGGGGCTGCAAGGGGATTATGATGGGGGATATGGTATTGGGGACTGCAAGGGAATTATGTGGATACCACATTGGGGGCTGCAAGGGGATGGAAAAATAAAACATCCCCTGAAAATAATACGTAACACATCTTTTGGGGAAGCAGAGTGCTAAACTCCACCCCATATCTATGGCCACGCCCCCATATGACCAAAGCCCCGCCCTCCCGCGGGGCCGCGGACAAATGGGCTTGCATGAAGCCGGTCCCCGATGCAAAAAAGGTTGGGGACCACTGCTTTAACAGCATCTCCAGTTTCTTCCAACCAAAGTGTCCTGCATCATTGTGATAAGCTTCTAGGATCATTTGGACTTCTCTTTTTGGAACTACTATTTGCCAGATAAGTTCATGGGTTCCGAGATTGAAGTGACGTCTGCACAGTTTCCCTTGATAGACGAACAATCTTCCCTTCTCTTTCCATAGGCGTTTGGCATTTGGCGGAGCATCTGGACTCAGACAGGAGTGTTCTTTGGAGATTAGTTCCTTTATTTAACTGACAGTTGGATCACTGTCCTGAGTCTCCTTCCAATTATGATGAGATAACGGGTTCACTGTTCTCTCTTGACGTCTTTGACTTGCCTGATGACGTGAGGCTGTACTTGGACGGTGAAAAGCTGGTAATTCCACTTCTTCCAGTTCATCTACGTCTTCTCCTTCATCTGGTAGATTAGGCATTCTGGATAGGGCATCAGCGTTGCCATTCTTATGACCTGCCCGATACTTGACAGTGAAGTCGTAGTTTGACAATCTCGCCATCCAACGTTGTTCCATGGCTCCCAGCTTTGCCGCTCTAAATGCGTTAGACGGTTGTTGTCAGTGAAATCCATGAACGGGGAGGACGCCAGGTAGTGCTTGAAACGTTCTGTGATCGCCCAGACTAAGGCTAGGAACTCTAACTTGAAAGAGCTGTAATTCTCAGGGTTCCTCTCTGTTGGATGGAGTTTTCTGCTGGCATAGGCTATTACCTTCTCTTTGCCTTGCTGTTTCTGTGCCAAGACTGCTCCTAAGCCTTCATTGCTTGCATCAGTGTATAACAGGAACGATAAATTGTAATCAGGGTAGGTCAAGATCTCTTCTCCAGTTAGGACATCTTTCAGCTTCTGGAAAGACTGTTTTTGTTCTGGTCCCCACCGGAATGGAGGGCCTCTGATCTTGCCTTTCTTGGATTGACCTACCAGGAGATCTTGCATGGGCGCTGCCATCTTCGTGTAGCCTTTGATAAACCTCCTGTAGTACCCGACCAGTCCCAAGAATTGACGTACCTCTCTGAAGGTGGTTGGCGCTGGTCAATTCTGGATGACGGTAACCTTGTCCTGGTCAGGTGCTACGCTTTCTGCACTGACCACATGTCCCAGGTACTGGATTTTGGATTTTAACAAGTGACACTTTGAAGGTTTCAAGTTCATACCATACTTGGACAGCGATTAAAACACTTCACTCAGGTGTTGCAGGTGATCTTTATAGGTCTTGGAGTACACTATGACATCGTCCAGGTATAGCAGTACAGTCTCGAAGTTTCTGTGGCCTAGGCAACACTACATCAGCCTCTGGAATGTTCCTGGTGCGTTGCATAACCCGAATGGCATGCTGTTGAATTCGCATAACCCCATTGGTTTCGTGAAGGCTGTCTTCTCACGATCTTCTTCTGCAACGGAGACCTGCCAGTACCCACTAGTAAGATCCAAAGTTGAAAAGTAATTGGCAGACTTTAATGCAGCTTGTGACTCTTCTATGCGTGGTAACAGGTATGCATCCTTGTGTGTTACTCTGTTGATCTGTCTATAATCTACGCACATCCTCATACTACCGTCTTTCTTTTTAACCAGGACCAGTGGTGCTGCCCAGGGGCTACAACTATCTCTAATGACCCCTGCATTCTTCATGTCCTGTAGCATCTCTTTTGCTTTCTGGTAGTGTGCTGGTGGTATAGGCCTGTATCTCTTTTTAATGGGTGGATGATTACCTGTGGGTATATGATGTTGTACCCCTTTAATCCTCCCAAAATCAAGTGGATGCTTGCTAAAGACTTGTTCATACTCCCGAACTACCCGATAAACTCAATTTGTCTGGTGAGAAGATGTGTTGTCAGTTCCTATACTGAGCTCCTGACACCATTTCTCTAGCTGGCTCTTGGAATCATTGGGTTCGTCTGACACTATCTGAGCTAGTGATTCAGCTTCATGTATTGAGTTGTTATCTGCATAGTACAGTTTTGCAACAGTGTAATACCTTGGCAGCTTTACTTCATCATCACCATAGTTTAGTACATGTACAGGGACCCTTCCTTTTCGTACATCAACCACCCCCCTGGCTGTCAGGAGTGTAGGACTACTGTCCCCACATCACCGGCTCCACTACTGCTTGGTAGTCCTGCCCTTTGAGGCCTACTGCTGCCCGACACCAGATCATCATTTCCCTCCTTGGTGGCACTACAATAGGAATTGGGTCTGTTACACGTACGCTACCAATTTCACCATTAGACATTGTTACCTGCTGCTGATACACGAGAGCTCGAATCTCCTTCTGAAGAGCTCTCCTCTCTCCTGGCTTAGCGGTATCTGCACTCTGTTGGAGCAAAAACAGCACTTCATCTAGACAGTTAACCATCACATTGGTACCCAATATCACATGTGGATCCCTCTCATTTGGTTTGTCCTGAACCACTATGAGTCCCTGGTTCTTTAACTGTACCCTCCCCACCTTTACTCTTGCCTCCCACTGCCCTTCTATCATGACAGGCAACCCATTAGTTGCTACAATGTTCAAGTCAGGGTTTGGGGGTTCCAGTTTTATCTCAGACCAGAACCGTTTGTAAAGGATACTCGGGATGGTGGTCACCTGGGATCATGTATCTACCAATGCAGTGGTAGCGGTGCCGTCGATGATGATGGACAGTTATGGACAATCTCCCACATACCTGCGCTCCCAGTTGGACGGGCCTGGACTGTCTACTCCTGGGGTTGGCCCTTCGGCCCCAGGGGCTGCTCGTTTAAAGGGCAGAACCGGTAGATGTGCCCCGCTTTGTTGCACTTGCGACAGATGGGCTGTCCATCGGCACTGTAGCGATCTGTGGTCCTCCCTCGAAGCGGTGGTGTCCTCCTCTTCATCCATGGAACGTTGTCGGGGCTGTCAGCGAGCTGGATCTTGTCTGATGGCCTTGCTTCTGTCTTGGGTTGCCTAGCACCTCGGAGCTTAGCCACCTCTTTGGTCAGCTGGCGCACCTCTGAACACAGACTGTCAAACCGGTCAGGAGTCACAGCCTGCATGCTGGTTTCTACTGCTGGGGATGAGGAAGGTGCTTCCGGCAAGGAAGGGGTTTTAGTCCATTGCGGCTGTGGGGTTAAGTCTGGCACTGCTGGGAGCTGTTGTCCCCTAATGGCCACTTTACACGCGGCTACATTTCTAGCTTATCCACAGGTAACTTACTGGCTGCAGTGAAATCATGGAGACATTATTCCATTTGTACACAGCAACAAGATAGAACCATGTCTCCATGATTTCACTGCAGCCAGTAAGTTACCTGTGGATAAGCTAGAAATGTAGCCGCGTGTAAAGTGGCCATAACAGTTAACTCTTTTAGCGTAGCAAACTCTGCATCAGGGTTTTGAAGAGCCCACCAGCGCGCTTGTTTCCTGTCATCGGTAACTTGAGGCCCATTACAAATTGTTCGATAAGCGTTTTATTTTCATCACGAACGCCACCGGGATCGGCTTGTTTAAGGAGTCTCAGTGCCTCTTGCAGGCGTAGGGAATAATCTAGGACACTTTCCTGTGCCCCTTGCTTGCAATGGTAAAACAGTCTTAATTCAGATTCAGTATGATGATCAAAAACTCTCTTTAGCTTTTCAAATATATGCTCAACAGACTCCTGATCTTCTGCAGACCAGTTTCGGGTTTCCAACTCTGCTGCACCTGTTAACTGTCCCATTACTACTGATGCTCTCTGCTTACCGGTCATCGCGTACATGTCCAGCACGGTGCATATCTTCCTCTGGAACGCATCTAGGGCGCCTGGCTTGCCGTCATACTTGGGTAACCAGGCTGCATTGGGGACGTACGGCAGAGATATGGGCATTATCGGAGCTACTGGTGCAGATGTCGGTGGCGGCATGGCACCGCCGGGTGGATTGACAACTGCGAGCTGTCCGCCCGGAGCTTCTGCCGGTTCACGATCGGGACTACTGCGTTGTTAGGGTCCGGGGCACGCAATCTCGCTCCCCCCTAGTTAATCGCTGCCAGTCTCTTTTAAATCAACGGAAGTAGTCAGCTCGGCGGGCGGGGAGTGGAGCACCTCGGGAGTTTCCGGATCCGACTGCTGCATCCGGCGGATCTCGTCAGAGCGTGGGGCGGGGCCTATCTTCGCGCCCTTGCACTGTAATGCCCCCTTCCTTTCCAGCTCTGTGGCGCAGCAATGGCGATTCAAATTTACAGTTCACAATCACAATCAATAAATGGCGCACAGTACCCAGTTGCATCGGGCACGGGATCCTGTTCGTGACGCCAGAATCTGTCCAGCCCAGGCCCTGGGGGTACTCGGATCAATCAGGTGCGGTCTGGAGGGGAAGTCACGGGTAGCGGTGCCTGAGGCCGTGGGCCCGGGGGATGCAGATGAAAAATGAGTGAAAAAAAAAAATAATAAAAATTCTGTCAAATCGTGACGCCACCTGTAGGGTTCTGGTGATGGCATCGGCACTGCTTGGGCCTCCGGTGTGATGGGCGGCAGCAAGGTGGAACCGCTCCATACAGGACGAGCGGGGTTCCCGGGGCTGTAGGTTATAATGAGAGTAATAGGGCAGCACAGTCGTTTCTGTGCAAGGTGGGAGAAGGGGAGCGCGGCCAGTGTGGTGCAGATGGAGGGAGGGACACGCACACATAAAAGTCTTTTGGTACCTTTACTGGTGATCTGTACTGGTACACTCGTCCGGAGTTGAGGGAAACACTTTAGGATCTCCACAGTGAGTAGGGTTGTAGGCCTCCTTGACTCAGTTGATAACATTGGGTTCCGTGCTCGGGCCGAGTACACAAGTATCTTGGGATGCTCGGCCCGAGCTTCGAGCACCCGAGCATTTTAGTACTCGCTTATCTCTAGTGATCATTAGATTTAGCTGTTAGTAGATTATTAGAGACTTTAGTGAGGGCAGTTTATGTAAAGAGCGGAAGCCGGATTGTAGAGGGTCAAGAAGAGAATTATCAGAGAGCTAGAGGATCATACGGGAGTGGACAAAGCGTTCCAGGAGTTTAGAGATGAAAGGGAGATTAGAGACAGGTCTCTAGTTAGCAGCAGTGTTCTGGTCGAGGGATGTTTTTTTTTACTAATGTATGTATGCTGGCATGTTTGAAGGAGGAGGGGAAAACACCAGATGAGATGGAAAGATTAAATATTTTAGTTAGGTGAGATGTGACAGCTGGGGAAAGGGATTGAAGGAGATGTGAGGGAATAGGATCGCTGGTGCAGGTAGTAGGGCGAGAAGATGCAAGAAGCTGGGTGACTTCTTCCTCTGTGACCGGTGGGTAATTAAGCTAATGAATATTCACCTTCTTACCCACTCCTCTGAACCCTGATCAACACCCACACTCTGCCTGCTGTAGTGATAGAGGATCGTGATACACTGCAGCACTCCTAAGCTGAAAATGACAAAGTGTATTTCTGTCACCCTCTGGTCAGGAGAGCCGTGGGCCATGGTGAGAAAGTTCCGGCTAATTAAGCTAATGTATATTCAACCGCACTCTGTCTATTGTATTGATCGAGGATCGCACCGCAACGTGAATCTTCTGAGCTGAGGGTGACAGCTGGATTAAGAAAACAGTGTCACACTCAGCTCCGGAGTGCTATGCAATACTTCATCAATAGCAGGAAGACAGCAGGTGTCGTTCTGGTTTAATGGGGTGGGCAAGTGAATGAATATTCATTAGCTTGCACTTTCTGACAGCCATCCACTGTGGCTCTCCTGACCTGAGAGTGAGCGTGCATTTCTATGCAGCTGTCACTCTCAGCTGAGGAGAGTCAGCAAAGGTTGCAAAGAGAAAGTGCTGACAGTACAGTAATACAAGCAGTCAGAGGTGTGTGTCCGTGCAAGACTTAGGCTGGTTTCACATCATGTTTTTGGTGATTCAGGCCGATCCGATGAGAACCTGATAGGCCTGGATCACATTTCTGCCCAATAGTGTGCCTATGGGCCCGGATAGCAGCTATCTGCCATCTGGTTTCCATGTGTCCGGGTGAATCTGGGAGGACTAGGATTTTTCACCTGGACATAAAAATGCAGCATGCACGATTTTTGTATCCGAGGAGAAAAATCTCCCCAAACTGGATCCTCCCGGATCCGGGGCAATCCGGCGCTCCCTAACATGGGTGCCTATGGTGCCGAATTGCCCCGGTCCGGGAGGATCTGGGAACCAGATACCTGCAGCTGCACGCCGCTGTTGTTTCAGGACCGCGGCTTCAGCTGCGTTCGGCTGCACACCGGACCGGAGGGCATATTAACCCTCCAGTCCTGTGTGCTGATCCAGTCTGCGGCTGTCGGAGTCATCCCGGACAGCCGCGGACCGGATCACGCTGAAGTGTGAAGCGGCCCTTAGAGGGATGGGTGGAATTCTTTGTCGGGAATGAGGGTGAATATAAATTAGCCAGGATTTAGAGCAACACAAGGGGGACAATAAAACTTACATATCCTGAAAGGGCTGTACATGGTCTGTTTTTGGGGAACTACATTAGAACCATGTAGCGTAGCCAAACAGTACAATCGTCCAATTAACGTTCTCTCCATCTGCAACATCGTTCAGTGTGACATCTTTTTGAACAATGTTGTTCGAAATTCTCTTATACCTGCCACTTTATAAAATCGTTCACTAAGTTGTTCTAGTGGTAGCTGGAGCATCGCCAAATTCAAAATCGTTAACGATATCCTTGCGTGTGATACCGCACTAACGATGTCAAAATGATAACGCTCAAGTGACTTTCTTAACAATCTCGTTTGCGATATCGTAGTGTGTAACGCTACCACAAGAATAGCACTTTTGAAAATTAAACAATTTAGTGAAAAAAAAATATATTTTGGGTTTAAAATGTTCTTACTCCCCTAGATGAATTACTGAAGAGGTGGAGTTTCCAATTGGGTCACTTGTGGGAGATTTCCACTATTTAGACGTATAAGAGGCTCTCCAAATGCGACATGGCATCCACTAACTATTCCCAATTCTTTTGCTTGCCTTCCTAAAGTCAAATGGCTCTCCTTCCTTTACAAGCCCTTCTGTGTGTCCAAGCAGTAGTTTTCCGACATGTATGGGGTATCGATGTACTAAAGTGAAATTGTCCAATATAGCAGGATAGATATTCTCTTTAGTGGTAAGGTCCCACTCCACTTTCCAGAGAGATTAGGTTTATTCAGTATAGCTAGATTAGTTTTAAGAGGTTAAAACTTAACATTTAATGAAAATTACTAAAAGGACTAGAATGTCCACACATACCATACGCGTGACAACCCGCCGTGCCCCAAGTGTCACAACTTAAAAAACTCTGTTATTATACTAAGAGTTATGAATCATTTGAAGGTGTTATCTATAGAGCTCATCCTGCCCCTTAATACAGTCCACCTTCAAACCTTATGTCAGTTTTAGATATGCTGGTGTCATTTTTTCACCACCTTATATCCTACTGGCACATATATCTGCACATGGAAAAGTGAAAAACCCCCTTCCCATATATACAGGAAAGGTCTCACCAGCTTTCTTCCATCCAAGCAAGAGACAAATTGAGTTCCTTCATTCCAGGAGGTCCTTTTACCAATGACAGCCTGGTGCTGAACTCTCAATATCATTCATTTGTTACCACCATGCTCCACTCCCTACGCGTTTCGGATATGGTATCCTCATCAGGGGATGTGTGGCTCAGCTCTTAGTGGGGTCCTAATCCTATGTACCCCTTGTGATGGGATATGTCTCTACAAATAAGACATTAAATATTACTATCTTTGTATATGTCATATGGTGCAAAGCACCGATACTCACATGCATAGTACCAGTCCCCCCTGGGTGCTACAGCCCCCTGGGTACTCACCCAGCATAGCTCAGTGGTCTGTATGTTGAAGAACACCGCCGCGGCCGCTACTGCAGCCTTTTATGACCGCATTTCCCGGTCAAGTGGTGTTCTCCGCCCCCGAAAATGACGCGCGCATCGTTCCGCGACGTCACTTCCGGTCCGGCGTCTATGTGGAACGCAAGCGTGCGTTCCACGCCTCTCTCCTAGTTCACCCTCAGTGATGGGAGGATTCTGGAGCTCATTAATTCATCCCCTAGGTTGTGAGGTCATCAAGGAGGGCAGGTTCTTAGTTAGAACCATGTCTCTCCATAGTATAGGAGCTTCTATTATTATATAGATGCTTCCTATTATCCAAAACAGAATATAAATAGTGGCTATCCATCATTTACAGTACTTTTTTACATATTTAGACAGAATTTGTTTGTTATGGCCTTTTTATTAGATTCCCTCTCTAGAAAGTGTTTGTCATGATGTTATACACAGTAAACCTTTCAGAATATGATTATTTTGAACATGATTCAAACCAATTCAGATAGGATCAGATATATCACGTAATGGCCCCTTTACACTCAGCTACAGGTGACAGGTTTTCCACAGGTAACTTACTGGTTGCAGTGAAATCATGGAGACATGGTTCTATCTTGGTGCTGTGTACAAATGGAACTATGTCTCAATGATTTCACTGCAACCAGTAAGTTACCTGTGGAAAACCTGTCACCTGTAGCTGTGTGTAAAGGGGCCATAAGGGTATTTTGACACAGGTTGGTACTTATAGGATCAAGGTTACAGTTAGTTTTTTTTTTTATCAGGTGTTATGGGGATCACTTGGTTTTCAATGAAATTACCGTTTATTAATAGGAACAAAAGAAGGACAGATTAGGTCAGGTTAGAGCAGATTATTATAAAGGATAGACATAGTTTAATGTGCACCTATGTTTCCCTATTTCTTCCCTCTATCCCTGCTTACCTGCGGAGGTTGGCACCCTAGTTCACCCCCTCCCCGCCCATGGCGCCCCCGCTCATCGTCGGCTTTCCCTCCTACTTTTCCTTATTCTAAGGTGCCCCAATAAAAGGAGAGTAGGAAAGTGCCTCATTCATCCCTGTATCAATGGTGTAGATCCAACACACCTCTTTTCTAAGTATCTTGTTATCCCAATTCCCCCCTCGTATGGGTGGTGGGACATGGTCAATACCTATGAACATTAGGCAGTTTTCATCCCCCCCATGGTAGGTGTTGATGTGCCGGGCCACTGGTTTGTCACGTTTGTTACGGATATCACTCCGATGTTCCCCGATTCTTTTACGGAACTCCCTGATTGTTTTCCCCACATATTCAAAGTTGCAGGGACATTTCGCTTTATAGATTACGCCTTTAGTCCTGCAATTAATGAATGACCTGATATCATAGGTGCGGTGGGTTACACTGCTATCAAAGGTTTTTGTTGTTATTATCTGATTACAGCTTGTGCAGTGTCCGCATCTGAAACTCCCTCTTAGGTCACTTTTTATCCAGTTCTTATCCTCAGTTCTTAAATGGCTATGTACCAGCCTGTCTCTTAAAGATCTTGGTTTTTTATACGTGATATTAGGAACCTCAGTTAGATATGGACTCAAACAGTACAAACCTGACGAGCCCCTTCCCAGCCGTAACTGTGTCGGCGGTGACGGCCGCAAGTGGGTCCCCTGCTTCTTGCTGCCCGACCTTCGCTTCCGGTCTGCTCCCCAGCCTGGCTTGGCAGTCCCATTCCTCTTTAGCACTCCGGCTGTACCTCCATCCTGACCCGTCCACTTATACTGCTACCTCTGCATCCCGGAGCTTCTCAGCTCTAGCCACGACCCCTCCTATTTCCTACATCCCTGTCCTGCACCAAAGACACAGGCCCAGGGAAGCACCTTACAGTACAAGGCGGCGGGCTTGCCATGCACCAGCACCAGCCCCTGCTGAACGCCTGCACCAGCTGCACAACGCCAACGGCCTACACCCTGGCATTGATTCATCACCACCGCTCATCTCTTGCTGCTGCTGACCCCCAGCTGCATCTGATCCCCTGCTGCATCTGATCTCCAGCTGTATCTGATCCCTGGCCACACCTGATCCCCGGCTATACCAGACCCCTGGCTGCATCTGATCCCTAGCTGCACCTGACCCCTGGTGGCGTCTAATCTCTAGCTGCATCTGATCTCTAGCTGCATCTGATCCCCGGCTGCATCTGTTCCCTTCCTGCATTTGATCCCTGGCTGCATCTGAACCTTGGCTGCATCTGATCCCTGGCTATACTTGCGCATGCAGTCCTGACTTTGTACGACTTCATCACCATCACACATCCTTCCACTGCATCTAATCCCTGACTACATCAGACCCCTGTCTGCATCTCATCCCCTGCCATACCTCATCCCTATGTGTTATACACGTGATCCTGACTTGACACGACTTCATCGCTACCACACATCTCTTCGCTGCAGCTGATCCCTGGCAGCATCTGCTCCCCTGGCTGCTTCTCACCCCTGCTGCACCTCATCACTACGTGCTGCAGTACATAGTTACGTGCTGCAGTACATAGTTACTGTCAACTATGTTTCCTCTTCCTTTCACCCTCACCCCTATACTACTTCATTTCATACTAACTCCATTTATCCCTCCACCCAGTAATGAATACTCTCTCCCTCTATCCTGCCCAGCCACCTCACCTCCTCCACCGAACTATTTCTTCACATACAACATACAATCCTTTGTCTCCAAACATGGACGTAACCTCTCCTGCCCCCACCATCTGACCCTCTCCCTGTTTCTCCTACTTGCTGGTGACATATCTCCAAATCCTGGACTCCTCATCACATCTCCACAGTCACTTCTAACCCATACCCACGCTCCAACTCTAACCCCTGCAACCTTAATAACCTTATACCCATTCGTCCAACCCCAGCTCCCCCGGTCCCTCTACCTGGAGCACTATGGAACACTCACTCCAACTGCAACAAACTCTCTTACATCCACAACCTCTTCACCACTAACAATCTCTCATTCATCGGCATAACTGAAACCTGGCTCACCACCTCCGATACAGCCTTCCCAGCTGCACTTTCCTATGGTGAACTCAGTGTCTCTCATACCCCCCGCCCTAGCAACAAGCATGGTGGAGGGATGGGCTTGCTCCTGTCTGACAATTGCTCCTTTACCTCAATCCCACTGCCACTCTCTGCTACTCTCCCGTCTTTCGAGGTACACTCTGTCTTATCTACTCCTCCTGCAAACTTCAGTTAGCTGTTATCTACCGCCCCCCCAGGATCATTCTCCACTTTTCTTGACCACTTCACCACCTGGCTACTCTACTTCCTCTCTGCAGACATCCCCACTACCATCATGGGCGACTTCAACATCCACATTGACACTCCCCACCCTGCTGCCTCTAAACTTCTATCACTCACTGCATCCTTTTTGGCTCTCAATGGTCCTCCTCTGCCACTCATAAAGATGGCCACACACTCAACCTCATATTCACCCGCTTATGTTCCTACACTAACCTCTCCAACTCACCCCTCTCCCTGTCCGACCACAATCTACTAACTTTCTCTTCCCTCTCCTTTCCTGATACACTACCCCCACTCCACAAACCCACTCATCCTTGCAGAAATCAAAATCATATTGATCTACACTCATTCTCAGAATCCCTTCTCCCACTTGCAGACATAGCGTCCTTACATGACGCAGATGCTGCTGCCGCCCTATAAAACACCACAGTAACTTCTGCCCTCAACTTGGCAGCCCCCCTCACATTCAACAAACTTCACACAAACAGACAGCCCTGGCACACCAGCCTCACAAAAGACCTGAGATGGGCTTCCAGGGTTGCTGAGCGGAGATGAAGAAATCCTATTCCGCCAAGCACTTCGCCATGTATGAGCATTCTCTCACCAGCTTCAAGTCTGCATTCACCGCCACAAAACAAATCTACTTCTGATCTCTAATAATCTTCCTGTCTCACAATCCTAAACAGCTATTCCAAACTCTAAATGTTATACTCCGCCCCCCTGCACCTCCTCCCTTTCCTCTCATATCTGCGGACGACTGCGCCACTTTCTTCAAGCAGAAGATCAACAACATCAGAAATAGCTTTGACCCGCTGGTGCCCCACCCCCTCCACACAACTGCACAGCCCTCTCCTTCCAAAGACAGCTTTTCTGCCATGACAGAAGCACAACTCTCCTCCCTTCTGTTATGATCCCACCTCACCCCAGCGCCCTTGACCAGCTCCCATCCCACCTCATTCCCACCCTCACCACTGTCTTCATCCCAACCCTAACCCATCTCTTCAACCTATCACTTACTACCGGTGTTTTCCCCCCATCCTTCAAACACGCCTTGATCATACCCATCCTTAAAAAGCCCTCCCTCAACCCAGCATCTGTTTCTAGCTATCACCCCATAACACTTCTCCCCTTTGCCTCTAAACTTCTGAAACATTTCCACCTTGAACTGTCCTCCCACCTCTCCTCCTGATCCCTCTTTGACCCCTTACAGAGTTGCATCCAACCGCATCACTCCACCAAAGCAGCCCTAACTAATGACCTATTAACCACCAACAGCAAGCAACACTACTCAGTCCTCCTCCTCCTAGACCTATTGTCCGCGTTCAACTCCGTGGACCATTCCCTCCTATTAATCTAGAATCCCTTGGTATCACTGGCTCGGCCCTCTCCTGGATCTCTTCAGAATTAACAGACCGGACATTCAGCGTCACCCTCTCCACCTCTTCACCTTACCCCCTTTCTGTCGGTGTCCCCCAAGGCTCGGTTCTCGGTCCCTTACTTTTCTCCATCTACACCAGGGGTCTCAAATTCCAGGCCTCGAGGTCCGCACACAGTCCAGATTTTCAGGATTTCCATAGCATTTGACAGTTGGTAATCAAATTACCAACTGTCAAATTCTAAGGAAATCCTGAAAACCTGGACTGTGGGCGGCCCTCAAGGCCTGGAGTTTGAGACCCCTGATCTACACCATAGGCCTGGGACAGCTGATTGAGTCCCACGGTCTTCAGTTATACCTCTATGCTGACGACACACAGATCTATCTCTCTGGACCCGACATCACCTCCTTACTATCAAAAATTCCACAATGCCTGTCTGCTATCTCATCCTTCTTTTCTACTCGCTTTCTAAAAGTGAACATGGACAAAACAGAATTCATCATCCTTCCCCCAACTCACTTTTCCTCCACAATGGACCTATCCATCAAGTCAATGGCTACTCACTATCCCTAGTCCCGCACGATCGGTGCCTCAACATAATCCTTCACTCTGCCCTCTCCTTCAAGCCACATATCCAAGCCCTTGCCACCTCCTGCCGACTGCAACTCAAGAATGTTTCCAGGATCAGCACATTCCTCGACCAAAACAATGCCAAACACTTGTAAATGCCCTCATCATCTCCCACCTAGATTATTGTAACTTCCTGCTTACTGGTCTCCCCTGTAGCTCTCTGGCCCCACTCCAATCTATCCTAAACTCTGCTGCCCAACTTATCCACCTGTCTCCCCGCTATTCCCCAGTCTCTCCTCTCTGCCAAGCCCTACACTGGTTCCCCATCTCTTAGAGGCCCCGGTTTAAAACCCTCACGTTGACATACAAAGCCGTCCACAACTTGTCTCCTCCGTACATCTGTGATATTCCCGTTACCTACCCACACACAACCTACGATCCTTTCAAGATCTCCTCCTCTACTCCCCTCTCATCTCCTCTTCCCACAACCGCCTACAGGACTTCTCCCGTGCTTCCACTATACTCTGGAACTCCCTGCCTCAACATATCTGATTCTCGCCTACTATTAAAACCTTCAAAAGAAACCTGAAGACCCATCTCTTCCAACAATCCTACAACCTGATGTGAGCCTCAGCCCACCAATCCACCACACGACCTGCTCTGCCCTCTCCTACTGTTTCCCCACCTGTTCCTCATAGGTTGTGAGCCCTCATGGGCAGGGTCCACACTCCTTCTATACCTGTGTGCCTTATATTGTCCATATATTTTGTTCTTGTCTATCTTTCCCCTTTTCACATGTAAAGTGCCATGGAATGAATGGCACTATAATAATAAATATTAATAATATAAGGCATCGCCCAAAAATAAGTAATATCAAACTTTATTTTAATTTAGATATGCACACCTAAGGGCATACAGATATCTCTGCCACCTCCGCCATCTCTGCTGCTGCCGCCGTATGTATTCCGGTGCTGAGCTCTCTCCGCCGCCGTACAATTACGAAAAGCCGCTGGCCAATCAAATGCCAGCAGTCGACGGCCAATCAGACGCCAGCAGCCTCCGGCGTCTGATTGTCCAACAGCTTCTTGTAATTGTACGGCAGTTTAGAGAGTTCAGTGCGGTGCCCGGTGGCCCTGAATGCATGCAGCGGCAGACAGTGGCAGGATCGGTGAGTGTGTGTGCTGTATGGGAATATTGGGGGCTGCAAGGGGATTATGGGGAACATGATAAAATAAGACAGACATGGCGCATCTTTGGGAGCAATAATTAATATAAGACACTGACTTATTTTTGGGAAACGGTATATCCTGACAGTTCCTTGGGAGGGGTATGGGGCAGTATGTAAAATTGTGTTTATAGGATTTAGAACATTACATGGGGCCCATACATCTGACCACCGCGTGCACAGGGTGGGCCCAGGACCAAATTTTGCAACAGGGTCCATCGGACTCTAGTTACGCCACTACCTCCAGGTATATATTAGTGAGGATTTCTGAATGTATGGGATTCTGGTAGGTCTTCATTGCAGACCTATGCATTCTAGGTCATTTACTTGGGAAGACACTAGAATGCAAAGCTTCCAACTGTCCAGCATTAAGTGGTCTCAGTCCAGCTATCCTGACACGTTAAGGTTTTGTCCTCTCCCTCCTTGACGCTGCAGCGCTCCTCCTACTCCTTTGGAATAATGTATGTCATCTTTCTGCACATATTCATAATAAAAAAATTAAAAATTCTCACCTTCCCAAGACTTAAACTCATTAACTCAATGTTCACAGGTAACTGCTGTAGCAATGAACCACAGCCCACACTGAATGATACACTGTAGGTACAAAGAGATATGTTCTACATAGCAGTGTATCTCTACATCCCTCTATTCTATAGGTGAAGAAAATCTTAGTTTTTTTTTGCATTTAAAATTAATAAATATAACAATTGACATAATGTAATCTTTTAAACCCTTCATCACCAAAAGCCTCTTTCACTTTCCTAACAATATATTACACAAATTTCACTTTCCTGACAGCCATTTAAAAAAAAAAAAAAAAAAAGGTTCTACCTTATTTAGCAGTAAATTATACCTGTTAGCAGTAAATTAATGTCGATGTTTTTTTAAATAAATATCGGAAATCTGTCGATAATTTTGAAACTTTTTTGCCTTTGACGCAGTTATATAATAACAATATCAAAATTTATAATAAATTTCTAATTTTAGCAAAATTTACTAAAGCAGTTTTCTTACAGCCCACATCACATTTGAAGTGACTTTGAGACATCTACATGACACAAAATACACAAAATAGACATCATTCCAAAATCTGCACCTTTGAAAGTGTTCCCAACCACATTCAAGAATCTTATTAGCCCTTCACAGGAGCTTAATCAATGTGGAAGGAAAAAACGAAAATGTTTTTTTTTTCGCAAACAATGTTAATTTAGTCCTAAATTTTGATTTTTCTTAAGGGAAAATGAACAAGTTTATTCTGCATATTATCCAGAGTACACTGATACCTCGTGTGGTAGAAGGAAGGAGCGCCATTAGACTTCTCACCTTGAAAATAGTCTGGAATTATGAACTGACACCATGTTGTGTGTTTGGAGAGCCCCTGATTTGTCTAAACATTGGAAACCATCCACAAGTGACCCCATTTTGGAAACTATATCTCGCAAGGAACTTGTCTAGATGTGTGGTGAGCACCTTGGACCCCAGGTGCTTCACAGAATTTCAGAACGTTGAACTGTGAAAATAAAGAAAATATATTTTTCCTCGAATACTTTTTTTTAGCCCACAATTAGGCAATTTCACTAGATGAACTATAGAATATGTGTCAATTTGTGGCACAATTTCACTTTAGTACATCGATACCCCATACATGTCGGAAAACTACTGCTTGGACACATAGAAGGGCTTGTAAAGGAAGGAGAACCATTTGACTTTAGGAAGGCAAAAGAATTCGGAATAGTTAGTGGATGCCATGTCGCATTTGGAGAGCCTCATATGTCTAAATAGTGGAAGTCTCCCACAAGTGACCCCATTTTGGAAACTCTACCTCTTCAGTAATTCATCTAGGGGAGTAGTGAACATTTTAAACCCAAAATATATTTTTTTTCACTAAATTGTTTAATTTTCAAAAGTGCTATTCTTGTGGTAGCGTTACACACTACGATATCGCAAACGAGATTGTTAAGAAAGTCATGTGAGCGTTATCGTTTTGACATCGTTAGTGCGGTGTCACACGGAAGGATATCGTTAACGATTTTGAATTTGGCGATGCTCCAGCTACCACTAGAACAACTTAGTGAACGATTTTACAAAGTGGCAGGTATAGGAGAATTTCGAACAACATTGTTCAAATAGATGTCACACTGAACGATGTTGCAGATGGAGAGAATGTTAATTGGATGATGAATGACGGATTTGAGCTCAGGATCTCACGTTTTTGAAGATTGGTTAAACGATTATTTGATCAGATATCATACGTTTACACGCTACGACGCACTAACGATATAAAAACGGTGACGTTTAAACGATCTCATAGCGTGTAACGGTACCATTAGGAAATGAAACTTACAATTTATTACACAATTTCTCTAAAATTGTCCAATATCCTACATGTGGTTAGAAACTACTTTTCAGGAACAGTGCAAAGCTCACAAGTGAAGGTGCGCCAAATTGAATAGCAGCGTTTGCTGGAACGGTCATGTCACATTGGCAGAGCCCCTGAGGTGCCAGAACATCAGAAACCCTCTATAAGTGACCCCGTTTTACAAACTACATTCATAGTGAGGATACTGACACCACACGTCTCAAAGAATGTTAAACCATTTTATAATGAATAATTGAATTTATCACTAAAATACAGATTTTTTTTTTTAGATTCCTTTTTTCTACGAGAAATTCCAAACCCCCCAATACCCTGTTTCCCCGAAAATAGGGCACCCCCCTAAAGTAAGGCATGCTTGGGTGCGCCCTACCTCCTAATATAAGGCACCCCCCCGATTAGAAGGTGTACCTCCTCAGCATGCCACCGATCACAAGCCCGGGGCATGCATATCTGTGTCTCGCTCCCTGCTGTCCGATGCCCGCAACTCTGTACCGCTATTCTGCCACTGCAGTGCTCACAGTCCAAGAGTGCAGCCGTGAATCACAGCTCCGTAGCTCTGTGCCGATCTCCGCCCATGAGCCCTGCGCCAATAACAGCGCAGGAATCATGGGCCAGCTGACGTCAGTAGCCACTGATTGTTCCTGGGCTGTGATTGACCCAGGGCTCCTGCGCTCTGATTGGCCCAGGGCTCTTGCATTGTGCACCACCAAAGCAGCACCGCAGAGGAAAGAAAGTGAAAAGAAGTATGGTAAGAGAGTGTGTGTGGTGTGTGTGTACACACATGGGAGGCTGCAGTGGGATACGGTACTGGGATAATGGGAGGCTGCTGCAGTGGGATACAGTACTGGGATAATGGGAGGCTGCTGCAGTGGGATACGGTACTGGGATAGGAGGCTGCTGCAGAGGGATATGGTACTGGGATGGGAAACTGCTGCAGAGGGATACAGTACTGGGATAATAGGAGGCTGCTGCAGGGGGATACGGTACTGGGATGGAAGGCTGCTGCAGAGGCATACAGTACTGGGATGGGAGGCTGCTGCAGAGGGATACAGTACTGGGATAATGGGAGGCTGCTGCAGTGGGATACGGTACTGGGATGGGAGGCTGCTTTTCTGTCAATTTTTTTTTTGGCTAATATAAGACACCCCCCCCTTCCCGAAAAATAAGCCATGGTGCACCTTTCGGAGCAAAAATTAATATAAGACAGTGTCTTATTTTTGGGGAGACACAGTAGTTTGTTATACAATTTCTGCTGAATGTGGCAATATCCCATACTGTACAGTACTGTTTGGCCACACTACATGGTTCTAATGTAGTTCCCCAAAAACAGACCATGTACAGCCCTTTCAGGATATGTAAGTTTTATTGTCCCCCTTGTGTTGCTCTAAATCCTGGCTAATTTATATTCACCCTCATTCCCAACAAAGAATTCCACCCATCCCTCTAAGGGCCGCTTCACACTTTAGCGTGATCCGGTCCGCGGCTGTCCGGGATAACTCCGACAGCCGCAGACTGGATCAGCACACAGGACAGGAGGGTTAATATGCCCTCCGGTCTGGTGTGCAGCCGAACGCAGCTGAAGCCGCGGTCCTGAAACAACAGCGGCGTGCAGCTGCAGGTATCTGGTTCCCAGATCCTCCCAGACCGGGGCAATCCGGCACCATAGGCACCCATGTTAGGGAGCGCCGGATTGCCCCGGAACCGGGAGGATCCAGTTTGGGGAGATTTTTCTCCTCGGATACAAAAATCGTGCATGCTGCATTTTTGTGTCCAGGTGAAAAATCCGAGTCCTCCCAGATTCACCCGGACACATGGAAACCAGATGGCAGATAGCTGCTATCCGGGCCCATAGGCACACTATTGGGCAGAAATGTGATCCAGGCCTATCAAGTTCTCATCGGATAGGCCTGGATCACAAAAAACATGATGTGAAACCAGCCTAAGTCTTGCACGGACACACACTCTGACTGCTTGTATTACTGTACTGTCAGCAGTTTCTCTTTGCAACCTTTGCTGACTCTCAGCTGAGAGTGACAGCTGCATAGAAATGCACGCTCACTCTGAGGTCAGGAGAGCCACAGTGGATGGCTGTCAGAAAGTGCAAGCTAATGAATATTCATTCACTTGCCTACCCCACTTAAACCAGAACGACAGCTGCTCTCTGCCTGCAATGCACGACAGCACTCCGGAGCTGAGTGTGACACTGTTTTCTTTATCCAGCTGTCACCCTCAGCTCAAAACATTCACGTTGCGGTGCGATCCTCGATCAATACAATAGACAGAGTGCGGTTGAATATACATTAGCTTAATTAGCCGGAACTTTCTCACCATGGCCCACGGCTCTCCTGACCAGAGGGTGACAGAAATACACTTTGTCATTTTCAGCTTAGGAGTGCTGCAGTGTATCACGATCCTCTATCACTACAGCAGGCAGAGTGTGGGTGTTGATCAGGGTTCAGAGGAGTGGGTAAGAAGGTGAATATTCATTAGATTAATTACCCATCACTTTTCTTTCCATAATCCACAGCGGTTCTCCTGACTGGAGAGTGACAGCATGCATTTCTATGCAACTGTCACTCCTGGATCAGGAGAGTCACCGAGGATAATACAGCAGGCATTGGGGGTCAAATATAACACATTCTCTATAAGTAAGCCCTAGCGCATATTTCAGTGCAAAAAAATTACAAGCCACTTTCTTATTTTCAGGGAAACACTGTAGAAGGGAGCGTTGTTACTTTTATGACAGATTTTTCTGGAATAGTTTGCAGAACCCCTGATGTACGTAAACCCTCCCTGAAATGACCCCTTATTAGAATTTACACCCCTCTGGTAATTCACGGTAGCGCCCAATAAATTGTACCGAGCTTGTGCTTCTGAAATCACATCCCAGTCAATTAAGCAGACTTTCCTCAATACGTTAATGTCAAACATGTGAATGGCAACTGTGAGCCATTGTGTGGCTCAGACAGGAGGTGGGCATTGTGCGGCTCAGACGGGAGGTGGGCATTGTGCGGCTCAGACGGGAGGTGGGCATTGTGCGGCTCAGACGGGAGGTGGGCATTGTGCAGCTCAGACAGGAGGTGGGCATTGTGCGGCTCAGACAGGAGGTGGGCATTGTGTGGCTCAGACGGGAGGTGGGCATTGTGTGGCTCAGACGGGAGGTGGGCATTATTGTGTGGCTCAGACGGGAGGTGGGCATTGTGCGGCTCAGACGGGAGGTGGGCATTGTGTGGCTCAGACGGGAGGTGGGCATTGTGTGGCTCAGACGGGAGGTGGGCATTGTGCGGCTCAGACGGGAGGTGGGCATTGTGTGGCTCAGACGGGAGGTGGGCATTGTGTGGCTCAGACGGGAGGTGGGCATTGTGCGGCTCAGACGGGAGGTGGGCATTGTGCGGCTCAGACGGGAGGTGGGCATTGTGCAGCTCAGACAGGAGGTGGGCATTGTGCGGCTCAGACAGGAGGTGGGCATTGTGTGGCTCAGACGGGAGGTGGGCATTGTGTGGCTCAGACGGGAGGTGGGCATTATTGTGTGGCTCAGACGGGAGGTGGGCATTGTGCGGCTCAGACGGGAGGTGGGCATTGTGTGGCTCAGACGGGAGGTGGGCATTGTGTGGCTCAGACGGGAGGTGGGCATTGTGCGGCTCAGACGGGAGGTGGGCATTGTGTGGCTCAGACGGGAGGTGGGCATTTTGATGAGTGCAGATTTAGCTTCACTTCTTTTCATGGGAGCTATGACACTTTTCCAAAGCCTTTGTGCTACCAGTAATGTGGAAACCCCCTATATTTCAGTTAAAAGATGGCAGACCTGAGTATGGTATTTTTTTTAAATATTTTTTTGGATAAAGTGTAAGGTTTTATTGGTGGCATTTTCTGTTAGGTCGGTTTCACATCACGATCTCTGACTGTCCGTGGGGATCCGTGTTTTGACAGGATCCCTGCAAATCGGATGACAAATAGCCATCCGTTTCCGATTTGATGCAGGATTTGTATGGATCCTGTTCTCCCTGCATCTTCTCTATCTGTCCCTCTTCTATCTCTGCTCCCCCCTGTCCTCACCTCTATCCTCTCCCCTCCAGTATCTAAAAAATTTTTAAAAAATCCTCCCAGAGGATACATTACCTTCCGCCGGCTCCATGCGACAGTCACTAATGTATCCTCTGGGAGGATTTTGTTTTATTTTTTAGATACCGGAGGGAAGAGGACAGGGAATAAGACGGGGGAGAGGATAGGGGGGAGCAGAGATAGAAGAGGGACAGGCAGGGTGATTTACTGAGCACTGCCTCTGGGCAGGCTCAGTACATAATCACGGAGCAGACATCGGATCCGATTTAGAATCGAATCCAATGTCCATAGGCTCCCATTGTGTAGCCCTATGGGCCATCACGGATCCGTGGTGTATTATTTTTGTCACGGACACCAAAATTGCAGCAGGCTGTGATTTTGGCTCCATGACTAAATTGGAAGGCTACGGATTGTTCTTAAATCGGAAGGCAAAAAGGACACATCCGAGCACAAATTGCATGTGAGTGTATCCATTTTGAAACTGATACACTCGGATGCCTCAAAATCGAGATGTGAAACTGGCCTTAGATAACATTTTGCATCAGATCACATGTATTCAGTGCTCTAATGGTGGGTTTATACGCCGCGATATCGGCGTCCAACTCCGACCCAACTCCGACAAAAAGTCACGTGGGTTGCGAGTTGGAGCCGATATCGGGCGCGCGTTGTACGGTTTTAGCATACAACGCGATCCTGGAACGATGCCAAAACGATATCGGAGTTGAATAGCTGAGCTATTCAACTCCCCGATATCGCAAGGCCGTTGTAGCAGGATCGCTGCATGTGACAGCCCAACTCCGATGCGTACTCGCACCTCACCCATTAACTCCCATGTTAAATGGTCGTTACTGGGTTGGTGGGCGTACACATCGGAGGGACGTTGTTTCCCGATATCGCAGCGTGTAAACCGCCGATGCGATATCGGGAAAAGCGCTCAAAAAATGCGCGCTCCCGCGGCGTTGCCTCCGATATCGCGGCGATATCGGGACGTGTAACCCCACCATAAGCTAGGCACGTCCTAAATATCTGAAACACATGGTTCATATGAAACTCAAGGTGGATCCATTTACTAATGAGGCGACAGCTTTGCTCCAGACTCAAACCTGTGGTCAACTGCTCTTTTGTGCCTGCTTAAAAAGAGGGACACTGTCAGATCATAAGCCAGACACTATTCAGACAGAATCCCTTATGGCCCTTAAATGCCCTTTAATGAGGCAGGGGGAGACAAAGTATTTCAAATGTTTACACATAATCCCTGGTGTAAGTGATCAGCGTTTAGCACAAGATCAGTGGGAGCCAAGCCTTACTAAGATCTTTAGGGGGCCGTCACACGGAACGATATCTTGCCCGATATCGTTTAAGCGATCTCCTTTTTGATCGCTTAAGCGATATCGGGCACGATATCGTTGCATGTAATCAAGCGATTTACGATGTTAAATCGCTTGATCGTGACATCGCTGATCTGAGGTTTGGTTCTCAGATCTAGCGATGAACGATGCAACGATCTGCATCATCGTGGTGTATGACACCACGATGATCCATCTCCCAGCGACCGCGCCTATGCTGGGAGATGGGGGAGATGGTAACTATGGTACACGTCGGGTAACTAAGCGACGCGCGGCGCCTAGTTACCCGATGTGTACCATAGTAACGAGCGAGATCGCGGCTCCGCATCGCTGGTGAGTCTGTCTGTGTGACATCTCACCAGCGATGTGAGCGATATTGTAAGCGATTGCGCGTGCACGTGATCGCTTACAATATCGCTAAGGATATCTCAGCGTGTGACGGCCGCCTTTGGAGGAAAAATAAATCAACAGCGGTCAAGAATTGCTTTTATTTATTTATTTATACTGTGCGGTATAGGTGATTAGACGGCTTTATTCTTGGATAGCTGCAATCACAGCAATACCAGATTTAGATCTTATTTTTATGTTTGGCTGCTATTACACAAACGAAGAAACGCTGTGTGTTTGATTTGGTTCACATTTTGCATTGCCTTATATTGCGAGCTCTGCTTTTTCTGTAAATGTGCCAAAATAGTCATGTAAGGCTTTTTTATGTGCGTTACGAGTTGTATTGGTAATATTTTCGGCTACGCATTTTTTTCATTACTTTCTGATTTTTAATAAGCATGTCACCCTCTCTCTCCATTTGATTCATATTCTTCACCCACATCCTCCTTCCTGTTTGTTTCACATATATAGCTCCCACACTCTTCCCCCATTTGCTGCTCTTACACTCCCCACCCTCTCTCCTTTTCAGTGATTACATTACGGAAAAGAAAGTGTCTTCAGCTCCTGTATGCAGAGCTTTACACCATCCTTTTGTCATCTCTGCAGGTACTGTCGAGTGACGTCAACTGACCTGATCACGTTGCTGATGTCTCCCTGACCTGGAATGCCGGTAAAAGTGTGATGCTTCCAATGTACAGAGTGTCTGACACTTGTACAACTGATTGCAGGAAATCAGCATGTGGCAGTTTCTCTGACCCACTGGCAGCTGACAACGTGTCAGAGAATAGCTGGCTCCCACTATGGGGGGAAGGCAACATATGCAGCCGGCGGGAAGATATCTCGGACGCTGCATTAAGAGGTCCAACGGTGTCCCCCTGCCTGCTGTGCCCAGGGCAGATGTCCCACCAGTGCCCCCCCCCCCTAGATACACCACTGATTATAGAAATGAAAATTCTGCCCATTGCTCTCAAACAGTTTTATTATAACAAATATATAAAATAATTGTAACAAAAAGGAGAAAGTTATAAATATTTTTATACAAATGTAGAACAATCAACTTTACAAATCAATATATAAACAAGTGACGTCAGAGATAAGTGACAATGAAAGCAAAACCCTTTTGGACCCAAATCCCCTGCGCTTCAGTTATGAAAATTGTTGAAAAATCTGATTTCTGTATTTATAAAATTCCTCGTTTAATACATTGGAGAAGACACGAGCGCGGGTATATCCTCTGTAACTCGAGGACATTCAATCTTGTAGCCATGAGATATGCCAGCATCAGGAAGGTAGTGTCCATTTGAGCCGTCCAGATAACGCCGGAGGACAGATGTCACCAGAGAAGAATATGTGAAATGACCAGAGCCCAGGAGGTGCCTGTGAGGATACCAGCAAGGTGACCTGGTGGCTGCAAAAAAATAAAATCGGAGAAAGGGGAGGAGGAGGAGGGGGCAAGAAAGGCAGAAAAGGAGGAGGAGGAGGGGGCAAGAAAGGCAGAAAAGGAGGAGGAGGGGGCAAGAAAGGCAGAAAAGGAGGAGGAGGAGGGGGCAAGAAAGGCAGAAAAGGAGGAGGGGGAGGGGGCAAGAAATGCAGAAAAGGAGGAGGAGTGGGCAAGAAAGGCAGAAAAGGAGGAGGAGGGGCAAGAAAGGCAGAAAAGGAGGAGGAGGAAAAGGAGGGGCAAGAAAGGGAGAAAAGGAGGAGGAGGGGCAAGAAAGGGAGAAAAGGAGGAGGAGGAGGAGGGGCAAGAAAGGCAGAAAAGGAGGAGGAGGAGGAGCAAGAAAGGCAGAAAAGGAGGAGGAGGAGGGCGGAGAAAAGCGGAAAAGAGGAGGAGGAGGGGGGCAGAGAAGGGCGCAAAAGGAGAAGGGGGGAGAAGGGTGCAAAAGGAGGAGGGGGAGAAGGCGGAAAAGGAGGAGGGGGGAGAAGGGGGAAAAGGAGGAGGGGGGAGAAGGCGGAAAAGGAGGAGGGGGGGAGAAAGCTTGCCAAAAAAGAAATTAAAAGGGCAAGTGACCTGAAGACAGCAAACCCTAGCAAGCTAAGAGATAGAGAGAGGGAGTGGTTTTTGGAGTGATTATACTCATCTATCTGACATTATCAGGCTCCACAGTGTCACCTCTTCAGCAGCCTCACATGGATTGTAGAGACGAGCAGTGATGAAATGTTCTCCACAGGGAAGTGACCCTGCTGGAGATGGGGGAAATTCACAATACCTAGAACAGAAATAATAAATCATGCAGAACACTGGATACAAGTGGTGCCTGACTCCTATGGAAACAAGGCTAAAATTGATCCACATTGTCCGAGGACAGAACACGACCCGAAATGTGGAGCCAACTTTTTTTATGCAGTTCAAACTTCCTGGTGGCCGAGCGGAAACACAGAGTCCTGCGTCCCCCAATATTATTAACTAGAAAAAACAGTTTTAAAGGGAACCTGTCACCACACAGGGCCTATTAAACTAAAAGCCACCTTCAGCAGCGCCTATGCAGCATTTAGTGAAGGAGTGAATGTGTCCCTTGTCCCCCTACCAACCCAGACACCAAAATAATTACTTTATGAGAAATGATATTAGGTCCGGGAGGTATACTCCCGTCCCAGGACCTAAACACCTCGCTGCTGTTACCTCCGGGACCCTCCTACTCTGTTCCTTGCGAGAGGTGCAGATCTCTCAGCTCTTGGGCATCTCCATGAGCTCTGCCTGGAAGCTGAGGTCAGATGGGATCACGTAGGCACCAGATCCTGCCCAGAGTGCTCTTATGCTGTACTAGATGTTGGCCCGATTGTAACGCATCGGGTACTCTAGACTATGTATGTAGTTTATTTATGAAGATTTAAGAATAATGCAAAGGGAAGCTGGGTTTAAATCCTGCGCCACTATCGCTGATTGCTGGCAAGGGAACCGGCCAGGCGCAACGAATCAGCAAACCGTGGTTGAAATGCCGCGCCAATTTGCGGGCAAACTGTCCCTGTTGCTGATTGATTGATCAGGCCAGCCGCCCGCGACCAGCGACGCAGGATTTGTGTTACAGACAAACAGACAAAAGTAGACAATTATATAGTAGACTAGATGGCAGCCCGATTCTAAAGAATCGGGTAGTCTAGAATCCATATATAGTTTATTTACTAATAGTTACGGGAGTGCGGTGAAATGAATTGTGTGTATACAGGCGGCTCTGTTGGTAGCACAGTATATAGCGGCTCTGTGGGTAGCACAGTATACAGCGGCTCAGTAGTTAGCACTGCGCGGTGGCTCAGTGGTTAGCACTGCGCGGTGGCTCAGTGGTTAGCACTGCGCGGTGGCTCAGTGGTTAGCACTGCGCGGTGGCTCAGTGGCCAGCACTGCGCGGTGGCTCAGTGGCCAGCACTGCGCGGTGGCTCAGTGGCCAGCACTGCGCGGTGGCTCAGTGGCCAGCACTGCGCGGTGGCTCAGTGGCCAGCACTGCGCGGTGGCTCAGTGGCTAGCACTGCGCGGTGGCTCAGTGGCTCAGGGATCAGGGGAGAGCGGAGGGGAGGCTGGAGGGCAGGGGAGAGCGGAGGCAGGGGAGAGCGGAGGCAGAGGAAAGCGGAGGCAGAGGAGAGCGGAGCGGAGGCAGAGGCAGAGGAGGGCAGAGGCTGGAGAGCAGAGGCTGGAGGGCAGGGGAGAGCGGAGGCTGGGGGGCAGAGGGGAGCGGAGGCTGGGGGGCAGAGGAGAGCGGAGGCAGGGGGGCAGGGGAGAGCGGAAGCTGGGGGGCAAGCAGAGGGGAGGCTGGGGGGCAGAGCAGAGGGGAGGCTGGGGGGCAGAGGAGAGCGGAGGCTGGGGGCAGAGGAGAGCGGAGGCTGGGGGGCAGAGGAGAGAGGCTGGGGGGCAGAGGAGAGGCTGGGGGGCAGAGCAGAGGGGAGGCTGGGGGGCAGAGCAGAGGGGAGGCTGGGGGGCAGAGGAGAGCGGAGGCTGGGGGGCAGAGGAGGGCGGAGGCTGGAGAGCAGAGGCTCAAGGGCAGAGGAGAGCGGAGGCTGGGGGGCAGAGGAGAGCGGAGGCTGGGGGGCAGAGGAGAGCGGAGGCTGGGGGCAGAGGAGAGCGGAGGCTGGGGGCAGAGGAGAGCGGAGGCAGGGGGGCAGGGGAGAGCGGAGGCAGAGGAGGGCGGAGGCTGGAGAGCAGATGCTGGAGGGCAGAGGAGAGGCGGAGGCTGGAGGGCAGAGGAGAGTGGAGGCTGGGGGGCAGAGCAGAGGGGAGGCTGGGGGGCAGAGGAGAGCGGAGGCTGGGGGGCAGAGGAGGGCGGAGGCTGGAGAGCAGAGGCTCAAGGGCAGAGGAGAGCGGAGGCTGGGGGGCAGAGGAGAGCGGAGGCTGGGGGGCAGAGGAGAGCGGAGGCTGGGGGCAGAGGAGAGCGGAGGCTGGGGGCAGAGGAGAGCGGAGGGCAGGGGGGCAGGGGAGAGCGGAGGGCAGAGGAGGCGGAGGCTGGAGAGCAGATGCTGGAGGGCAGAGGAGAGCGGAGGCTGGAGGGCAGAGGAGGAAGTGGAGGGCTGGGGGTAGAGGAGAGGGAAGGCTGGAGAGCAGAGGCGAGGAGGGCAGAGGAGAGAGAGGCTGGGGGGCAGAGAGGGAGGCTGGGGGGCAGAGAGAGAGCAGAGGCTGGGGGGCAGAGGAGAGCAGAGGCTCGGGGGCAGAGAGCGGAGGCTGGGGGGCAGAGGACAGCGGAGGCTGGGGGTCAGGGGAGAGCGGAGGCAGGGGAGAGCGGAGGCAGAGGAGGGCGGAGGCTGGAGAGCAGAGGCTGGAGAGCAGAGGCTGGAGGGCAGAGGCTGGAGGGCAGAGGAGAGCGAAGGCAGGGGGGCAGAGGAGAGCGGAGGCAGAGGAGAGCGGAGGCAGAGGAGAGGCGGAGGCTGGGGGCAGAGGAGAGCGGAGGCTGGGGGCAGAGGAGGAGCGGAGGCAGGGGGGCAGGGGAGAGCGGAGGCAGGGGAGAGCGGAGGCAGAGGAGGGCGGAGGCTGGAGAGCAGATGCTGGAGGGCAGAGGAGAGCGGAGGCTGGGGGGCAGAGGAGAGCGGAGGCTGGGGGCAGAGGAGAGCGGAGGCAGGGGGGCAGGGGAGAGCGGAGGCAGGGGAGAGCGGAGGCAGAGGAGGGCGGAGGCTGGAGAGCAGATGCTGGAGGGCAGAGGAGAGCGGAGGCTGGAGGGCAGAGGAGAGTGGAGGCTGGGGGGTAGAGGAGAGGGAAGGCTGGAGAGCAGAGGCTGGAGGGCAGAGGAGAGCAGAGGCTGGGGGGCAGAGGAGAGGGGAGGCTGGGGGGCAGAGAAGAGCAGAGGCTGGGGGCAGAGGAGAGCAGAGGCTCGGGGGCAGAGGAGAGCGGAGGCTGGGGGGCAGAGGACAGCGGAGGCTGGGGGTCAGGGGAGAGCGGAGGCAGGGGAGAGCGGAGGCAGAGGAGGGCGGAGGCTGAGAGAGCAGAGGCTGGAGAGCAGAGGCTGGAGGGCAGAGGCTGGAGGGCAGAGGAGAGCGAAGGCAGGGGGGCAGAGGAGAGCGGAGGCAGAGGAGAGCGGAGGCAGAGGAGAGCGGAGGCTGGGGGGCAGAGGAGAGCGGAGGCTGGGGGCAGAGGAGAGCGGAGGCAGGGGGGCAGGGGAGAGCGGAGGCAGGGGAGAGCGGAGGCAGAGGAGGGCGGAGGCTGGAGAGCAGATGCTGGAGGGCAGAGGAGAGCGGAGGCTGGGGGGCAGAGGAGAGCGGAGGCTGGGGGTAGAGGAGAGCGGAGGCAGGGGGGCAGGGGAGAGCGGAGGCAGGGGAGAGCGGAGGCAGAGGAGGGCGGAGGCTGGAGAGCAGATGCTGGAGGGCAGAGGAGAGCGGAGGCTGGAGGGCAGAGGAGAGTGGAGGCTGGGGGGTAGAGGAGAGGGAAGGCTGGAGAGCAGAGGCTGGAGGGCAGAGGAGAGCAGAGGCTGGGGGCAGAGGAGAGGGGAGGCTGGGGGCAGAGAAGAGCAGAGGCTGGGGGGCAGAGGAGAGCAGAGGCTCGGGGCAGAGGAGAGCGGAGGCTGGGGGGCAGAGGACAGCGGAGGCTGGGGGTCAGGGGAGAGCGGAGGCAGGGGAGAGCGGAGGCAGAGGAGGGCGGGAGGCTGGAGAGCAGAGGCTGGAGAGCAGAGGCTGGAGGGCAGAGGAGAGCGAAGGCAGGGGGGCAGAGGAGAGCGGAGGCAGAGGAGAGCGGAGGCAGAGGAGAGCAGAGGCAGAGGAGAGCGGAGACAGAGGAGAGTGGAGGCGGAGGAGAGCAGAGGCAGAGGAGAGCGGAGGCAGAGGAGGGCGGAGGCTGGAGAGCAGAGGCTGGGGAGCAGAGGAGAGCAGAGGCTGGGGGGCAGAGGAGAGCGGAGGCTGGGGGCAGAGGAGAGCGGAGGCTGGGGGCAGGGGAGAGCGGAGGCTGGGGGGCAGGGAGAGAGCGGAGGCTGGGGGGCAGAGGAGAGCGGAGGCTGGGGGGCAGAGGAGAGGGGAGGCTGGGGGGCAGAGGAAGAGGGGAGGCTGGGGGGCAGAGGAGAGGGGAGGCTGGGGGGCAGAGCAGAGGGAAGGCTGGGGGGCAGAGGAGAGCGGAGGCTGGGGGGCAGAGGAGAGCGGAGGCTGGGGGGCAGAAAACTCACTGGGCTGTCGGCGGTCAGCGGCAGTGGTGGCGGCAGTTCCGGAATTGGCCAGCTCCCTGATGGAGGAAAGTCAGGGGGTGTGTGCGGTGAGCGGCCGGACTGGGAGTGGTGCCGGCGGAGGCTGCACACCGGAGTGTGGGCCGGGCCGGTTCTCGGATGTGGGTGGTCTCACACCGGGCAGTGTGCGGGGCCGGTGGCGGGATGGCGGTCCTTGATGGAGAGTGGGCGGTGAGCTGCAGGGCTGTGGGCGGTGCCGGGGGAGGCCGCACACCGGAGTGTGGGCCGGGCCGGTTCCCGGATGTGGATGGGCGCACACGGGGCTCAGTGCGGGGCCAGTGGCGGGATAGCGGCGAGTGGTGACGCTTTAGCGCCCACCGCGAGCCGCTGTGCCGTTTTGACAGCGGCTCGCGGTGAGGTCTGGTACTTTTACACAGGTCGGAGGCCATCACGGAAGTTGGCTGCATTGGCCGGAAGTGGCCTTCGGGTTTTATATATAAGATACCTACAGCAGTACCGGTGTGCAACGGTGCCAGTGAGCAGTGGTGCCGGAGTCCAGGAGGGGACAGCGGGCGGGTGCGGACAGGAGAGGGCCAGGGCACAGCGGTCAGGAGGGGGCTGGGTGCAGGCAGTAGGGGGCCAGGGAAGAGCGGGCGGGTGCAGGCATGAGGGGGCCGGGGAAGAGCAGACGGGTGCGGGCAGAAGGGAACTTGGGGACAGCGAGTGGGTGTGGGCAGGAGGGGGCCGGGGAACAGCGGCGGAGGGTGCCCCTCCTGCCCACACCCGGCCGCTGTTCCACGGTCCACTCCTGCCCGCAGCAGAGTGCTTAGCAGAGTATACGGTGGCTCAGTGGTTAGCACTGCGCGGTGGCTCAGTGGTTGGCACTGCGCGGTGGCTCAGTGGTTAGCACTGTGCGGTGGCTCAGTGGTTAGCACTGCGCGGTGGCTCAGTGGTTAGCAGTGAGTGCGGTGGGCAGAGTGCTCAGCGCAGCAGCGCGGTGGGCAGAGTGGTCAGCGCAGCAGCGCAGTGGGCAGAGTGGTCAGCGCAGCAGCGCGGGGGGCAGGATGGAGTGAGCGGGACAGGATGGAGGCGGGGGGGGGGGGGGCAGGACGGAGCCGGCAGGGGGGCAGGATGGAGGTGCTCCTCCTGCCCCCCTCTCTCCCCGCGGCCCCACCCCCCCGCAGCCCCCACTCCCCCTGATAGAAGACAGGTGGAGCGCGGCTGCGGAGGGTAAGTATCCTTATGGGCTTCTTTTATTTTTATCACCATTGAGGAGCGGGGGGGCAGGGGGAGTGGGGGCCGTGGGAAGCGAGGGAGGCAGGAAGAGCGGATCGGAGCAAGATGAGTGGGGGGGCAGGAGGGTGTGGGGCGCAGGAAAGGCCGCCGATGGCGAGAGTGGGGCAGTATTGGCCTCGCTCTCACTAACGGTCGGCCATCTTGCTTAGGGATACAGCCGGCTTCCGTCAGGATGTGACGTCATTTTGATGACATACTGACGGAAGCTGGCTTAGTGTTTTATTAGAATAGATACAGACTGTGTGGCTGGGAATCTAGCAAGGAGGGAACAGGGGCAGTCACCAGATTCGAACCAAGTGAGATGCCCGAGAGATCTGCGCAGGCGCCGATGCCGCTCTCAAGGAACAAAGTAGGAGTGTCCCGAAGGAGGGGTAACAGCAGTGAGGTGCTTATGTCCCCATCAAGCAGCAGCTCCATGCGAGCATCATGCCCTCTACCCACGCAGATCCACATCAAGCAGAAGCCCCCATCAAGCAGCAGCCCCATGAAAGCATCATGCCCCCCTACCCACGCTGATCAGCCCCATGCGTGCATCATGCCCCCTACCTACGCAGATCCCCATCAAGCAACAGCTCCATGGAAGCATCATGCCCCCCTACCCACGCAGATCCCCATCAAGCAGCAGCCCCATGCAAGCATCATGCCCCCCTACCCACACAGATCCCCATCAAGCAGCAGCCCCAGCGAGCATCATGCCCCCTACCTATGCAGATCCCCATCAAGCAGCAGCCCCATGCAAGCATCATGTCCCCCTACCCACACAGATCCCCATCAAGCAGCAGCCCCATGCGAGCATCATGCCCCCCTACCCATGCAGATCCCCATCAAGCAGCAGCCCCATGCGAGCATTATGCCCCCCTACCCACACAGATCCCCATCAAGCAGCAGCCCCATGCAAGCATCATGCCCCCCAACCCTCGCAGATCAGCCCCATGCATGTATTATGCCCCCCCCCCTATCCACGCAGATCCCTATCAAGCAGCAGCCCCATGCAAGTACTGCAAAGAACTTGCCCACCTACCCATGCAAATCCCTAGCAAGCAGCATCCCCATGTAAGCATCATGCCCCCTGCAGACACCCATGTAAGCATCATGCCCCCCGCAAACCCCCAGCAAGCAGTCCCATCACATGTAAGCATCATGCCCCCCGCAAGCAGTCCCATGTAAGCATTGTTCACCTAGCCACTCCCGCCACCCCAAGCAAGTAGTTCCATGTATTATGTTCCCCTACTCACTCAAATCCCCAGCAAGCAGTCCCATGTAAGCATTATGTTCCCATACCCATTCAGATCCGAGAAACAGCCCCATGTAAGCATAATGTCCCCCCTAAGACCCCCAGAAAGCAAGCAGTCCCATGTAAGCATTATGTTCCCCTACCCACTCAGCAGTCCCATGTAGCATCATGCACCCTGCAGACCCCCAGCAAGCAGTCCCATGTAAGCATTGTTCCCCTATCCACTCAGATCCCTGAGCAGTCCCATGTAAGCATCATGGCCCCCACAGCAAGCAGTCCCATGTAAGCATTATGTTCCCCTAGCCACTCCCGCAGACCCCCAGCAAGCAGTCCCATGTAAGCATTATGTTCCCCTACCCACTCAGCAGTCCCATGTAGCATCATGCACCCTGAAGACCCCCAGCAAGCAGTCCCATGTAAGCATTGTTCCCCTATCCACTCAGATCCCTGAGCAGTCCCATGTAAGCATCATGGCCCCCACAGCAAGCAGTCCCATGTAAGCATTATGTTCCCCTAGTCACTCCGCAGACCCCCAGCAAGCAAGCAGTCCCATGTAAGCATTATATTCCCCTACCCACATCAGCAGTCCCATGTAGCATCATGCACCCTGCAGACCCCAGCAAGCAGTCCCATGTCAGCATTATGTTCCCCTACTCACTCCAGATCCCCAGCAAGCAGTACCATTGAAGCATTATGTTCCCCTTCCCACTCAGATCCCTGAGAAGCAGTCCCATGCAAGCATCATGGCCCCACAGACCCCAGCAAGCAAGCAGTCCCATGTAAGCATTACGTTCCCCTAGCCACTCCCGCAGACTCCCAGCAAGCAAGCAGTCCCATGTAAGCATTATGTTCCCCTTCCCACTCAGATCCCGAGCAGTCCCATTAAGCATCATGGTCCCACAGAACCCCAGCAAGCAAGCAGTCCCATGTAAGCATTATGTTCCCCTACCCACTCAGATCCATGAGAAGCAGTCCATGTAAGCATCATGGCCCCCGCAGAACCCCAGCAAGCAAGCAGTCCCATGTAAGCATTATGTTCCCTACCCACTCAGATCCATGATAAGCAGTCCCATGCAAGCATCATGGCCCCAACAGGCCCCCAGCAAGCAAGCAGTCCCATGTAAGCATTATGTTCCCCTAGCCACTCCCGCAGACCCCCAGCAAGCAGTTCCGTGTAAGCATTATGTCCCCCTACCCACTCAGATCCCCAGCAAGCAGTCCCATGTAAGCATTATGTTCCGCTACCCACTCAGATCCCTGAGAAGCAGTCCCATGTAAGCATCATGGCCCCCGCTGAACCCCAGCAAGCAAGCAGTCCCATGTAAGCATTATATTTCCCTACCCACTGAGATCCATGAGAAGCAGTCCCATGTAAGCATCATGGCCCCCGCAGAACCCCAGCTAGCAAGCAGACCCATGTAAGCATTAATGTTCCCCTACTCACTCAGACTCCCCAGCAAGCAAGCAGTCCCATGTAAGCATTATGTTCCCCTTCCCACTCAGATCCCTGAGCAGTCCCATATAAGCATCATGGTCCCCACAGAACCCCAGCAAGCAAGCAGTCCCATGTAAGCATTATGTTCCCCTACCCACTCAGATCCATGAGAAGCAGTCCCATGTAAGCATCATGGCCCCCGCAGAACCCCAGCAAGCAAGCAGTCCCATGTAAGCATTATGTTCCCCTACCCACTCAGATCCATGATAAGCAGTCCCATGCAAGCATCATGGCCCCAACAGGCCCCCAGCAAGCAAGCAGTCCCATGTAAGCATTATGTTCCCCTAGCCACTCCCGCAGACCCCCAGCAAGCAGTTCCGTGTAAGCATTATGTCCCCCTACCCACTCAGATCCCCAGCAAGCAGTCCCATGTAAGCATTATGTTCCGCTACCCACTCAGATCCCTGAGAAGCAGTCCCATGTAAGCATCATGGCCCCCGCTGAACCCCAGCAAGCAAGCAGTCCCATGTAAGCATTATATTTCCCTACCCACTGAGATCCATGAGAAGCAGTCCCATGTAAGCATCATGGCCCCCGCAGAACCCCAGCTAGCAAGCAGACCCATGTAAGCATTAATGTTCCCCTACTCACTCAGACTCCCCAGCAAGCAAGCAGTCCCATGTAAGCATTATTCTCCCTTACCTACTCAGATCCCTGAGAAGCAGTTTACACACACAATCATAAAATAATACTAAGCTCCATGAAGAATTCTCCGTCTCAGCAGAAGCCCCAGCCTCACAGGAGCCCGCCACACTCCACACTGCAGCACGAGGGAAAGGGAGGGCACGCCCCTGAGATGAGGAGGCCCCGCCTCTTCTAGTGACATCACACCTGCAAGCAGCCTGTATTCTCTAGCATCTACCAATGCTCTACACTCTATTTCCCACAATGCTGTGCGGAGAATTTACTTCCTGCATTATTCTCATATGTGGAGTTTACTGCTTCGGTAGGTGAGAAAAGTTATATATAGTCGTAAGGTGCGACCAACCCATGAAGAGGGAGTCATACTGTATACAATGTATAATAGTCATAGTATGTGTACAGTGTATAATGTATGTTATATATTCTGTACACAGTGGGGATAGCTATATACAATGTATAATAGTCCTAGTATGTGTACAGTGTATAATGTATGTTATATATTCTGTACACAGTGGGGATAGCTATATACAATGTATAATAGTCATAGTATGTGTACAGTGTATAATGTATGTTATATATTCTGTACACAGTGGGGATAGCTATATACAATGTATAATAGTCCTAGTATGTGTACAGTGTATAATGTATGTTATATATTCTGTACACAGTGGGGATAGCTATATACAATGTATAATAGTCATAGTATGTGTACAGTGTATAATGTATGTTATATATTCTGTACACAGTGGGGATAGCTATATACAATGTATAATAGTCATAGTATGTGTACAGTGTATAATGTATGTTATATATTCTGTACACAGTGGGGATAGCTATATACAATGTATAATAGTCATAGTATGTGTACAGTGTATAATGTATGTTATATATTATGTACACAGTGGGGATAGCTATATACAATGTATAATAGTCATAGTATGTGTACAGTGTATAATGTATGTTATATATTCTGTACACAGTGGGGATAGCTATATACAATGTATAATAGTCCTAGTATGTGTACAGTGTATAATGTATGTTATATATTATGTACACAGTGGGGATATCTATATACAATGTATAATAGTCATAGTATGTGTACAGTGTATAATGTATGTTATATATTATGTACACAGTGGGGATAGCTATATACAATGTATAATAGTCCTAGTATGTGTACAGTGTATAATGTATGTTATATATTCTGTACACAGTGGGGATATCTATATACAATGTATAATAGTCATAGTATGTGTACAGTGTATATATGTATGTTATATTCTGTACACAGTGGGGATATCTATATACAATGTATAATAGTCCTAGTATGTGTACAGTGTATAATGTATGTTATATATTCTGTACACAGTGGGGATAGCTATATACAATGTATAATAGTCATAGTATGTGTACAGTGTATAATGTATGTTATATATTCTGTACACAGTGGGGATATCTATATACAATGTATAATAGTCATAGTATGTGTGCAGTGGGGACAACTATATACAATGTATAACATAATCTGTATACAGTGGGGATAAGTATATACTGTGTATAACATATTCTGAATACAGTGGAGAAAGCTATATACAATGTATAACATATTCTGTGTACAGTGGGATATCTATATAGTGTATAATATACATATATACTGTATACAATGGGAATAACCATATACAGTGTATAATATAGATATATTTGTGTACAGGTGGGAATAACCATATACAGTGTATAATATACATATATACTGTACCAGTTGGTGGCCCGATTCTGACGCATCGGGTATTCTAGAATATGTATGTAGTTGACATACTGTGACTGACAGAACTGGTTCAGTAAACGTGAGTGAACTATATATATATGTATATGTATATATATGTATAGCAGCGCTATGGTATATGGTAGTACATTACAGCACATGTATAGCAGCACTATAGTATATTGTGGTACATTACATTACATGTATAGTAGTGCTATGGCATATGGCGGTCCATTACAGCACATGTATAGCAGCACTATAGTATAGGGCGGTACATTACAGTACATGTATAGCAGCACTATAGTATATGGTGGTACATTACAGTACATGTATAGCAGCACTATGGTATATGGCAGTACATTATAGCACATGTATAGCAGCACTATGATATATGGCGATACTCCGCTCCCCGCGGTCCCCCACTCCTCCTGGCCCCCGGTCCTCCACAGTAAAAGTAAAATAATCCTCAGTGAGGATACTCACCTGTCCGCCGGCTTGCTCCACCTCCGCCTTCTAGGTCCTACAGACCTTTAGGACTTGTCGTTGCCTGGGAAACCGATCAGCTGAGGGGGGTGGCAGGATTACGTCGGGGGGGCAGGATGGAGCCGGGGGGGGTCGGGAAACAGGATGGAGCCGGGAAGGGGGCAGGATGGAGCCGAGGGGGGGGGAAACAGGATGGACCCGGGGGGGAAAAAACAGGATGGAGCCGGGGGAGCAAAAACAGCGGGGGCAGGATGGAGCAAGTGGGGCAGGATGGAGCGGGGGGGGGTATGGGGTCTTGGGCAGGATGGAGCCGACGGGGTGGAAACAGGATGGACCCGGGGGGGAAAAAACAGGATGGAGCCGGGTGAGCAAAAACAGCGGGGGGCAGGATGGAGCAAGTGGGGCAGGATGGATCGAGCGGGACAGGATGGAGCGGGGGGGGGTATGGGGTCTTGGGCAGGATGGAGCCGACGGGGTGGAAACAGGATGGAGCCGGGGGGGGGGGGGGGAGAAACAGGACGGAGCCGGGGGGGGGGGAACCGGATGTAGCCGGGGGGGGGGGGGGGAACAGGATGGAGCCGGGGGGGAAACAGTATGGAGCCGGGGAGGGGGTTGGGAAACAGGATGGAGCCGGGGGGGGGGGGGGAAACAGGACGGAGCCGGGGGGGGGAACCGGATGTAGCCAAGGGGGGGGGGGAACAGGATGGAGCCGGGGGGGGGGGGGGAAAACAGTTTGGAGCCGGGGCGGGGGGGTTGGGAAACAGGATGGAGCCGGGGGGGGAAACAGGATGGAGCCGGGGGGGGGGGGAAAGGATGGAGCTGGGGGGAGGGAAACAGGATGGAGCCAGGGGAGCAAGAACAGCGGGGGGCAGGATGGAGCAAGTGGGGCAGGATGGAGCCGGAGGAGCAGGATGGAGCCGAAGGAGCAGGATGGAGCAGGCGGGGCAGGATGGAGTAGGCGGGGCAGGATGGAGCAGGCGGGGCAGGATGGAGGTGGGGGAGCAAGAACAGCGGGGGGCAGGATGGAGCGAGCAGGGCAGGATGGAGCGAGCAGGGCAGGATGGAGAGAGCGGGGCAGGATGGAGCGAGCGGGGCAGGATGGAGCGAGCGGAGCAGGATGGTGGGGGGGCGGGGCAGGATGGAGCCGGAGGGGCAGGATGGTGACGAGTGGCGCAGGATGGAGCAGGCGAGGCAGGATGGAGATGGCAGGGCAGGATAGTGGCGGGGGGGGGGGGATGGTGGCGGGAGGGCAGGATGGATGTGGGGGGCAGGATGGAGCTGGCGGGGCAGGATGGTGGCGGGGGGGGCAGGATGGAGGCGCTCCTCCTGGCCCCCTCCCTCTGCCCCTCCACACACCCCCCCACCTCCGCTCCTCCATGGTGATGAAAAAAAAAACCCTCAGTGATGATACTTACCCTCCGCTGGCTCGCTCCACCTGTCTTCTAGCTCCCAGGACAGGACCTGTCGTTGCCTGGGAAACCGATCTGCTGGGGGTCAGTGGGAAGAGTGGGGGATCAGTGGGCTGAGCAGGGGTCAGTGGGCATAATCAGTAGGCAGAGCAGGGTCAGTAGGCAGGAGTGGGGGGTCAGTGGGCAGAGCAGGGTCAGTGGACAGAGCAGGGGTCAGTGGGCACAGTCAGTAGGCACAGCAGGGGTTAGTGGGAAAAGTTAGTGGGCAGAGCAGGGGTCAGTGGGCAAAGTCAGTGAGCAGAGCAGGGGTCAGCGGGCAGAGCGGAGGTCATTGGGCAGAGCAGGGGTTAGTGGGCAGAGCGTGGGTCAGTGGGCACAGTCAGTGGACAGAGAAGGGTCAGTGGGTAGAGCATGGGTCAGTGGGCACGGTCAGTTGGCAGAACAGGGGTCAGTGGGCATGGTTAAAGGGCAGAGCGGGGGGTCAGTGAACAGGGGGTGGTCAGTGGGCAGAGCAGGGGTCAGTGGGCAAAGCAGGGGTCAGTGCGCAGAGCGGGGGGTCAGTGGGCAGAGCGGGAGTAAATGAGCAGAGCAGGGTCAGTGGGCAGAGCATGGTCAGTGGACAGTGTGAGGGGTCAGTGGGCAGTGTGAGGGGTCAGTGGGCAGAGCAGGGTCAGTGTGAGGGGTCAGTGGGCAGAGCAGGGTCAATGGGCAGAGTGGGGGTCAGTGGGCAGAGCAGGGGGTCAGTGGGCAGAGCAGGGGGTCAGTGGGCAGAGCAGGGGGGTCAGTGGGCAGAGCAGGTTCAGTGGGCAGTGTGAGGGGTCAGTGGGCAGAGCAGGGTCAGTGGGCAGAGCAGGGTCAGTGTGAGGGCGATCAGTGGGCAGGAGAGGGGGTCAGTGGGCAAGAGGGGGGTCAGTGGGAAGAGCAGGGGGTCAGTGGGCAGAGCAGGGGGTCAGTGGGCAGAGCAGGGTCGGTGGGCAGAGCAGGGTCAGTGGGCAGTGTGAGGGGTCAGTGGGCAGTGTGAGGGGGTCAGTGGGCAGTGTGAGGGGTCAGTGGGCAGAGCAGGGTCAGTAGGCAGTGTGAGGGGTCAGTGGGCAGTGTGAGGGATCAGTGGGGAGAGCAGGGTCAGTGGGCAGAGCAGGGTCAGTGGGCAGTGTGAGGGGTCAGTGGGGAGAGCAGGGTCAGTGGGCAGAGCAGGGTCAGTGGGCAGTGTGAGGGGTCAGTGGGCAGAGGGGGGGGTTAGTGGGCAGAGCGGGGGTCCGTGAACAGAGGGGGGTCAGTGGGCAGTGCGGGGGGATCAGTAGGCAGAGGAGGGTAGATCGGGAGAGGACCTTTGATGACGTCACAGTCATATGATCTGTGACTCCACCCATCATCGTGACGTCATCAGAGGTCCTGAAGCACTATGAAAAGAGATCGTGCAGCGGCGGCCAGCTGGAGGGAGCTGCGGTAACAGGCGGGGGGGGGTGACCGGACAGTGGAGTGGGGCTGTGGTAACAGGCGGGGGGTGACCGGACAGTGGAGGGGGGCTATGGTGTGGTGACAGGCAGGGCGGTGATCGGGCAGTGTGGGGAGCTGTGGTGACAGGTAGGGGGGTGACTGGGCAGTGTGGGGAGCTGTGGTGACTGGTGGGGGGGTGACCGGGCAGGGAGCGCGGGCAGGAGGAGGCTGTGATGAGAGACTGTGTATCCCAGCTACGGGCGGCAAATAGGCGCGAAATTTGAACTTTGAATTCTCGCGCCTATTTGCATAGTCTGAGCGCCTTCGGTGGCCAATGAGCAGCTGTGTCTGTCGCATGATTTTGGTTACAGACAGACTCAAAAAAGCCTTAGACAATTATATAGTAGATACAATGGGAGTAACCATATACAGTGTATAATCTACTATATAAAACCCGAAGGCCACTTCCGGGGAAGACCACGCCCACTTCCGTGATGGTCTTCGCCCAGGGCTGGTGACGTCACCAGTGCACTGTAGCCGGACGGCGCCCGGCTACATGCACCGGCGCCTCCTCTCTCCTCCGTTCCTGCCTCCTCTGCCCGCCGCCGCTCCACACTCCTGTGCCCGCCGCCGCTCCACACTCCTGTGCCCGCCGCCGCTCCACACTCCTGTGCCCGCCGCCGCTCCACACTCCTGTGCCCGCCGCCGCTCCCACACTCCTGTGCCCGCCGCCCCCCTCCTGCCTCCTCTGCCCGCTGGCCTGCTCCTGCCTCCTCTGCCCCCTGTCCTCTGTGTCCTCTGCCCCGCGTCCTCTGCGTCCTCTGCCCCTCTCTGTGTCCTCTGCCCCCTGTCCTCTGCCCCCTGTCCTCTGTGTCCTCTGCCCCCTGTCCTCTGTGTCCTCTGCCCCCTGTCCTCTGTGTCCTCTGCCCCCTGTCCTCTGTGTCCTCTGCCCCCTGTCCTCTTGTCCTCTGCCCCCTGTCCTCTGTGTCCTCTGCCCCCTGTCCTCTGGTCCTCTGCCCGTCCTCTGGTCCTCTGCCCCCTCTGTGTCCTCTGCCCCCTGTCCTCTGCCCCCTGTCCTCTGCGTCCTCTGTGTCCTCTGCCCCCTGTCCTCTGCGTCCTCTGCCCCCTTGTGTCCTCTGCCCCTCTGTGTCCTCTGCCCCCTCTGTGTCCTCTGCCCCCTCTGTGTCCTCTGCCCCGTCTCTGGTCCTCTGCCCCCTCTGTGTCCTCTGCCCCCTCTGTGTCCTCTGCCCCCTCTGTGTCCTCTGCCCCCTCTGTGTCCTCTGCCCCCTGTCCTCTGCGTCCTCTGCCCCCTCTGTGTCCTCTGCCCCCTCTGTGTCCTCTGCCCCCTGTCCTCTGCCCCCTGTCCTCTGCCCCCTGTCCTCTGCCCCCTGTCCTCTGCCCCCTGTCCTCTGCGTCCTCTGCCCCCTCTGGTCCTCTGCCCCCTTGTGTCCTCTGCCCCCTGTGTCCTCTGCCCCCTGTCCTCTGCCCCTCTCTGTGTCCTCTGCCCTGTCCTGCCCCTGTGTCCTCTGCCCTGTCCTCTGCCCCATCTGTGTCCTCTGCCCTGTCTCTTGTCTCTGCCCCTCTGTGTCCTCTGCCCCTCTGTGTCCTCTGCCCCCCTCTGTGTCCTCTGCCCCTCTGTGTCCTCTGCCCCCTGTGCTCTGCCCCCTCTGTGTCCTCTGCCCCCTCTGTGTCCTCTGGTCCTCTGTGTCCTCTGCCCCCTGTCCTCTGCCCTGTCCTCTGCCCCTCTGTGTCCTCTGCCCCCTCTGTGTCCTCTGCCCCCTCTGTGTCCTCTGCCCCCTCTGTGTCCTCTGCCCCCTCTGTGTCCTCTGCCCCTCTGTGTCCTCTGCCCCCTCTGGTCCTCTGCCCCTCTGCGTCCTCTGCCCCTCTGTTCCTCTGCCCCCTCTGTGTCCTCTGCCCCCTGCTCTGTGTCCTCTGCCCCCTCTGTGTCCTCTGCCCCCTTCTCTGTGTCCTCTGCCCCCTCTGTGTCCTCTGCCCCCTCTGTGTCCTCTGCCCCCTGCTCCTCTGTGTCCTCTGCCCCCTGTCTGCTCCTCTGCCCCCTCTGTGTCCTCTGCCCCCTGTCCTCTGCGTCCTCTGCCCCTGCCCCCTCTGTGTCCTCTGCCCCCTGTCCTCTGCGTCCCCTCTGTGTCCTGCCCTGTCCTCTGCCTCCTCTGTGTCCTCTGCCCCCTGTCTCTGTCCTCTGCCCCTCTGTGTCCTCTGCCCCCTGTCCTCTGCCCCTGTCCTCTGCCTGCCCTGTCCTCTGTGTCCTCTGCCCCTCTGTGTCCTCTGCCCCCTCTGGTCCTCTGCCCCCTCTGTGTCCTCTGCCCCCTCTGTGTCCTCTGCCCCCTTGTGTCCTCTGCCCCCTCTGTGTCCTCTGCCCCTCTGTGTCCTCTGCCCCTCCTGGTCCTCTGCCCCCTCTGCGTCCTCTGCCCCTCTGTGTCCTCTGCCCCTCTCTGCCTGTCCTCTGCCCCCTGTCCTCTGCCCCTCTGTGTCCTCTGCCCCCTGTCCTCTGCCCCCCTGTCCTCTGCCCCCTGTCCTCTGCCCCCTGCCCCTCTGCGTCCTCTGCCCCCTCTGTGTCCTCTGCCCCCTGTCCTCTGCCCCTGTCCTCTGCCCTGTCCTCTGCCCCCTGTCTCTGCCCCCGTGTCCTCTGCCCCCTGTCCTCTGTTGTCCTCTGCCCCCTGTCCTCTGTGTTCCTCTGCCCCCTGCTTGCCCCTCTGTGTCCTCTGCCCCTGTCCTCTGTGTCCTCTGCCCCCTGTCCTCTGCTCCTCTGCCCCCTCTGTGTCCTCTGCCCCCCTGTCCTCTGCCCCCTGTCCTCTGCCCCTCTGTGTCCTCTGCCCCCTCTGTCCTCTGCCCCTCTGTGTCCTCTGCCCCCTCTGTGTCCTCTGCCCCCCTGTCCTCCCTCTGTGTCCTCTGCCCCCTCTGTGTCCTCTGCCCCCTCTGTGTCCTCTGCCCCTGTCCTCGCGTCCTCTGCCCCCTCTGTGTCCTCTGCCCCCTCTGTGTCCTCTGCCCCCTGTCCTCTGGTCCTCTGCCCCCTGTCCTCTGCCCTGTCCTCTGTCCTCCCCTCTGTGTCCTCTGCCCCCTTGTCCTCTGCCCCCTTCTGTGTCCTCTGCCCCCTGTTCCTCTGCCCCCTGTTGTGTCCTCTGCCCCCTGTGTGTCCTCTGCCCCTCTGTGTGTCCTCTGCCCCCTTGTGTCCTCTGCCCCCTGTGTGTCCTCTGCCCCCTGTCCTCTGCCCCCTCTGTGTCCTCTCCCCCTGTCCTCTGCCCCCTGTCCTCTGCCTGTCCTCTGCTCCTGCCCTCTGTGTCCTCTGCCCCCTGTCCTCTGCCCCCTCTGTGTCCTCTGCCCCCTGTCCTCTGCGTCCCTCTCTGCCCCCTCTGTGTCCTCTGCCCCCTGTCCTCTGCTCCTCTGTGTCCTCTGCCCCCTGTCCCTGGTCCTCTGCCCCCTCTGTGTCCTCTGCCCCCGTCTGCGTGTCCTCTGCCCCTCTGTGTCCTCTGCCCCCTCTGTGTCCTCTGCCCCTCTGTGTCCTCTGCCCCCTCTGGTCCTCTGCCCCCTCTGTGTCCTCTGCCCCCTGTCCTCTGCGTCTTCTGCTCCCTCTGTGTCCTCTGCCCCCTCTGTGTCCTCTGCCCCTCTGTGCCCCTGCCCCTCTTGTCCTTGCCCCCTCTGTGTCCTCTGCCCCCTCTCTGTGTCCTCTGCCCCCTCTTGTCCTCTGCCCCCTCTCTGTCCTCTGCCCCTCTGTGTCCTCTGCCCCCTCTGTCCTCTGCCCCTCTCCTCTGCCCCCTCTGTGTCCTCTGCCCCCTCTGTGTCCTCTGCCCCTGTCCTCTGCTCTCTGCCCCTCTGTGCCCCCTGTCCTCTGCGTCCCTGCCCCCTGCCCCTCTGTTCCTCTGCCCCCTGTCCTCTGCGTCCCTCTGTGTCCTCTGCCCCGTCCTCTGCGTCCTCTGTGTCCTCTGCCCCTGTCCTCTGCTCCTCTGTGTCCTCTGCCCCCTCTGTGTCCTCTGCCCCCTCTGTGTCCTCTGCCCCCTCTGTGTCCTCTGCCCCCTCTGTGTCCTCTGCCCCCTCTGTGTCCTCTGCCCCCTCTGTGTCCTCTGCCCCCTCTGTGTCCTCTGCCCCCTCTGTGTCCTCTGCCCCCTGTGTGTCCTCTGCCCCCTGTCCTCTGTGTCCTCTGCCCCCTTTTTCCTCTGCCCCTTTCCTCTGCCCCCTCTGTTGTCCTTCTGCCCCCTGTCCTCTGCCCCCTGTCCTCTCCCCTGTCCTCTACCCCCTGTCCTCTACCCCCTGTCCTCTGCGTCCTCTGCCCCTCTGTGTCCTCTGCCCCCTGTCCTCTGTCCTCTGCGTCCTCTGCCCCCTCTGCGTCCTCTGCCCCCTCTGTGTCCTCTGCCCCCTGTCCTCTGCCCCCTGTCCTCTGCCCCCTGTCCTCTGCCCCCTGTCCCTCCTGCGTCCTCTGCCCCTCTGTGTCCTCTTCCCCTGTCCTCTGCCCCCTGTCCTCTGCGTCCTCTGCCCCCTCTGCGTCCTCTGCCCCCTGCCCCTCGTGTCCTCTGCCCCCTGTCCTCTGCCCCCTCTGTGTCCTCTGCCCCTGTCCTCTGCCCCCTCTGTGTCCTCTCCCCCCTGTCCTCTGCCCCCTGTCCTCTGCGTCCTCTGCCTCCTGCCCACTCTGTGTCCTCTGCCCCTGTCCTCTGCCCCCTCTGTGTCCTCTGCCCCCTGTCCTCTGCGTCCTCTGCCCCCTCTGTGTCCTCTGCCCCTGTCCTGCTGCGTCCTGTGTCCTCTGCCCCCTGTCCTCTGCGTCCTCTGCCCCCTCTGTGTCTCTGCCCCCTCTGTGTCCTCTGCCCCCTCTGTGTCCTCTGCCCCCTCTGTGTCCTCTGCCCCCTGTCCTCTGCGTTCTTCTGCTCCCTCTGTGCCCCCTGTCCTCTGCCCCCTCTGTGTCCTCTGCCCCCTCTGTGTCCTCTGCCCCCTCTGTGTCCTCTGCCCCCTCTGTGTCCTCTGCCCCCTCTGTGTCCTCTGCCCCCTCTGTGTCCTCTGCCCCCCTCTGTGTCCTCTGCCCCTCTGTGTCCTCTGCCCCCTCTGTGTCTCTGCCCCCTCTGTTGTCCTCTGCCCTGTCCTCTGCGTCTTTGCCCCTCTGTGCCCCTGTCCTCTGCGTCCTCTGTGTCCTCTGCCCCTGTTCCTCTGCGTCCTCTGTGTCCTCTCCCCTGTCCTCTGCATCCTCTGTGTCCTCTGCCCCCTGTCCTCTTGCGCCTCTGTGTCCTCTGCCCCCTGTCCTCTGTGTCCTCTGCCCCCCTCTATGTCCTCTGCCCCCTCTGTGTCCTCTGCCCCCTCTGTGTCTTTTGCCTTTCTGTGTCCTCTGCCCCCTCTGCGTCCTCTGTGTCCTCTGCCCCCTCTGTGTCCTCTGCCCCCTGTCCTCTGCCCCCTCTGTGTCCTCTGCCCCCTGTCCTCTGCCCCTCTGTGTCCTCTGCCCCCTGTCCTCATGCCCCTGTCCCCTGCGTCCTTGCCCCCTCTGCGTCCTCTGCCCCTCTGTGTCCTCTGCCCCCTGTCCTCTGCCCTGTCCTCTGCCCCCTGTCCTCTTTCCCCCTGTCCTCTGCCCCCTGTCCTCTGCCCCCTCTGTGTCCTCTGCCCCCTGTCCTCTGCCCCCTCTGTGTCTTCTGCCCCCTGTCCTTTGTGTCCTCTGCCCCCTCTGTGTCCTCTGCCCCCTCTGTGTCCTCTGCCCCTCTGTGTCCTCTGCCCACTCTGTGTCCTCTGCCCCCTCTGTGTCCTCTGCCCCCTCTGTGTCCTCTGCCCCTCTCCCTTTCCCCCTGTCTCTGCCCCCTCTGTGTCCTGCCCTCTGTGTCCTCTGCCCCCTCTGTGTCCTCTTCCCCCGTCTCGTGTCCTCTGCCCCCTCTGTGTCCTCTGCCCCCTCTGTGTCCTCTGCCCCCTGTCCTCTGCGTCTTCTGCCCCCTCTGTGCCCCCTGTCCTCTGCGTCCTCTGTGTCCTCTGCCCCCTGTCCTCTGCGTCCTCTGTGTCCTCTGCCCCCTGTCCTCTGTGTCCTCTGCCCCCTCTGTGTCCTCTGCCCCTCTGTGTCCTCTGCCCCCTCTGTGTCCTCTGCCCCCTCTGTGTCCTCTGCCCCCTCTGTGTCCTCTGCCCCCTCTGTGTCCTCTGCCCCCTCTGTGTCCTCTGCCCTCTGCGTCCTGTGTCCTCTGCCCCCTCTGTGTCCTCTGCCCCCTTGTCCTCTGCCCCCTCTGTGTCCTCTGCCCCCTCTGTGTCCTCTGCCCCCTCTGGTCCTCTGCCCTGTCCTCTGCCCCCTGTCCTCTGGTCCTCTGCCCCCTGTCCTCTGCCCCCTCTGTGTCCTCTGCCCCTGTCCTCTGCCCTGTCCTCTGCCCCCTGTCCTCTGCCCCCTGTCCTCTGCCCCCCTGTCCTCTGCCCCTGTCCTCTGCCCCTCTGTGTCCTCTGCCCCTGTCCTCTGCCTCTGTGTCCTCTGCCCCCTGTCCTCTGCCCCCTCTGTGTCCTCTGCCCCCTCTGTGTCCTCTGCCCCCTCTGTGTCCTCTGCCCCCTGTCTCTGCCCCCTGTCCTCTGCCCCCCTGTGTCCTCTGCCCCCTGTCCTCTGCCCCCTCTGTGTCCTCTGCCCCTCTGTGTCCTCTGCCCCCTCCTGTGTCCTCTGCCCCTCTGCGTCTCTGGCCCCTCTGCCCCCTCTGTGTCCTCTGCCCCTCTGTGTCCTCTGCCCCCGTCCTCTGGTCCCTGTCTCTGCCCCCTCTGGTCCTCTGCCCCTCTGTGTCCTCTGCCCCCTGTCCTCTGCGTCCTCTGCCTCTGCCACTCTGTCCTTGCCCCCTGTCCTCTGCCCCTCTGTGTCCTCTGCCCCCTGTCCTCTGCGTCCCTCTCTGTTCCTCTGCCCCCTGTCTCTGCCCTCTGTGTCCTCTGCCCCCTGTCCTCTGCGTCCTCTGGCCCCTCTGTCCCTCTGTCCTCTGTGTCCTCTGCCCCCTCTGTGTCCTCTGCCCCTCCTCTGGTCTCTGCCCTCTGTGTCCTCTGCCCCCTCTGTGTCCTCTGCCCCCTCTGTGTCCTCTGCCCCCTCTGTGTCCTCTGCCCCTGTT